>RJVU01033627.1:200272-280906 GCA_003731715.1 Anabarilius grahami
CTTAATATTTTGGTATTTTAACATTAACTAAAGTTAAAAAGCTAAAGTTCAGCTAAATGTATAATGGTTGTGGGTATGCTATCTATCCCAGCGCCTCGGGCCATATGACTTATTAATGATTATTTTAGTGCCTTTACAATGTAAGCATCATGTATCATCAGTGTGTAAATACATTAATATGGCATGTTTTGAAGTACAACAAGCTGTAAAAGGTTGAAGACCCCTGGTTCAGACGTGAGAGATTTTGAGTATACAGTCCTCAGTGTTTACTTGGTGCATGAGAACCGAGCGAAGCCCCATAAGTGTTGCTCCGCTGTCTTTATTATTATCACTTCTTGTTTTTAAGAGCCTGTTAAGATGGCCGACCTCTGTGAAATGTTTGAAAGCTTGTATTAACCATTAATCTAAACAGATACTTAGCACCTGGCTTTCCCAGAGCCTCAAAGATCACGGGCAGTGCAGGTGTACACCAGTAGCACAGCACTTCTGATGAAATATGGTCCAGACTTCAGACCTGTGTTTCTCATTACCACGCATCGAGATTTAAGCTTTCTGGAGTGGCGTCTTCCCTCCTTCTCTTCTAATGGAAAGAGTGTGAGATCTGGGCACAGCAGAGATACAGGAGGAAACTCAGGAGACCGACAGGGCTTCTGGCCTGCATATGTTATTGTCATTACTCCGTTCAGTTAACGAGGACAGACTGGGAGTACAGGTAGTAAAAGTAAACCCAGTAGAACTGAATCCTTACTGTGCATTTATTGTTAGAGTTAACATCAGGTGCAGATCGACACGCTCCATTCGCAGCTCCAGCCCACCTTTGAAGATCAGGTCAGGGGTATTGACACTCATTGATCCGTTGTCAGTGTGTTTCTTTTTACAAAAAACACCTGCCCTAAACCTCACACAAGATGGACTGGCATCACTTGAATGTTTTAAAGGCTTCTGTCTTTAAGATGTAATTCAGCTCAAACTATGTAAGCTTTTTACATTTTTGAGTCTGCTTCACATTGTATAAGTTATTTGACATATTTATAGACTTCAGAGTAAATGCCATATTTAAAGGTTGAGAATTATGACCAGGAAAATTTTAAAGTACACAAAAAAGTGGGCATTGCACACCAGAACCAGTCCAGGAACGAATACATACTTCATACCAGATTCTAGAATTCTAGAACTCTTAACTTCTACATAATAAAAAATATATAAACGCATGACAGTTCAAACATTTGTGGTCAGTAAAAAAAATTTTTTTTTTCTTGGAAGAAATTAATACGTTTATTCAACAAAGGGTGCATTAAATTGATCAAATGTCAAGGCAAGTTTATTTAGCACATTTAAGCACATTTCATACACAATGGTAATTGTGACCCGGGCTGGCAAAATGAGTCGCAATGAGCAAATTTTCAAAAATAAGTTATCGTTAGTATTATTGTTAACCTTCAAAATTATGTGTGATTTGTTGGAATCTGCCAAAAAAAGACTGAGGTACACCTGTTTGAAGTCGATAGAGTCAGCAAAGTCCATTTTTATAAAAATCGAGTTAAAGGTTTCTGAAGGTTCCAAAACAATACCACCAAATTTGGCAAACCCAATATCTATAGGAAAAAATATATGTTCAACTTATTCCCCATGATTCCACAATTGTTTGATTAACATTAATGAAATAGACAGCCTATTTATTAAGACCTACTGTACCACACGGATCTAATATGTTACACATCAGATGTTTTTTCCCAACAGTTAACCAAATGTTCACTCAAGACGTAACAGATCATTTGCGTGAATGCTCGCCAAGAAAGATTTTTTTTAAATACTGTAATTCTGTGTATATGTATATATCAGGATCGCGCACTGTCTGAGGCGCTTCGGATCTGTCAGTCAGCGCGAGTAAGATCATTTTGTTTACATCAGCATGAGTTTGAAAATCACATTTCATTGGTTCAGACTCATGCCATCGAGAATTCACTATGAATATTCACAAAGTTGGAATGTTGCGCTTTACAACAATACCAAACTTGTGCTGAGGGAAGTGCCAGTAGTCGAAAAGCGGCATTTTTCATGGTCAAAGGAAAGGTACTCCTCTCAGAAAACATACAAATAAAGATACTTTTAGATGTTTAATTGCTATTTGGAGCACTGGGATCGCTAGACAAGTGCTTCATAAACAAATTTTTGTGAAAACCTCAATTTTCGACCAAAATTGACATTTTTTCACTTGTTTTGACTGTAGCTCGAAGTTTGCCCGTGCACTTTCCGGTTCATTTTGCCAGCACGGGTGACAATTGTGTAGGAAAAGTGCTTTACATGGAAAAGGAATTAAAATAATCATAAAATAATCACAACATTTGCATATGAAATAAAAAATATTATGCCTGATAACCTAAATCACTAAATTCGGGGCTCCCCTGTCTGAATGGAGGAGTCAGAGAGCTTTGGTTGGTTCGTGAGACACACTAGTAGCAACTCCCAGCTTCCCAGTGACCTCCTACCCTTCATCAGGGAGGAGTTATTCTAACACCTTTTTATTCTGCCTCTGCCACCCCTCAATGGAGTGGAGATTCAGAGAGTTTTGGAGTGGAGTAGTCAAAAGTGACATTTATACCCCCGGTTTCACAGACAAGGCTTAAGCTAGACCTAGACTAAAATGCATGTTTGAGCTGTTTTAACTGAAAGCAACTTGCTCTGACATATCTTAAATTATGTCAGTGCCATTGTTTTGTCTCAAGAAGCACACCAGTAATGTTTTTTCTAGGGCACGTTCATAAAAGCTACTTATATGCCTTAATTGAACTAAGGCCTAATCCTGGCTTAATCTAAGACCTGTTTGTGAAACCAGGCCATAATGTTACAAAAGATTTCAAATTCTTTTTAAACTTTCTATTTATCCAAGAATAGAATCCTGAAAACAATATATCAAGTTTTCCACAAAAAAGTTTAAGCTGTTTTCAACATTGAAAATTATAAGAAATGTTTCTTGAGCAGCAAATCAGCATGTTAGAATGATTTCTGAAGGATCATGTGACACAGGAGACTGGAGTAATGATGCTGAAAATTCAGTTGTGAGAAGTGATGTCCAGAGTGGATATTTGGTTTTAATGACCCCAAAAGTTTGGTTAAACCATCAAAACTCTAAACTTGGTTAAGGTATTTATCCGACAAAATTATTTGGCAAAATAAGGGCAAGCTACAGGTTATATTTTATTGTATTCAAAAAAATGCATAGATTAAAAAAAAGCTCACAGGAAAAAGCATAAATTTTATTGGTTAACTCTTTGCATGTGTTCATAATTTCTTGTATGACAGCCTTGCCAAAAATTATGTCCACACAATTTGGCATGTTTCATTGCATTATCACAAATAAAACAATTGACTCCAAGCACAACTACACAATATGCTTACAAAATCTTTATCATTGTTTTAATAATATTTAAATAAAGGGTAAGCAGGTCACTTTTGGGCAACTACTGTATATTCAAAATCAAAATCAAAAATAAAATTGCAATAATATTTCACAATATTTGAATGGAATAGTGTTTTTAATTAAAGTAAGATGTATTTAAGTGTTTTATTAAAATATTCTGTCACTGAAAGTCATAACTTGCAGTTGTTGATTCAGTTATTGATCTGACAGATTCAGTGGGTTGATTCAGTGAAAGATTCATCAGACCAATTAAAAGGGTGACTACTGAGTTTGACAGTTTGTAACTAATTAGTCTTTTTGAACGATTCATGAAGAGGACCGGTCATTTGTTCACGAATCAGACTACACTGGTTGCACTTTGTTATTGCATGCAGCAAACAAAGACAATTCAATAGAAAGACATTTTTAGTAGTCTTCTGCGTTACACTCCTTAACAGGAATGCACTGTGTGTTTCGTAAGTCACTGCAACAGATTAATGGAAAGTGGTCTGCTAGAGTTTTTGCATATTTCCACTTTAGGTTTCATGGTAAAGAATTTGATTCCAGTGAAAAAGCTAAAGCGGCTGTAAGCTGAGTCCAGAAATTCACGATGGCTTGAAGACGCAGTGTAGAAGAGAAGAATTGTCACCCTGTGAATGATGGCTTAGATGAGTGGTCTGGTTACGCCACCCTGCTGACAGAGGTCGGTCCGGTGTCAGCACCCCTGATGTGAGGAGTACGTCAAACTGACATGGAAAAGGACCTTGTATTTGGGATAGATGCAGGGACAGCCCAGGCTTATGGAACATAGCTGCAGACAGCACACTTAAATTAGCTTTGAATACCCAGTAGTCAAACACGGCCGCACATACCTCAACTACACGCTGTTAACACCTACAGTACACAATCTGTCATTTGGGTGAATGTGACTTAACTCCTACCGTGCATCACATTCAAAAGCAGTGACAGCTGTGCGAAAGCACTCAGGTTTCAGTCTCAGTTTTTGAGGTTTAGCAGACTTTCACATCATAACGCTGCCAGTTAGAGACAGTGATTGCTGATTTGGTTGGAGTTTGATTGACTTCTCTGCAGTCGATCCTCTGTCAAGACAGTGTGCTGTAGGGATAAATGGAAGGTCACTATAGCCTTGGTTAGGCTGTCAGTCTAAATCCGATTTTTGTGCATATCCGATTGGAATCCGATCATATTTAGCAAGTGTGAATGGCAAAAAAAAAAATCACATGAAATCAAATCTGTTTTTAGCTACATTCAAATTGCATTTCTGGAAATCCGTTTCAGTCTGACCACTCTGATCTGATTTTGCATGGCTTATGTCACTTTCTCACACCACATAAAATGTATAAAATGCCACATGTCAGACATTGCTATAGGACACATGCTGAAAATCACTGCAGAAACAAGGTTGTGTTGTTGAGCTGGTCGAGCAGAAAATTACAGCAGAAAATTTCTGGTCGAGCAGAAAATGAGCATTGGAGACATGTTTTGAGACCGGTGGAGATGACAGCATGGAAAAAAGTCACGCAAACCAGCCTCCTGTGTTTCTGCCGCTGTCTCAGAAGATGAAGTAATCCAGTGTGGCGTCTACAATTTTATCATGTTGTAAATAAGACAACATCTGTATTGAAAACCCCTCCTTCATTGCCATAGAAACTAATGCAGATATTCCGGAAAACTAAAGCACCACGAGACACAAATCGGAACTAAATAGTTGCGATACACAGTGTGGACAGTCAGTAATTTAGATCAGGTTTCAATTATATACACAAATAATCAGATTCGGACTGACAGTGTGAATGTAGCCTATATTCTGTTTTGCTTTTGTTTCATTGTGTTTTAGTTCTGTTTTCCCTGTTCTGGTTTGCCTGTGTTCCCTAGTTAGTCTCCTTGGTTGTTAATCAGTTCTACGCGACTGTTCTGTTTTGTCTTGATTACTCTTCCAATGTATTTAAGCCCTGAGTTTCCTCAGTTCAATGGTCTGGTATCGTCTTAGTTTTACATGGTTGTGTTTGATTTTTTCCCCGCAATCTCATGAGTATTCCTTGTTGGTTTAATAAAGACTGTTTTTGTTATCTTCTCCGTTGGTCATGCACAACAGTCCCAACGTGACAATGAGAGGGTTTGGTGGTTTTTATAGATACTAGTGATCTTCGGACTTGTCACATGCCTAGCATGATTAGCTCACATGTTCCTAGATCAACATCTTTATCAACTAATCATATTTTAGCATTAGAGTTAGGGGCTTGAGCAACTTTCTTATCGAACATCATTTCCCACAGTATGTTAAAGGTTATAGGGCTATTTTTGTTTGATAGGATTTAGGGGTGAGTCGTTGGCTCTTCAGTTAGTGAGGTTGACTGTTGAAGTTTTCATAGAGGGACAGTCGGTGCTGACAGTCTGATATTTCTGCTGACAGTCCAACTGCTGTTAGATTCAAACTTGTGCCTGCAAGGTGAAACATTTCATGAGGAGGGAAATATAATATTGATTATTCTGTTAAGAAATAAAAACATCTGTATGTAATTTTGTGTAGAAAACAGAAAGGATTTATATGTTGTAAAAAAAAAAAAAAAAAAATACAGGGGTCCTTTGCAAGAGGATCATCCTATTTAAGGGTTCTTGGCATAATAAAGTTTGAAAACCCCCTAAGTGAGACTGTCAGCACACTAAAACCCTCTACAGAAAGTTGCGTCTCTAATTTCAGCCCCTTTAAAGCACCGCCGCTACAGCCATCAAAGCACCACTTTCGTAACAAATCCACTGCCTTCAACAATCAATTTCAAGACAATTACTGTCAGACTTCAAATTGTCCTTCAAATGTTCCTGTTATTATGCGTAATCCATAGGTCACCATTTTTTTGTAAGTACTATGGTAGTTCAGTGCAATCAACTGATAGTTATATAACAGCACATATTTTTGGTGTAAATATATGTCAGATATCCTGGAGCTGCACTTAGCGTCTATGGGCCTGGTCACTTCTGATCGGATAGCTATCCATATAGTTAAATTTCTTCCATTTACACTCTACCACATACACTGAACAAAATTATAAACGCAACACTTTTGTTTTTGCCCCCATTTTTCATGAGCTGAACTCAAAGGTCTAAGACTTTTTCTATGTACACAAAAGGCCTATTTCTCTCAAATATTGTTCACAAATCTGTCTAAATCTGTGTTAGTGAGCTCTTCTCCTTTGCCGAGATAATCCATCCACCTCACAGGTGTGGCATATCAAGATGCTGATTAGACAGCATGATTATTGCACAGGTGTGCCTTAGGCTGGCCACAATCAAAGGCCACTCTTTCACACAGCACAATTCCACAGATGTCGCAAGTTTTAAGGGAGCGTGCAATTGGCATGCTGACTGCAGGAATGTCCACTAGAGCTGTTGCCTGTGAATTGAATGTTCATTTCTCTACCATAAGCCGTCCCCAAAGGCGTTTCAGAGAATCTGGCAGTACATCCAACCGGCCTCACAACCGCAGACCACATGTAACCACACCTGCCCAGGACCTCCACATCCAGCATCTTCAACTCCAAGATTGTCTGAGACAAGCCACCCGGACAGTTGCTGCAACAATCGGTTTGCATAACCAAAGAATTTCTGCACAAACCATCTCAGGGAAGCTCATCTGCATGCTCGTCATCCTCATCGGGGTCTCGACTTGACTGCAGTTCGTCGTCATAACCGACTTGAGTGGGCAAATGCTCACATTCGACGGTGTCTGGCACTTTGGAGAGGTGTTCTCTTCACAGATGAATCCCAGTTTTCACTGTACAGGGCAGATGGCAAACAGCATGTATGGCGTCCTGTGGGTGAGCGGTTTGCTGATGTCAACGTTGTGGATGGAGTGGCCCATGGTGGCGGTGGGGTTATGGTATGTTCAGGCGTATGTTATGGACTACGAACACAGGTTTTATTGATGGCATTTTGAATGAACAGAGATACCGTGACGAGATCCTGAGGCCCATTGTTGTGCCATTCATCCACGACCATCACCTCATGTTGCAGCATGATAATGCACGGCCTCATGTTGCAAGGATCTGTACACAATTCCTGGAAGCTGGAAACATGTCACCCATTGAGCATGTTTGGGATATTCTGGATCGGCGTATACGACAGCGTGTTCCAGTTCTTGCCAATATCCAGCAACTCCGCACAGCCATTGAAGAGGAGTGGACCAACGTTCCAAAGGCCACAATCAACAACCTGATCAACTCTATGCGCAGGAGATGTGTTGCACTGCGTGAGGCAAATGNCCCCCCCCCCCAATACATAAAATATATGGAAAATATGCACATTTAATGGAATTCACGTCATTAAAATCAACAGATAAGAGCTGCAATGTTTTTTTTATTATTAGCTAATTTCAAGATCAAACACAGCAATAGGAGAGAAAGCAGCATCAGCACTGGTAAGATCATTTAGGCCACATCCACACGAAGCCAGAGCTTTCCCTATCCAATCTTTTTTTCCCTCGTTCTAAAAAAAATTCCATAAACACGACGTTAGCTCAAGAAATATCTGCATACACACAAAACCACTGAAACAGTCTCAAAACGATGAAGTATACATGCCAGACCAGTATGTGACGCTGTGATTCTGCCATAGAGATACACTAAAAACGGAGAAGAGGACTTCTGCAAGTCCATTTTCATTTCACAAAATATACGGATTGGCTATACACACAAAAAAACGCAAGGGTGTCGTTTTCAGATTTATCCACTTGCCCGATACGATACAAATTCTTTACGTATACAGCTAGACGCATCTCTGAGTAGACTGGCTCTTAGTCTCATTACTTTTAATGAAGTTGATTGTGTGTTGAAGCTTCAGGATGTGACGCTGAATATTGTTTAATTTGCGGCAGTTTGCTCGTCAGTTTGCTGAAGAGAGATGCATGTTGTAGTAGCTGTCATATGTGACTTTTTGAAGCCGATAGCCTTTAACTGTCACTTTTATTTTTTTTTATTTTTTTATTTTTTTATTTACACTTTGTGAGGAGTAAAATTTACATATGTGGCTTCAACAACCAGATGCATTTACACTTGGCCAGTATTATTTGGAATGTGTCGCAAACCACCTCCTGAAGTGGTTTGAGTGATCGGAATTAAATCCATCTCAAATGCATTTCGGACAGTGACCAGGTGTAAACAGGCCCTAAATACATAAAGACGTGCCTAATCTAGTCTGGTGGACTTTCTTTCTTTCTTTCTTTCTTTCTTTCTTTCTTTCTTTCTTTCTTTCTTTCTTTCTTTCTTTCTTTCTTTCTTTCTTTCTTTCTTTCTTTCTTTCGCAGTATTGCAGTGTTTATTATAAATGATTTATCTGTGCACATCAGTTTTTCTTTCATCTTTCATTAGCCGCAGTAATCATTAATCAAAATAACTTCCCCTCCATTTTGCATCATCTTATCTTCTCTTCTCTGATGATGTGTTTACTGATATGAGGGCGGGACAACCTGTCACTCACATGAGATCGACCAATAGAAAACCACAACAATCTAATCAATTCTCGATGGACAAAATCAAGTCCCACCCTATATTTTTCTTGTTCAATATGCTGTTTCACTTGGATATACGTAAGGAAGAAAAGGCTCAGAACCTGAATTTCATGCCTACTTTGAGGCTGCTTAGTTGGAGTTAATATGTGTAAATCAACTCAATTACATGACATAACTATCTCGAATGAATTCGGAATATGGAAATGTAAGCCGATTGAATGAAAAATGTATGCATGATATATCATGATATCATATGAAATAGCCACCAGTTCACCAAAATGTAAAATAGTTATGCATCGTCATGAGAGTGAGTTGGAGTAGAAGATGTTCCTATATGATTCATTTAAAAAGTGAGTTTTGAAGTGAATGTTTTAAGGTAGTAAATGGCCCTGACCTTTCCTGAAGAAAAAAAAACTGAGGAATGTGGCCCTCCACCTGCATGACGAAAGCCAAACCTACCAACCGCAGTATGTCTGGAATGTGGGCCGTTTGCTGCTTTGGACAGCTGCAACTGGGCAGCTCTGGTATAAAGTCCTGGCATGGCAAATAGATCAACGCCCTCCCCAGCGTGATGTTTATTCTCTGCAGGAGAGCAGCACAGCACCTGCTGCACCATCACTGCATTGCTAGGGGCGTACCATTAAAGTATCTCTCTCTCATTTTCTCACTCTGAATCTCCAAACAAAACAAATGAGCTTAACTGCACAAATAAAAATAATTAGAGAGTTTTAATCACTCTAAATGTCCCAAAATACCTTCAAACATGATGATGTCATTAAGTCATTTTAAGAAGCTATTTGTTTCTCATTTCCTGATAGTAAATGTAATTCATGATCCCCCCCCCAAAAAAAGTGCACATGTTTTAGATGAGAAACACCTGTTATCCATTAGGCAGCATCAGTGAACTGTTTTTGGAATGCATTTTGGTAGCACTGAATATGAATTCAGTGCGATTTTTTTTTTTTTTTTTTTTTTTTTTTTTNCTTTTTTATTTAAAGAGTGATAATCTGATAATCATTTTATGAATCTGACCAGATCTATTGCCCATCTGTTGTGCTCAGCTCCTCCACTGGCCTTGGAAGATGTAACCTACTTAGAATGTCAGTTTGCATAACATTCTTAGGGCCACGTTTAATTCACATCTTGCGTAATTCTCTCTTTGAGGCTTTGTGGGACTTTGGTCTTCAAGCTTCTGAGTCTTTTTTGTATTAAGGACAGTGCTTCCTGGATTATACTGACTCATAAATAGTGATGCTGTACAGCTGGGACATAGACTGATGCTTTTGTTCTCATCTGGTTAAAAAATTACAAAAGACATATGCAATTCTTTTCATTCTCATGATTTAGCTAAAACTCAAATATATCATATATTGTATTTATATTTAATTTATTATCATATAAAATACACTGCACTGCCAAAAAGTCGCTGTTTGGATTTTAATAGTCAAATACTTAAGAATCTATGAATGGATCATTATTACAGTGATTATTATGTTTCTAGCATGTTAAATATTTGGCAACGGTTCTTTTAACCCTAAAAGAAGGAGTGTGTAGCTTTTTAATTTCTTAAACAACCTTGTAGGAAGACACATCATGGCCATATTCCAGGATGACAATGTCAAGATTCACCAGGGTTAAAATTGTGAAAAAATGGTTCAGAGAGCATGAAGAATCATTTTCACACATGAATTAGCACCTCTGAGTCACAGACCTTAATTTCATTGAAAGTCTTTGGGATGTGCTGGAGTAGACTTTACAGAGTGCTTGACTCTTGCACTGTCAATACAAGATCTCGACTAAAAATTGATGCACCTCTTGATGGAATATTTCCATTGTAATGTCTCCTCCAGCACATCCCATAGACTTTCAATGAAATTAAGGTCTGGACTCCAGGTGCCAATTCATGTGTAAAAATGATTCTTCATGCTCTCTGAACCATTCTTTCACAATTTTAACCCTGGTCAGATCTATTCCGCCAAGACCAAATACGTTAACATTGCCACATACATTACCATGCCAATCACTCAGAGAGTTGTCATAGCAGAAATAATATAAATAACGTAAATACACCTCAGCCAGAGCAGCTGTAGGCCTGTATGTACAATTATCATAAGTGATCATGAGTGCACTNAAATTTAACGTCTAATGTTAAAATGTATGTTTTTATTGTAATTTTTAAAATACTTTGGTCAGATCAGGGACATTTGGATATGCAATTTGATGTTATTTATTTGAAAGAATTTAAAAATAGCATTTTCATGACTATCCTTGTATTGTTCAACTGCAGAGGTTGATATGGTATTTAGAAAGTAATTATTAATAATAATGCAATACTTTTTAGAGATAGTAGTTAGTACAGTAATAATATTACTCTGTTGAAAATGTAATTAGTAGCTAGTACTTATGTGTGTGTGTGTGTATATATATATATATATATATATATGTATAAGTATGTATGTAACAGCATGATTAACATATTAAAGATTTAAAGTTATGAACTTTATTTATTACAAAAATAGGTAAAATCTTATTTTTTTCTATGGCATTTCTATATTTAAAGTGCCTATGTTAGGTTGAGCTGAATTGTTTTTAGAGGCATCAGAGGCACTTTGTGGGTCAGGGTTTGGCCCCTTTCCTGCCTCAGATCAGGGCACTGAACCTTCTGACCCCAGCCTTCCTACAGCCTGGGGAAGAGAGAGAAGTCCAACATGCCCAATTGAATCAAAGCCTTTAGCAGCACTCTCTTTGAATCATTACCACTGCTGATTACTCCACAAAGACTTTAAGGTCCATGTCCACTGAGTTTACTTTTGTTTATACATAACACGTGTACAGTTTCCGTCTTTGGTTACAAAAGATCTAAATAAGACAGTTGTGGTGGGGAATAAACACAATTTCATTACTGAGTGGGCTTTTCAGCAGCTGCGCACTCTTGCTAGCGCTCATTAATTAGTGCTCATTCATTGTGATTACAGAGGGGAATGAGGCTGGTGGAGTCGGGCTGGGAAGTACAGCACAATTATGGGAAGCATTTCCTCCGTGTCTAATGGGACTCTAATAGCTGTGGATTACCGTAGGTTTGGAACTGGTAAAACGGCAGTGGTTTTCTAACACAGCCCCCAAAGGGACGTCTTACTGGGCACTTAGGGCTTGGCCTGAACCAAAGAGGCGGTCGGGAGGTTACCTCAAGATCTGCTGCAGATGATTGGTCATTCTTGAGAGGGCGGGCTAGGCTTAGGATTTGGAAAGCAATGGCTCAGGATTTATGGTGCATGGTATATACACTGACCTTCACTGTAATGGATTTTCACTCTGTGTTTAGGACGCATTAGAAAACAACAGACACAACAAATCCTGTCAGAGTGACTAAATTAGATTTTTTTGGAGTGTTTGCTATCCTGTATGCGTCTGTCCCTCATTACAGACATCCACACCCGCAGCAGCCACAGCCCAAATGTTTTCTTAGTTAAGAGAACTCAGGCAGAATAAACATTAACACAGTGGCTTTCTGCCCATCAGAGGATTGAGAGAAAGAAAGAAAACAAATAACTATCGCCATATGCGCCCTTCCCGCACAAATCCACCTTAAACACTCACTGAGAAGGTTAAACGTTTAACTGAGAAATGGAAGCCAACATACCCCTAAGATATTGATGGTGAGTGTAAACAAGAAACACACCTTAAATAAACAACGAAAAAACAGGAAATTTCTTTCTGACTAAACTGGAATGGTTGGGTAGTGTCCATGATAAAGAAAAAAAAAATGTTTAAACCACTTTGAAATTTTGTTATTTTCATATGGTTTTGAGAAACTTTTATACCAGTTTAATGACTTGTAATAGAGAAATGTAATACAGTAATATTATGGAAGCTTGTTTCCACCACGGAATAAAACAATTTAAAGGACAATTGTGACATTTTATCTCACAATTATGTTTACATCTTGCAATTCTGACTTTTTTAGAAAAAAAGTAAGAATTGCTAGAAAAAAAAGTCTGAATTAAGAGATATAAACTTTATAACACGCCATTGCGACTTTATATCTCACAATTTAGACTTTATAACACGCAATTGCGCCTTTATGTCATGCAATTATGACTATAACACGCAATTGTGACTTTATATCTCGCAATTATAACTATAAAACAATTCCGTCTTTATATCTCGCAATTGTGACTTTATAACATGCAATTGTGACTATATTTCGCAATTATGACTATAAAACACGCAATTGTGACTTTATATCTCACAATTATGACTAACGCAATTGTGACTTTATATCTTGCAATTGTGACTTTATAACACACAATTGGACTTTGTCACGCAATTATGACTATAACACACAATTGCGACTTTATATCACGCAAATATGACTTTATAAAACGCAGTTGTGACTTTATATCTCACAATTGTGACTTTATAACATGCTATTCTGACTATATAACATGCAATTGCGACTTTATATCACACAATAATGACTATAAAATGCAATTGCATTCTTATATCTGACTTTATGACTTTATATCTCTCAATTAGGACTTTATAACACGCAACTGTGACTTCATATCATGCAATTATGACTTTATAAAACGCAATTGTGACTTTATATCTCGCAATTATGACTAAAAGATGCAATTGTGACTTTATATTTCGCAATTATAACTTTATAACACGCAATTGTGACTTTATATCTCGCAATTATGACTTTATAACACGCAATTGTGACTTTATAACACCAGCTTATGACCAGCTTCCATATTATATAGTATGTAATATAAGTAAAAAGTAAAAAAGGTTTTTAAAAAAATAATAAAGCATGAAGCAGTTTTGTCAAAAAATTTAAAGAAATAATAATAACAAATCATGCCAATCTACTTTTTATTTTCTGTTAATGAGGCTTTTTCTTCAGTTTGATATCAGAATACCATCACTGTTTTACTTTATGCCCCTCAAAGAAAGATTAAAAATTAAAAATATGCTCATCATAAAAATGTGTATTCAAGTCATCGTATTGTGCATTTTTAATGCATTTTTGAATAAATTAATAGCACAAAAAATGAGCATCACATCATTGACCCTATAACAAGTGTGGTACGAATTAGATTTGACTTGCCTCCTGATTCCAGCATGGATGCTCAGTGGAGCATGTGTTTTTAATTTATTTTCTTACAGGTCTGCATTGTATCTGTCCTCAGGGCTAATTAGGTATGATTTGAGTGTTTTTTTGTGAGTTTGACAGCTCTACTGTGTGATTGGATTCAAGAACATTTTGCACGTTGCATCTCAGAGTCATTGTGGTGCATCACTCATCCACAAGCATGAAGAAAGAGTTAGGAAGAGTGTGAAGGATGACAAGACAATCTAAAGAGAGAAATGCAGACTGACAGGCAGGAATGCCCCTCGCTGTGTCTGCGATGCTGAATTGTCCATACTCTTCAGGTGAAGTCTATGGTGTCCATTCATATATCACTGGATATGGCAGCATCAGTCCAGATGGATGTGGTTAGACGTCTGTAAAACTTCTGACCTTTCACTTTTCTTGACAGGTCACAGAAGGGGGAAAGGGTGAAATGAGGTGTTGTCATCGGAGGAGGAATTTGAAAAATGATGGCACCTTTTGTAATGTGCTTTTAATTCTAGCCCATTTTTTAAACTCTACACTCTTGGTATTTTTTAATTACCTCTGCATTCAAAGCTGCACTGAAGAGGTTTCATTTGCAAACAAATTTTCCAAAGCTGCATAATTCATCTTTTTGAAGTGCCAGTTACAGGTATAAACCCGGCAGGAGACCAGACTTTTATCTGCGTTTGACGTGGCAAATAGAGATGTCCGAGACTGAAAAGGGCAGGAGGTCCCATGGATGCTAACTCTTATCCTCCACCTCTGTCTTTTCCCTGGAAGACATGTGGTATGAATCAGTGCGAGAGGAAACAAAGCGGTATGATGCACTAGGGGTCCTTGTCTGTAATAATTCAAAACTTATAAAAGATCATGGGCAAGGCATTGATTGCTTGGGAAAGGCTGGAGGAGGGACCATTAGCATGGCTTGGATCTTCTTTGAGGCTCATTAAATTGTTTTTAGTTTTAGACTTGAGGGTAAATATCAAAGCATAAAGAGGATTGCTTTCTACCCTATAAAATCAAATGTCATTTTTGACCGCAACTTTAACTGTAAAAATATTTACCACCAGATGAGCAGAGATTTGTCAGCGGAGAGGGTTAAGGCATCAAAGGGGCTTTCAAATAAAGATTTAACTAGTTAGGTCGGACGTCAAGGTAGAGCCTACATTTTTAACATTTCAAAACAATAAAATAAAACCATGTATCTTATTAAATTCCATCACACTGATAAAACTGTTCTTTTTTTCTTTTTTTCTTTTTTCTTTTTTCTTTATAGTTTGGTTTTATTTATTTTTTATTTTATTTTTTTTTACATCTTTTAGATGCTGAATATGTCATACACTCTAAAAATGCTGGGTTAAAAACAACCATTTCTGGGTTATTTGGCAACCCAATGCTGGATAAATATTGGACAGAACACATGCTGGGTTATTTTTACCCAGCGTGTTGGGTTTTTGTACATGAACCCATTTGCTTTTTTTTTTTTTGACAGTGCTGGGTCATTCAATCTGATACTGGAGGCTTTTCATTTTAAATAATAAAAATGCACTCTAAAATCTCTGTTTTATATAAAGGACTGGAACAGTTCATATACAAAAAATTTTATTCAAGGGAAAGTTAGTCTTTTACAATCATAAAACACTCAAAAACATTTAGTAACGCTTTAGGATGTGACAGGAGCAGCAAGCACCCATTGGGAATCTGTGGGAAGAAGACTGGTATCAGTAGGCTGTTTCAGTTCATTTAATGACAATCTAATACTTTAATTTTTGTTACATCAAAAACAATTTTACCTTCTGCCATCTTGTCCATCAGACATCAAGTTTGCATAGCATGATCACAGCTGCGACGCTAGCGCACTGGTTCAAAAGTGCACCTTTTGTAGTCAGTGATGCGCGCGGCAACTTTGTTACACATGACAGCGATGTTGCCGTCATATTTCAGACATGGTCGCGCATTTGTTTGGCAGCCTTGAAACTTCCATGGTGCCGCCGGTGCGACGTTCGCTCTGAGTGTCGATCCGGTGTGTGCTGCATTTTAAGGCTAGACGTTAGCTGCGACATACATGTAAAACAAAAAAGGCAAAATGTGACACTACAAACATTTCCCTATTTGTACAGTAATAATTGGATAGGAATACAATGTAATACAAACCTTACATTCATCAGGAAGTTTCCCCTCAGGAAGTTTTCACTCAGAGCAGAACATAAAATGATCGTTGACAAATGTATCCAGTTTTAACAGATTTGGCACTGACGACCCAACATTACACTGACCCAGTGCTGGGTCGGTATGTGAGGGGGTTCATCATTTGTATTGACAGTAAAAACGACCCAGCAGCTGAGTTACAGAAAAACGTCTCAGGTTACGCATGTAACCATGGTTCCCTGAGAGGGGAACGAGACGCTGCGTTGCCATGGCAACGCTTTGGGGATCCCTTCAGCGTAAGCGCTCCTGAAGATGTGTACAACTAGTCCAATCGTGATTGGTGCAACTAAGAGGCAGAGGTGAAGGCAACCCGTGCACCTCATATGCCTTGGATATGGCCTCTACAATCCACCTTCTGATGGTAGGTTTAGTAGCCGGGCAACCCTTCTTCGGGGGCCCGAAGCATACTAACAACTGATCTGATTTTCTCCAATGAGAAGTCTTTCTGACATAACACTGGAGGGCTCTGACTGGACAGAGCAACTGCAGCCTCTCGCGTTCAGCCGACGTTGGAGGAGGATGGAAGGCCTGGAGGACTGTGGACCTCGCCACATTAGTGGGTACCTTAGGTACGTAACCCGGTCTAGGGTGCAGGATAGCTTTGACACCGCCAGGGGCAAACTCCAAACAAGATGGAGCCACAGAGAGGGCTTGTAAGTCCCCAACTCTTTTGAGGGACGTAATAGCCAACAAAAATGCCAACTTAAGTGTGACAAATTTGTCAGATGCTGTGTCCAATGGCTCGAAGGGTGCCAAGGATAACCCTTCTAGAACGACAGTCAGATCCCAGGAGGGAATTCTGACTTGAGCCGTAGGCCTCATCCTCAAAGCTCCACGGAGGAAACAAGTTATTAGATGGTGTCTCCCTAGGGATGTACCATCTAAAGGTGTGTGGAAGGCAGATATAGCCGCCACATACACCTTCAGAGTAGATGGTCTAATCCGTCCGAAAAGCAGTCCTGGAGGAATTCCAGCACTGAAGTCACCGGGCAGTTAACTGGGTCGAGTTGACTCCTCCTACATCATGTAGAAAATACTCTCCACTTGAGAGTATACAATTTCCTCGTGGAGGGAGTTCTAGAGTTAAGTATGGTCTCTACCACCTCAGCAGAGAGACCCGCATTCATGAGCTGGTCCCCCTCAGGGGCCAGACCCAGAGTTTCCACATCTCCGGCCGGGGATATTGAGCCCTCGGCCTGAGTCAGGGGATCTCTCCTGACCGGAATCTCCCACGGGAGACCGTCGAAGAGAGCTATTATGTCCGAGAACCACACCTCGGGCTACCAGCAGCAGCTTGCTCAGCAGCTCAGAGAGAGCAATTTTCCCTGAGACCAAAGGAGGATCTGATGCGCCAGCTTGCACAAGGGGCGCGACCTCAGACCTCCCTGGTGATTTATATAGGCAACCATGTCCTAGTCAGAACAGACAAGGTCTGAGGTTGCGATCTGACTCACGATGAGAAGCAACGTCAGCATCTTGAACCGAAATCTCCTCAGAGAGCGGTTGAGCTGACGAAGATCTATAATAGGACGCAATCCTCCATCTTTCTTCAGAACTATAAATTACCGGCTGTAGAACCCGGTGTTTCTCTCTGGGGGGGGGAACGATATCTATGGCCCCCTTTGCCAGTAGAGACTGAACCTCCTACTCCATCACTTGTGCCTACTCGGGGCCCACCACCGTGTTCAAAATTCCGTTGAACCTGGGCGGGCGAGACCCGAACTGAAGTCTGTAGCCCTTGCGAATGGTGCGAGTGACCCAACTTGACACAAAATTTTCCCATGCTGATTGGAAATTCACTAAGGGTACCAGCCTCTCGGGGCCAGCCCCAGCCACATTCGATGGAGCAGGTTTGGTGTCCTGAAGCGTGTTTGCGGCAGGGTTCAACCGATTAAATTTTTCTACAGGCCTCTCTACTGAGAGCGAACCCCCCAGAGTCACAAGAATGTGTGAACACTGAGTTTTGGGTTCGTTGAAAATCGTTGTGCCCCGAAGCTTCGAGGGCGACAGGTTAACAAATCGATTTCCTGAGGGCTCCACGGAGCTCCTGCCCTGGAGGGGCACCCTCAGAGGCCTGACATGATCGTCAGGACCTCTTTCCCGAAGCCCGTCTGGAGAGAATGACGTTCCTCAGATCCGTCTTCTCCCTTTGGGACTTCGGTTGAGAGTGTTGCTTCTGCGCCTTAGATTTTGCAGGGGGCGCTCGAGAGGCAACACTCTCTTTCTGTGCCTGCCGGTATGAGGAGCTTGGTGTATATGGGCGGGGCTGCTCCTTGGCTGCAGACCTCTGGGACTTGGATTTCAGCGGGATGAACCTCTGAAATGCTGCCGCCTGTTTTTTTGACTCCTGAAATCTTTTGACGACCGTAGAAACGGCGTCGCCGAAGAGACCAGATGACGACAGCGGGGCATCAAGGAGGAAAGTTCTATCCCTCTCCTTAATGCCCGAGAGGTTCAACCAGAGGTGCCTCTCCGTGCCACTGAAGCTGCCATTGAGTGGCCGATGGCACGAGTCGTCTCCTTTGTGGCACGGAGAGATAAATCAGTGGCCCGACAAAGCTCTTTAATATCGTCGGGCCGCACCTCCTCAGCCTCATCCAAGTCCCTCAGCAGGTCGGCCTGATAAGCTTGTAAAATTGCCATTGTATGTAAACAGGCACCGGCCTGACCTGCTGCCATATACGCCTTGCCCACCAATGATGATGTAGTTCGGCATGGTTTGGTGTGCAGTGTCAGAGCTTTGAGGGACGACGCAGCATCAGGTGACACATACGCAGCCAGGGTTTCTTCAACCCTGGGCATCGTCCCATAACCGTTCTGTTTGAGCCCCACCAGAGAGGAATAATGATGAACGGTGGAAAGCTTAGAAGAATATGGCTTATTCCAGGATCTCACCACCTCAGTGTGGAGATCCTGGAAGAACGGCAAGCCCCGACGTGAAGGTTGCTGAGCTGACTGGAGGAAGCGCTCATCTAGCTTGCTTTTACTGCGCTCCTCCTGTCTCTCGGCTGGCCTATCGATATTTAATTTCTCCACGGCCCGAGAAACAACCTCCACAAGCTCCTCATACTGTGGTGATTGGGCTGGCGAGTCACCCAAATCACTCATTTCACAGTCAATACTGAGAACATCCACCTCCTCAGAGGCAGATGGACTCAGCATCAACGGCTCACACAGGGTGGAAGAAGCCGCGGAGCGGGCTTCTGGATCCCGGTGTTGAGCACTGGGCCCAGCGGTTGAGGGCCGTCTCAACCCCCGCCGCTAGGTCCATCTGCGAACCCCACGACTGCAGATGCCGAGCTGCCTCAGCAGCCGCGGGACCTGAGCCGCGGGGAACGCCCAAACTGGCCGCTTTCAGAGAACAAAGCCAGGCGGGAGCGGAGCGTTTTGAGGGGAAATGTTTCACAAACTGGGCAGTCAGCCCTCTCAAGGGCTAACCGTGCATGCTCCGCTCCCATACAGCAAACACAAAACTCGTGTGCATCTCCCTCCATTATAAAATGCTGGCAGGGAGGAATGCACGGTCTAAAGTAGTTTTGCTTGCTGCTTTTTCACTCGCCATTTCTTTATATATATATGTGCATGCTTGCTTTTTCTACGGGACAAACAACACCAAATAAGACAGACAGGAGACACAGAACACTTGCTGAAGATGAGAAACAGCTGTGTTTGACAGCTCTTTTATAGCTTCCGCGTTCCGCCGGTATACGTCGGCATACGAATGGACTAGTTGTACACGTCTTCAGGAGCAATTACGCTGAAGGGATCCCCAAAGCGTTGCCATGGCGACGCAGCACGAGTTCCCTTGAAAGGGAACTGGACATTTTTACTTTCGCAGAACCAAAATTAATATTTGGAGAACGTTTTTATACCAAAAATCTGTAAAATAAGTCGCTCATTTTCATTGGGAGTTATGATGTGGGCGTGTCCAGCAACGTGACAAAAAATGAGTAAAGTTTAACTTGTGCTTCACTTTACCGCGGAGTCTTGAAATAAGACAATATAAACATATTTACACAACACTGAATTTGTTTACTCTTGGTGAAATTTGATGCAAAAACTTGAGAAAATGAGATCCAAGCAGTCCAGCAATGAATATGTCAGAGATCAAATNATTGTTTAATAAATTAACATTTATTTATAAGTTTAATAAATAATAATTAAACAATAAACATTTATTAAACTGCTTATTAATAAATGTTCACCCTTTGATTATTACTGTTGCCTCTAGAAATTATGTGTCTGATTTTTAATTTCCAACTGAACAGAACCATACCGCCAATACAAACTCTATGCAATTATCAATCATATTTGACAATAATGGTCCTGACAGAACCACTGGTTCTGGTCAATTTTTGGACAATTTAAACATTTCACAGATCAAAAAAGTAGATTCAAACCTGTTCCGACAAAAATTCAGCATTAGTGTCAATGGTTTTGGTGTCTTTTTTAATACTTGTGAACAGAGTATATTATGCTCACAAAGGCTGCATTTATTTAATAAAAAATACAGTTAAAACTGTATATTTTGAAAAAAAAAATATTACAATTTAAAATGTTTTCTTTTTGAATATTTTAAAAATGTAATTTATTAATGTGATGGCAAAGCTGAATATTCAGCATCATTACTCCAGTCTTCAGTGTCACATGATCCTTCAGAAATCATTCTAATATAGGCTACCTGTTTGCTGCCTAAGAAACATTTCTTATTATTTTCAATGTTGAAAACAGGTTTGCTGCTTAATATTTGTGTGACTTTTTGATCAATTTAATGCATCCTTGTATAATAATAATAGTTAAAAAAAACTCTATTGACTGTGGTTCAAACAGAACTGTTTAGTGATATTTGTGGCACAGAACCTTTAATTGTTTTCATAGGCAGAAACATGGACAGCTTCCCCAGTTAAAAATGTACCTTTAACAGAACGTTAATAATCAGAAAGTCAGTCGGTGTATGTTTGTGTCTCTACATTCACAACACACTAAACGGCCCATGGAGAATGTTGTCATAGTCAGAGCAAACATGTCGTTCTGATCATATTTCATTTGCTGTTAGGAAAACAATTTGGCAGGGATGCTACAACATGGCCTTGATCTCATTGTAATTAATCACACATCCTGTCACACAGCGTCAGTGAGTCAGTCAACACTTTTATTTAGGAGATGGCTTCTTGGCTCGAGCTGCTAAACAAGGGCATACCTAAATAAGAGCAGTGCTCCAGCTGTGAAAGTTCTTCTTGAAATGATGCCACTGCACACTGTGGGAAACTATCTGCTGAGAAGAGGTCTATTCCAACATCGCGACACATCAGAGGCGTTTGCTATCTCCCACTAGCATCAGCTTGTGCTGCCGACTGACAGCAGATGATAAAATCCTTTTTATCAAGCATTAATCAGTATTTGACATTGGACATTGTTGTGGGATGGACTAAATATGTTACTTCCTCCATAACTCATTTTAGCAGAATGTATATAAAAAAATTTTTTAAATTGCCACATCATGTTTTTCAAGGATGAACATATGTTTTTGCTGTTCAGTGTTTCAGAAATCAGCCACTGTGGATTTTAGCTGAGGCATTTCGGACCATTTAAAACGCTGAGACAGGCTAGTGAGACAGGCTAGTGACACGGGCTAAATGATGCACTCACATCCACAGCTGATTCTTTTCCCGAAGGAAATACAGTAATAATCTGTAAAAATGAGCATATATACATTATGTTTGCAGGGACATAGTGTTCATCCAGTAATTAATAGTTTTATTCAGCAAGAATGCATTAAATTGATCAAAAATGACCGTAAAATCAGTAAAATAAAGAGAGTAAAATGTTACAAAAACGTCTATTTCAAATAAATGCTGTTCTGTTGAAATTGTGAATCCTAAAAATGTCATTGTTTCCACAAAAATACCATTGTTTCCACAAAAATATTAAGCAGCATAACTGTTTTCAACATGATAATAATAAGAAATGTTTCTTGAGCACCAAATCAGCATGATTTCTGAATGATCATGTGACAACTGAAAATTCAGCTTTGTACTTGCCAAAGAATGTACTTGCCAAAGAAATGGCTGAAAATTGCAAAAATTTGTTGATTTCTGAAGGGTCCCGAAAGTTTTTGGGTGTCTTTGTATGAGGTTCTCTGAGACAGCATGGACATGAGTGCGGCTAACTCATCATTGACAAATGTGATTGGTATGCAATAAAAAATGTCAAGGAAGTAACAAATCACTGGATTTGCTAAAATAATGAGCAGCATAAAATATGATTTTCTCTTTTTTAATTTGACTTAAAAGTTGAAAGTGGGCTTAAAGGGTACACATACCCTACATTTTAACATATTAGGAAACATACAGTGCTCAGCGTAAATGAGTACACCCCCTTTGAAAAGTAACATTTTGAACAATATCTCAATGAAAACAAAAACAATTTCCAAAATGTTGACAAGACTAAGTTTTGTATAACATCTGTTTAATTATAACATGAAAGTAAGGTTAATAATATAACTTAGATTACACATTTTTCAGCTTTACTCAAATTAGGGTGATGCAAAAATGAGTACACCCCACAACAAAAACTACTACATCAAGTACTTTGTATGGCCTCCATGATTTTTAATGACAGCNGCTGATGATCTGAATCAGGTGCGTTAAATAAGGGATACATACAAAATGTGCAGAGCAGTGGGTCCCGAGGACTGGAGTTGAGAAACACTGACTTAGATTACACATTTTTCAGCTTTACTCAAATTAGGGTGATGCAAAAATGAGTACACCCCACAACAAAAACTACTACATCAAGTACTTTGTATGGCCTCCATGATTTTTAATGACAGCACCAAGTCTTCTAGGCATGGAATGAACAAGTTGGCGACATTTTGCAACATCTATCTTTTTCCATTCTTCAAGAATGACCTCTTTTAGAGACTGGATGCTGGATGGTGAGTGATGCTCAACTTGTCTCTTCAGAATTCCCCATAGGTGTTCGATTGGGTTCAGGAGCTACTGAATCACTTTCACCTTCTTCTTCTTCAGAAATGTGTTTAGGATCATTGTCATTTTGGAAAAGTGCACAACGGCCTAGGGCACAGAGTGATGGTAGCATCTTCTTTTTCAGTATAGAGCAGTACATCTGTGAATTCATGATGCCATCAATGAAATGCAGCTCCCCGACACCAGCAGCACTCTTGCAGCCTCACATAAGGACACTGCCACCACCATGTTTCACTGTAGGCACCGTGCATTTTTCTTTGTATTCCTCACCTTTACGACACCATACAGTTTTGAAGCCATCAGTTCCAAAAACATTTATTTTGGTCTCATCACTCCAGAGTATAGAGTCCCAGTAGTCTTCATCTTTGTCAGCATGGGCCCTGGCAAACTCTAGGTGGGCTTTTTTTGTGCCTGGACTTTAGGAGAGGCTTATTTCGTGGACGGCACCCATGCATGCCATTCCACTGTATTGTGTCACCCCACAATACAGCGTAGTCACCCCAGTTTGGCTTTCTACTTCTTTAGATAACTGCAGTGAACTTGCATGCCAATTTTCTGAGAATGCTGCAGCAAGACTGATCTTTAACGAACCGAAGAGAGTGCATGTCACACCTCTCTTCATCAGTCTGCATTGGCTGCCAATAGCTGCTCGCATCCAATTCAAGGCTCTGATGTTTGCCTACAGAACGACCGCTGGCTCTGCACCGCTATACCTTAACTAACTACTTCAGACTTATGCGCCCTCCAGAAACTTGCGTTCTGCAAGTGAACGGTGCCTTGTGGTGCCATCACAAAGGGGCACAAAAATCACTCTCACGGACCTTCTCCGGGTCTGTTCCTGGCTGGTGGAATGACCTACCACGCTCCATACGAGCAGCTGAGTCTCTAGTAATTTTCAAAAAAAAATAAAACATTTGTCAGCACTTGACCCAGTAATAGTAGCACTTACTTTGATTTCTATTCTTTTTCCATCTCTTTGTGTTTATTTAAAAAAAAAAATAAATAAAAATCTTTGCTACGAGCACTTTAATGACGGAACTGTGACTTCACACAGCACTTACATACTGTTGATTTGATTGATTCTACTATTCTCATTTGTAAGTCGCTTTGGAGAAAAGCGTCTGCTAAATGTAAATGTAATGTAAATGTTATAAGTTAAACAGATTGTTAACATTTTGGAAATTGTTTTTGTTTTCATAGAGATAGTTTGAAATGTTACTTTTCAAAGGGGGTGTACTCATTTACGCTGAGCACTGTATATTTTACAAATTGTAATAATATTTCACATATTACTGATTTTACTATATTTTTTAGCCTATCAAATAAATCCAGTCTTTGTGAAGATAAGAGACTTCTTTCAAAAACATATAAAATCTTACCGACCCCAAACTTTTGAACAGTAGTGTACATACTACAGTTTTCATTCGCACACAGACTCACACATTTTGACTAATACAGATACATTAACACGGCATCTGACACTTGACCATTGTTGACAATCTATGTCTAAACAGTGCTTAGGTTATCAAACGGCTCATAAGAGATGACAAATGATACACAAAACAGAGTGGAGAAGAGTGTGTTGTGTATGGCTAGACACACTGGAAAGGAATCTCACACTAAACAGCCAGACTGATTATGTATGTACTACATTGACCGTGGTGTATTTGATAGCTCTAAAGAAGCTTAGTAGTTTGACCCTAAAGTTTACAAATGCTGCACCACAATTTGGATAAAGTTTGGTTTAGATTAGACTAAGCTTTGCTTTAGCCAGATTTCACTGGATATTAAGTGATCAAAGCCAGTACCAGGATCAGTAACAAAAATATTAGGGATGCTACCAGGGTTTGACATTAACACCAACCAACCCGCCAAATGCGGATGGATTTCAGCAGTGGCGTGTAACGCAGTCACTCCTACTAGCCACTTTTGCTGGTTGAATTTTATATATAATATACACATTTTTCAACTGTAGTCTTTTAAGAAGGCATCTGAAATAATAAACATAATAAAAATTTCAAAAATATTGATTTTTCAGTACATATCGAAACTGAAATATCTAATATGCTTCCAATACTAATTTTCCATAGAATAGATACACAATACCGCTTTCTTTCGCTCTCATCTCTCAGACATCGAGCTGACACACAAACCTTCCTCCCCTTACTCACTCGTTTCAGTTGCTCCGGATGAATATTGCTGATGTTCCAGGCTTTATTTTCGTTGTTGGATTGCACGTATTGAGCATAATTTTACTCATTCCCTCAGATTTTTTGCTCACACCCAAAGTGCACGCACATAAAGCCTCCTCTCAGTACTAAATTGAGTTCTTTTTCACTGCTTATTTAATTTAAAGAGTCAAATAAACATAAAAATAATGTCAAAATGCCGGTCTTGGTGAGTATTCACGTAAACACAGTCAGTTATTTTTAAAGTGAACATAAACAGTTGAGAAAGAAAACACTGTATAATGGATCCATGCATCAGGTCTTAAAGTAACAGAAGCCTAATATGCCTGCTGTCAAATTATAAGATAATATAAATATAAATAAGATAATATTAAAAATAAATCTATATGGCAGTTTTTCCCCATGGTATTGATGTCAAAATTATGGCTAGTGAAAATGCTGAGTGGCTAGTAACTTTGTAAAACTACAACTAGTAATTGTTTTTTTTTCTCAAGTTTTTAAAGATTAACCTGAAGTATAGGGCTGGGTAAAAAATATCGATTTCTCGATTTTAATCGATTCTCATATTTACGAACCGATATAGATTCTTAAATCCCAAGAATTGATTAGTCTGTTTTCAGTTTATGAATGAACAGAACATGCAGCGCACCTCCCATCCAATAAATCGCAACAATCTTTGTGCTTTGTTACTTTTGATATGAAGCAAAGTCTCAGATTTCAAATGATGTCCATCTTATAATGAGATTCAAAAAATAAATACCGTTTTGGCGCTGTTTAATGTGACGTGACAGATCTCTTTAACTGAGGCGCTAAAAGCGAAGCGGCAGCAGGGAGCACATGTGAACATCCTGTCCTCCGCTTTAATACCAGTTACAGCACGAAATGAACATGACTAAACATCTGAAGGTGTGTTAAAATATAAAGTACAACTTACCGAAATCCATATCATGTCTTGTGTAATAGCTCAATCGGTGTTTCAACCTCGGAAAGACGTCAATAAAACAGCTTGTAAACACGTAAATGTCACGTAACGTCACATTTACCTCAGAAAAACATATTCAGTGACCATAAACTCATTAGTCAGCTAGAAAAGTGTACTCTAGAAAGCAACATTATGATAAATATAGCTATGTACCGTTATACATATTCATTATAATGTTCTTCAATAGTTAATGTATGTTTGAATAAATCAGTTATGACAGCCACAATTTAAACGTTTATATATATGAAAAAAACAAAAAACAAATTGGAGTAGAAATATGATAAAATATATAATTCTAAACTTTATTTATAATAAAAACATCATTGAGTGTAATTTAAGTGTTTGTATATAAATAAGTTAATTTAACCTTCAATATTATTATAGTAGTACCAACTGTGTAGTTTACAGCATTAGTTGAGAGATTTTTTCCTCTAGAAAATTTGCCATGTACTGTAACTGAAATACTACATCCAAAATAATCGATATCGAATCGAAATCGTAATCGAATCGAATCGAAAGCATGTGAATAGTAATCGAATCGAATTGTGAAAATTGTGTCAATACCCAGCCCTAACTTGAAGTGAGTGTTAAATGACAATAAAAGTAATCTAAAAATATATTATGAATATAGAAGTGTAATTTACCAGCCTGACACATCAGAACAACAGCTAAAGATATGGAAAATGTTTTTCTCAGAACAGACCTGCAAGACATTTTGGATTGAAATCCACCGGTGGAATAGACTATAGCAGGGGTGGGGAACTCATTTGGTGTAGGAGGCCACATTGGCCAGAATATTGCATTGGGTGGGCTGAGAACAATCAGAACAGTTAAAATTGAATTTGACACTTTATTTTTTACCCCAAATTAAATTGATTGGATTTACATAATGATAATAGACAGGGGTAGGCTACCACAGCTAACTCCCAACATGGAATGTAGAATTGATACAAGAGAATAAAGTACTTTATTCTCAGTTTTAAGGAAATTTTAAATTGAAAGAAAACAGTGAGACAGCAGCAGATGCACAATGGGAAAACAATGAGAAACAGACAACTTAGATTATCAGACAAATGTTATTGAATGAGAATACAAGACATTAAGTCCTTTTGTCGAAAGGACTAAACAAACAAATTATTATAACAGATTGCACACCGAGCACATCATTCTGTTCTTGCACACTCAAGTTTAGGGTGGCAGTCCAAAAGTTCACTTCAAGAAAGAACAAAACGGCATTGATGATTGAAGTTGTGTGTATGAAAAATTTTGCAGTAGCGCAAACGGAAATATCAGAAAGGGAGATGTATATGCAATGTCCTTACATGTGGCACTTTTTTAAGCTGTCAACAAAACAGATTTGTTACTGAAAAAATGTCTATAGATATCTTGGATCCTAGGTTTGTCAGCATGTACATAAACATTAACATGAGTGGCGCGGGAGGATTCTGAGCAGCCTTCAGAGTCGTAGCTGGGCGTGCTGGTGTGAGAAAACATATAGTTTTAGACTTTTGAAGATGTAGTACCTCTGGTGTGTTAACCACTTAACAACACCAACAAGAGGATTTCTAGTGGATGTGCAATTTCATCTGTGTGTGGGTAATTCTGCAACTGCATTAGATTTAATTTACTTGGCCTGTAGGCCGCATGGAATGATCTGGCGGGCCGTAACGTACCGCTGCATGCTGAATGTTTTCTACAATATGAGGTTGTGTTGTCTGTGTTGAATGACTGTAATGGGAAATGCTGGTAGCAAGCTTTTGGACTTTATGTTGTAGAGTAAAACGGAGCTAAAGGCACACCAGGGTAAAAGGCGCATTTGATTTTATTTTCCTTTAAACCACTAGATGGCACAAAAACTTGCCACAGCACTTTCCAAAACATCTGCTTTTCAAGATGCACGTGAAAATTTAGTTGATTCTGTGGTAATTTTATCTAATATTTGATGTTTTTTTTAAATGTTGTAGATTTAAGTAGCAAATGAGAATTGTTAAAAATAATAATTGAATATATTTTGAGACAAAGGTCTAGTTAATGATTTTCGGCTTTGTTCAAGGTAATTAAAGCAACAGTTTTTCAATAACGGAAGAATATGTAAAAGTATGGTATTTGGGGAAAAAAAAGTGTCCCTGTTGTTGGGGCGAAAAGGCAATAATTAACATGATAATAAATAGCTGGATGACTTTTCCATTTGTTGACAGGACATGGTTAGATTCAGGTGGTAAATATCATATAGTAAGTTGGGTGTCCAGCTTTGAGATAATAATCACCATATTTATAATGAAACCATCATATTCAAAAATATGATATTGATGATATCATAAAATAAAACATAATTTATTGTTACTACTGTATATCTATATTAAATTATTATGGGATCTCCTTCAATGCTGTCGCAGTTATGTTTTCTTTAGTTTCATTATCATGGACTTTTAGTTTGTTCGCATTCTCATCCTGTGTTCCTTTGTTCTGTGTTCCCGCTCCTCATGATTAATTATTGTTATCAGCTGTGTTCTATTTATTATCCTCATCTATGTTTGCTACTTAAGTTCCTCCTGTTCACTCAGTTGCCTTGTCCAAATACCCACACTTGCGGTCTTGGCCACTTGAGAGCTCGTGCACACGACAGGAAGTAAGTTTGCAAGACTGTCCCATGTCTTAAAAATGCCCAAGTGCAATGCCCTTAATGCACACTAAACCCACACTACCTTGAATAACGCTTCTTAGCCCGATGGGGCTGTAAAAGCAGATAACTCCAACAGTCGTTTTTTTGGCAAAAGCAGATAACTCCACATTTTATGTTTCAGAGTTAAACAAAACCAAGTAATTGCTCTTTAATTGCATTTCAAAACACACTCAAACACACGTGCACACACACACACACGCACACACACACACATGCATGCACGCACATGCGCGAGTGCGTGCACAAACGCAAAAGGACAAACAAGGTTTCAGCATGTAACTTGCAGGAGTTGAAATTATAAATCTTTGATTGCTTTCAATCAGCTTTGATGAAACTCCCCTCAGCTAGCGCTTCTTTTTGAAGTGACTAGAAGCCTTGTCACCTGACCTGAATACTGCATGCCGATTCACAAAAACTGACTTATCGGTTTCTGTACTCTAACAACAAGGGCGCTTGTCGTTTTCTGCTGTAAAACATGAACTTGCGATGCCTTGACAGTGGACAATACCGGCTTTTCTGACAAAATGTATTTGGGGTTCAGAACGTGCTGTATGTGGAGAATAACCTATAGCAGTCAGTTCATTTTTTTAAAAGTGGCATTTATCGTTTTTTGCTAATTAACTTAAACATTATTAAAAACATATTACTTTAGCTAAAGTATTTTTATAAATACCTAGTGCCTTTTGCCCCATGCTGGTGAGCCTTTACCCCATGTGTGGGGTAAAAGGCCCCCCTTGCCACCTCATACATTTATAAGACTTTTAAACAAAGCAAGCCACTTTTATGAATTATTTTCTCTCAAAATCTGTTGCTCCATCAATGTTCAATACAAACATATATTTTTTTTCTACAGTCATACACTTTGGGAGTAGTGAAAGCAAATTTTTCGTAGGGTGCGCATTTAGCCCCGTTGTACCCTATATAAAGACATTAAACTTCGGTCTTGTGGAACTGAGAACGTCCTGCACTCCATCTCTTCACAGTTTCCCAATGCACAGAAATGTTCTCCACTGTGATGGAAACAGAGAAAGGAGAGAGAAAGAGAGACAGATAAGAACAATGCAAAAACACATCAGAGGTCACAAACTAGGGCCAAGCACTATGTAAGCCTTTAGATTTATAGCTATGTCCTGTTGTATTTGGTGTAAAAGTATGTTTTTATGGGAAAGAAGGCAGCACAAACATGATCAGACGTCAACTTTGACAATCCTCACGGTTTGCGTGATAAGACACATTACACGAGAAAACAGGTGACCTGTGGAGCCTGTGTCAGCCCAGCTGAGTGATGTGGAAAGCTTCATTTATACACTGTCATGCCCATTTTTCATATAGCGTGTTTTTCCATCTGGAAGGCTGTGACACAGCTCCTCTCCAGGACTCCCGGGGACTGAGCGTGAGTTAATCTCCCAGGGATTCACTGCAATTTCCTCCACGGACCCTGTGGCATCAGTCCTGGCTGCTTTCTCTGTCAACATTGACTTGGTCCAGTGGGAAATCAAGAAATCCAAAATAAAAAAGACAATCCTTTATTACATGTCCAACCCAGTGAGCGAGGCTCTTCCTTCTCCCCGGCATGTCGTGGATGAGAGATGATATCTGGCATGCCTCCTGACCGAATGAGTGATAAGGGTTACTTTTTCTCATTAGATCTCATTCCAGTGAAGATGGGTTATACATGGCCATTACTTAAAACAGCTCATGTGTTATTGCTGTAGGAAAATACACAAGCTGTTTTTTAAGAAGAATGGATCCCCTAAGGTGCAGTCGTTGAATGAGGAGGGGATGCTTACAGTTATTGGTCCACAGCCATTCATTGAGAGGGGAGAACTTTGTTTTCCTGACTTCTGACTCCTCTTCCCCTTTTGTGACTCAGTGCAATGCAGTTAAGAGCAAACACAGAGTCCCTGTGGTCTCTCAACTGAACTGGAACTGCGAAACATGGGTCATAACACGAGCATGAATTCCGGCACACCTATTTAAAAAAGCCTTCATCATTTAAATAAGTGAGGAGTTTTTAGGAAACTTTCATTCACTGTGAAATAATACAGAAAGAAAATAGTGATGGTTTTGAATTGGCAGATTTTCCAATTCGACTCTCTCAGTAAGTAAGATTTGAATCTGTTCCCTTTTGATTTGATTAAATTTATTCACGTTATTTATTCAAATATAATGCCCATTTGGTGATGGTTTATTATAAATATTGCAGGTGTAAGCCCTCCTGTTCGAACCGCCCTCTCTAAGCGGGACTCTAACCCGGGTCTGCCGGCATGGGAGTCGGGCCCTCTAACAAGAGACCGCAGTCTTAGTGTCAGTCGCTAGAGCACCCCTTGAGATCAGGGGAGTGAGGTTTACTCACACAGCTCTTACTAACTGGCCTCCATTACACTCATCCACCTAAACCTCACTCCCATCCGGGTCACGGCACCAAATGCAACCGGTTCTCCTGACCCGCTCCGAGTAAGACTCGGACAGTGGTCTTCGGCGTAGGAGTCGGGCGCTCTAATGAAGCTAAAGACCACAGCCTCTAGCGTCAGTTGCTAGAGCACCTCTTGAGATCAGGGGAGTGAGGTTTACTCGCACAACAACTAACTGGCCAAGGACAGTTACAAGGTCTATTTTCAAAAAAGGTCTACCACAGCTCACACAGAAGTCACTTCAAACCAGGTTTCTGTTGGTCAACGTGAGAAATCTGAGTGATCAACTTGAACCCGTTGCCAAATCTGTGAATCTGAACTCTTTCACCCTAACGCGAAATTCCAGATTGTGTTGATTCTTATTGAAATGACTGGTTTTCACCCACAAACATTTGCAGAACAGCGTTACATGTGACCTCACGTAACCCATCTATGAGAACTAGTCATTGAAAGAACCGACTCATAAGAGTTATTTGGTTCAGGAATCAGGCCACATTGGTAACTTTGTATATTTTTGGTTCACTCAAAAAGTTTCGTAAGAGTCATTTGTGCATGAATTGGACCGTATGTTTGTGTTTAATGTATGTTTTTGCTTACAGTGAATTCTTACGAACTATTACTATAACAGCAAACTATTACTGTTAACTTCTTATTGGTCACTGAAGGCATAACCAAATTAGGTCCAATATTTAATAAACAAGGGTAAAGGATTTATATGGCTGACAGGAGTTTTATTTCCAGAGAAATTTGCTGAGCTTTCTGCAGTCGTGGACTCCATGTGGGGTCTGTTCATGACTCACTTCTTCACATCCATTGCCATCTCCAGTTTAAACCACTACACCACACTGTCTGTTTGATATCAGACTCATTGTATGGTCGCTTTCTTTTACTTAGAGTGACTTGTGCTAACCCTCAGGCTTTTTAGAAACATTGACCTTTTCAGAATGCAACATGAAAAATAGCAGTGAAGAACGCATCTATTATTGCCTGGCCAAACTCTTTATAGCTTCCCTCCCTCACTGCAGTCAACCCCAAATGATGAACACTCGAAGATAAATATATACTGTTAGTCACAAAGACTTATTATTTTCAAAGTTTTTCTACCAGTGACTCGCCTTGTCAGGATTCATCACGGACCACAGGCACCACAAGAGTCATCTCTTCTAATAGTCTGACCATGGGCTTATGTAATAATGATATGCTGTAAAGAAAAATGGGCCCTGCTTTCTGTTATGATAAGCAATCTGGGGAACAGACCATTTTAGTTGTGATCTCCAATTCAATGGGCTCTGAGAAACCAAACATCTATTTTTAATCTTGAATTCCCCACTTCAGAATGTGCAGATTTTCCTCCCTGTGTTTGAGACCCCGCTGGAGCCCAGCAGAGATGGGCTGACTGGGGAATGTGTGTGAAGCTACACTTTCTGCTAATGCTCATTGTTGAGCCTGAAATGTCTCATGTGTGGCCACCTGGACGGCGGGGTGGTGAGTGAAGCTAGCGGTGAGGTTTTTTGGGTGGAGGTACAACTAGAGAGCAGAGGTCGGCCATGAATGACCCTGACGAAGACCAGTGGAGCTGAACGTTTTGCTACTAAATTCTGGTCGTATAAATCACCTGCTCTTGCTGGACACTTAACGTCACTGAAGATGGCAGGCCTGGGTCTCACCTCTGACCTGAGTGTTTACAAGCTGCTTGGGAAAGTTATGAGGAAGGAAACTGACTTACTGACTGATTCAGAGATTTAGTGAAGGTTGACATTTGTGGCTTGTTTTAGCACAAATTTTTGCATTATATGTGCAAAACTTACCCCAGTGAAAAATACATTTATTTCATATTAAGTATACTACAAATCCATTAACTGACATATCGTTTGAGACTTAATGATATAAATATTATAATTCAACTTTATTTGGAGTACTTCTTTATTGCACATTCCTAATATTATGCCTTTAATCTAACTTTTTAATATTACAAATTGCAATAATATTTCTTTTTTTACTGTATTTTTGATCAAATAAATGAGACTTGGTAAGCATAAGAGACTTTTTTTCAAAAACAGTAAAAAAAAAAAAAAAGTGCAGACCCCAAACTTTTGATCAGTAGTGTACAATACGAAAATGGTTATTCATTTTGAGATTCCCAAAAAACTGCAATTAATAGTGTTATTTAATGATTGTTTTTTTGTTTTTTGAAGATTACCTTTAAGTGAGTGTTAGATGACAGCAAAGGTCATTAAATGTAAAAATAGGGGAAATGAGCATGAACAATTAAATAACCAATATGTTAACCAATATTGTACATAGAGTAAATATGCACATACATATGTGCACCCAACAGATGTGGGCACTACTTTGAGTGATTCGCTATGGCTGGTTAGTGGAGCACCAGTGATCTTTTTGCTCTCCCAAGGAGCATCTCTGTCATTCAACCTCTCAGATCTCTGGTCAGGAGGTACAGAGGTCATGACCCTGCCAGGAATGGGTGCTGGGAGAAGGTCTTTGTGTCAGCAGAGGTGAGAGGATATCAGAGCCGATGACTGACAGACTTATCCAGGGCCTTACAGCTCTGACACATACAAACACAAACAGGAAGAGCTTGATGTGTATTAACTGAAATGAGTTGTGACTAATTAGAGGTGGAATAGTAGTTCAACACATATGAGATATGACCTATGCAGAAAGGCCTAGACACAACAGATGAAATAGTTTAACATAATCAAGAGACCAAATGAAGTAATGAATCTATAAGGAACACTTTTAAACAGTGTCCACAATATCATACTGTGATGATCTCCCAGTTTTTTTTTTATTCAGAGGCTTTGTTGATTCTTTAATTGTGCAGATGCCAAAAGTGTACATTACAAATAATTTAGAATATTTAATATTTTTGTGTCATTCAGGCACAAACACATATGCACCCTTACAGACATTTAAAGAGTTTTGAAAATCAGATATTGTGCATAATTGTTTTTTAATTCTCGGAGGAATCTTTTGATTTCAGCTACAGTCCTGTTTTGACACAATCTGCTCTCAATTACTCTTCCCAGAGTTTAATGGACGCTTCAAAAACTCTCCCCTCTCAGCTTGTTAACATCTACCACAACATCTTTGGTTCACAAAGAAGTGGCAAATCAATGAGGACATTTTATTTGGATTAAATTGAAGTTCATTTTATGACTTTTATTACACAATGTCAGATTATTATTATTATTTTATTGCATCTCTTTTTGCTTTAATCGTTTTTTTCTTTTCTTTTTTCAGTCTACTGGCTGACACTGTGTCCAAACCAAATGTGATAAAATCTCTTCCATGAACTACTTGACTTTTTTTTTTCTGCACACCATTTTTGCATTCAGTGAAGACTGAATATGAAGGGGGTTTTTATTTGGCAGTGGCTATTTACACTAAGTGAAAATAGCATATTTTCTTAGCGATAGATGCTATTTTCACTTAGTGTAAATAGCATCTATTGCTAAGAAAATATGCTATTTTCACTTAGTGTAAATAATTTAAACAAGGATTTAAAATGTAAAACTTTTAATTTGACAAGATGCACTTTTTAAAAGTGTACTTAAGTACTCTCTATAAGTATACACTTGAGTCATTCCACGAAACCGGTACGATTTGAGTCCCTCTGACCTTTTTTTGTGTATTTTATCTATTGGGTCACAAAAATATATCTTTAAAAGCTTTTTGTATTAATTGAAATGTCTCCTTTAATAATGTTTAAAAACATGACATACATTTTATATTCATATTAGAAACGATTTTGTTTTCATGTCCCTCAAGGCCTTCTATAAATTCTTTTGTTGTCAAGCTTAACGACTCAACCCCGTTACGTCAATTAAAGATAGAAAACTATTACTTGTGAAAATGATCTTGTTATTTCAACATTATTCACGATTTCTTAATATCATGCATGACATGTGCTCTCCATTTATTCACTAGATTTAGAGCAGTGGTCAATTTGGGCAAAAAAATCACAACCTTGTCATACCTACATTTTTATTATTATTTAATTTTTTTGTTAAGTTTATGAAAAAGTAATTTAAAGTTAGTTGAATTCTGTCTGAAATGTTCAGAGCAATCATAAGAATACTGATTTTAGTTCAAATTCTGAAGTTAAGCCTTTGATCAAAAATGATGAGGTTGCTGTCACAAAAGGTGCCCATTTCAGGCTTTAGTATAGCAAAAGTGTGAGATTTTATGTAACTTTTATATTTGCAATTACTGAATTAGTGTGAGGGACATCTGATTAACAGGAAAATGTTGATTTTATTACAAATACATTTTATAATAATATTCAGAGAGCTCCCATAGTCAAGTCAAGTCACCTTTATTTATATAGCGCTTTTTACAATGCAGATTGTGTCAAAGCAGCTTTACATTGATAACTGGTACATAATTTTGGCTGCACAGCAGCTCTTAAAGAATAGTGTCAATGCAGGCAGATCAGAGGCACTGTTGATTAAATGTCAAGAATACTGTTGAATATCAAATGTCAAGTCAAATGTCAAGTGTCCCCAACTAAGCAAGCCAAAGGCGACAGCGGCAAGGAACCCAAACTCCATCAGGTGACATCAGGTGGCAAACAGGTGGCAAACAAGTGGCAAATAGGTGTTAAAATGGAGAAAAAAACCTTGGGAGAAACCAGGCTTAGTCAGGGGGCCAGTTCTCCTCTGGCGAACAGTGCTTTGTTACGAATCAGGTTGCTATCTTAAGTCTGATAGGATCGCAACAATCAAAGTGTTTATTTCAGTTCCATCCAGTTGAGGATCGTATTCATCACGCCGGTATGGACGATTTGTTGAGGAACTGTGCTACTGGCTGTCGTGTCGATGAGGCCTTCACAATGGATGATCTAGTTGACTCGATCTCTGCTGATACTTCAGGGCTGCGTTGTGGTCATGTCCAGTTGAGGATCGTATTCATCACGTTGGGATGGACGGTTTGTTGAGGAACTGTGCCACTTGCTGTCGTGTTGATGATGTCTTCACAATGGATGATCTAGTCGACTCGATCTCTGCTGATACATCAGGGCTGCATTGTGGTCGTGTCATGGCTCCGGTCCTTGGTATCACGCCGGTATGGACGGTTTGTTGAGGAACTGTGCTACTGGCTGTCGTGTCGATGAGGCCTTCACAATGGATGATCTAGTCGACTCGATCTCTGCTGATACTTCAGGGCTGCGTTGTGGTCATGTCCAGTTGAGGATCGTATTCATCACGCCGGTATGGACGGTTTGTTGAGGAACTGTGCTACTGGCTGTCGTGTCGATGAGGCCTTCACAATGGATGATCTAGTCGACTCGATCTCTGCTGATACTTCAGGGCTGCGTTGTGGTCGTGTCATGGCTCCGGTCCTTGGTCTCAGCTGAATACGGCCCGGATCCGGTTGACTACGGTAAACCTCGGGATAAACAGAAAGACTAATATTAGCGTAGATGCCATTCTTTTTCTGATGTAACGAGTACATCTGGTGTTATAGAAAGTGTTCCCGGTTCCGGCTGACCTATTTTATGCAGCCTAATAATCCTTTAACGGATTTGAAAATATAAATTGATAATGTGTTATGTGTATGCCAGGTTAAAGAGATACGTTTTTAGTCTAGATTTAAACTGACAGAGTGTGTCTGCATCCCGAACAATGCTAGGAAGATTGTTCCAGAGTTTAGGTGCCAAATAGGAGAAGGATCTACCGCCTGCGGTTGATTTTGATATTCTAGGTATTATCAGCTGGCCTGAATTCTGAGATCGCAATAAACGTGAAGGACTATAATGCATTAAGAGCTCGCTTAGGTACTGGGGAGCTAAACCATTTAGTGCTTTGTAAGTAATTAGCAAGATTTTAAAATCTATACGATGTTTAACAGGAAGCCAATGCAGTGATGACAGAACTGGGCTAATATGGTCATACTTCCTAGTTCTAGTAAGAACTCTAGCTGCTGCATTTTGTACGAGCTGTAGTTTATTTATCAAGCGGGAGGAACAACCACCCAGTAGAGCGTTACAGTAATCTAGCCTTGAGGTCATGAACGCATGAACTAACTGTTCTGCATTTTTCATTGAGAGCATATGTCGTAGTTTAGATATATTTTTAAGATGGAAGAATGCGGTTTTACAGATGCTAGTAACATGGCCTTCAAATGAAAGATTGGTATCAAAGAGCACACCCAGGTTCCTAACTGACGACGAAGACTTAACAGAGCAGCCATCAAGTGTTAGACAGTATTCTAGGTTATTGCGTGAAGAAGTTTTCGGTCCAAAAATTAGAATCTCTGTTTTTTCTGAATTTAGTAGTAGGAAATTACTGGTCATCCAGTTTTTTATATCAGCTATACATTCTGTTAATTTAGCGAATTGGTAAGTTTCGTCAGGGCGCGAAGAGATATAGAGCTGAGTATCATCAGCGTAACAATGAAAACTAACGCCATGCTTCCTAATGATATCTCCCAAGGGTAGCATGTACAGAGTGAAAAGCAACGGTCCTAGTACTGAGCCTTGCGGTACTCCATATTTAACTTGATATGATTGATATGACATCTCATCGTTTACTACTACAAACTGATAACGGTCAGATAAGTATGATTTGAACCATGCCAATGCAATTCCACTAATGCCAACATAGTTTTCGAGTCTATTTAGAAGAATATTGTGATCAATAGTGTCAAATGCAGCACTAAGATCCAGTAACACTAATAGAGAGATACCACCACGATCTGATGATAAGAGCAAATCATTAGTAACTCTAATGAGAGCAGTCTCAGTACTATGGTACGGTCTAAATCCTGACTGGAAATCCTCACAGATACTATTTCTTTCTAAAAAGGAACATAGTTGTGATGAAACTGCCTTTTCTAGTATTTTTGACAGAAAAGTGAGATTTGAAATCGGCCTGTAATTGACTAATTCTCTAGGATCAAGTTTTTTTAATAAGAGGTTTAATAACAGCCAGCCTAAAAGTTTGTGGTACGTATCCTAGTGATAAAGATGAATTAACAGTATTAAGAAGAGGATCTATGACCTAAGCATCTCTTTCAATAGCTTAGTCGGTATAGGGTCTAACATACATGTGGATGATTTTGATGATTTAACAAGTTTAGACAATTCTTCCTCTCCTAAAGCAGTAAATGAATAGAATTTTTCTTCAGGGACACTACAATGGACTGTCTGACACAATACTGTAGTAGACGGTTGCATGGTTATAATTTTTTCTCTAATATTATCAATCTTGCAAGTAAAGAAGTTCATAAAGTCATTACTGCTGTGCTCTTTGGAAACATCAGAAGTTGAAGCTTTATTTCTTGTTAATTTAGCCACTGTATCAAATAAATACCTAGGGTTGTGTTTATTTTCTTCTAAAAGTTTTGAAAAATAGGCAGATTTTAAGGCCTTTCTGTACTCAATCATTCTCTCTCTCCACAAATGAAAAAATACTTCTAGTTTTGTTTTCTTCCAGCTGCGCTCCATTTTTCTAGCTGCTGTTTTTAGGGCCCGAGTGTGCTCATTGTACCATGGCGTTGGATTATTTTCCTTAATCTTTTTTAAACCCAAAGGAGCAACTGAGTCTAATGTGCTGGAAAAGACAGAGGCAATAGTTTCTGTTGCAACATCGAGGTATTCTAAGCTGTCTGGTATGCTAAGGCGATGAAACTGATCAGGAAGATTATTTATAAAGCGATCTTTAGTGGTAGAAGTGATGGTTCTACCATATTTATGGCAGGGAGGCAGTTTAGCCGCTTTAACTAAATGTAGTATACACGAGACTAGATAATGATCCGAGATGTCATCACTCTGGTGCAGAATTTCAACGGCATCAATATCGATTCCATGTGACAATATTAGATCTAAAGTATGATTACGACAATGAGTGGGTCCTGACACGTGTTGTCTAACACCAATAGAGTTTAGAATGTCTGTAAATGCCAATCCCAATGAGTCTTTTTTTATTATCTACATGGATATTAAAATCACCAACAACAAGGACTTTATCTGCAGCTAGTACTAATTCTGATAGAAAATCGGCAATTTCTTTGATAAAGTCTGTATGGTGTCCTGGTGGCCTGTATACATTAGCCAGCACAAATGTCAACTTACATAATGTTATGTAAAGCACCATCACTTCGAAGGAATTATATTTGAAAGAATTCTGGCTGATACTGTAAATATTACTATAAATTACAGCAACACCTCCCCCTTTGCCTTTCTGTCGAGGATTGTGTCGATAATCATAACCTTGAGGGCTAGACTCATTTAAAGTAATGTAATCGTCCGGTTTTAGCCAAGTTTCTGTCAAACACAGCACATCTAGATTATTGTCTGTGATAATATCGTTTACAATAAGTGCTTTTGAAGAAAGTGATCTAATATTTAACAACCCAAGCTTTATCATTTGTTTATCATTATTATCTCTATTTTTTATTTGTTGAACATCAATAACATTTTTACCATTAAATGGGTTTGGAAGTTTTTTGTTTTTACTAATTCGGGGTACAGAGACAGTCTCTATGTGATAATATCTAGGTGCGAGAGTTTCTATGTGTTGGGAATTATCTGACTTCTGTAACGTGAGGCAACTAGCAGACGGTCGGTTTAGCCAGTCTGTCTGCTTCCTGACCTGGGCCCCAGTTTGTCATGTTTTAGTTCTAAGACTATGTGCCATATTACTAGAGAGAAGAGCAGCACCATCCCGAGAGGGATGAATACCATCTCTTTTCAACAGGTTAGGTCTGCCCCAAAAAGTTTTCCAATTGTCTATGAAACCTATATTATTCTGCGGACACCACTTAGACAGCCAGCCATTGAGTGATGATAATCTGCTAACTATCTCATCACTCCTACGAACAGGAAGGGGACCAGAGCAAATTACTTCTCCTGACATTGTACTTGCGAGTTCACACACCTCTTTAATGTTAATTTAAGTGATCTCCGACTGGCGAAGTCGAACATCATTTGTGCCGACGTGAATAATAATTTTAGAGTATTTATGATTAGCATTAGCCAGTACTTTTAAATTTGCTTTGATGTCAGGTGCTCTGGCTCCCGGCAAACATGTGACTATGGTGGCTGGTGTCTCTATTTTCACGTTCCGTGTAATAGAATCGCCAATAACTAGGGCACTTTCAACAGGATTCTCAGTGGGTGCATCACTGAGTGGGGAGAACCTGTTTGATGTTCTTATTGGAACGGAAGAGTGGTGTTTTCCGCGGCTAGGCAGCCTCACCGTTACCCAAGTGCGGAACCGAACAATGTACAGAGTTCACTAAGCTAGTCACATCCAAAACAGTATCTGAAGCCCCTGCATTCTTACTATCCTCGATTAAATTTTGGATGCGTGTCTCTAATTCTGAGATTCTCTCTGTCAGCCTGACTATTTTCCCACATTTATGACATGTAAATCCCTCGTCGCTGACAGAGAGAGCTATACTGAACATGTGACAAACTGAACACGAAATAACACTGGGAGAGGATGACATGACTCACCGTGTTTGCAGACTGATCCGAGTTACCACAGCTGTTTGATGAACGCGTTGAAAAAGGAGCGCGCGAGACTGATGACAAGTTAACAAGCTAGCGAGATGCAAACGCGTTGTAACAGCGATTTAGATTCAAAGATTACAAGCTAGCGACGTCAGTTTAATGTGGTAGGCAATAATAATAATATAAGCAACAATGAATAAAAGTAAGAGATTAAATAAAAGTAAGAGAAAACAAAGCTATACGGAGACGCAAAACACCAGCAGCGAGGCAGAGGCAGACAGGAGCAATCGAGCAGAAGCAATCAATTGTACAGTTGTGCTGCTGAGCACATAGTGTCCATAACTTAAAATAATGACCAATAATAATAGGGATTTGATGCCTGAGATGGGAAAATATGTTTTTGTGGGGTGTTCAGAAAAGTAATAGATTTTGGTAAACAAAATCATAGGTATTACAAAAAGAGGTAACTTATGAGGACATTACCCCATGTCCCCACTTTTCAAAAGGCTTATAAATCATACAGAATGAGTTTTTGTGAGAAAGTAAAAGTGTGCACAGTTTCCTGTGATGGTTAGGTTTAGGGGTAGGGGCGTAAACCATTACGCATATGGAATGTCCCATCAATTCACAAAAATGAACGTGTGTGTGTGTGTGTGTGTGTGTCATGTTTTACTTCTCCCTCTCTCTTCCTCTCTCTGGGGTCAAGGTGAAGTGTGCCTTGTCTCTCCAGGTGTGCACAGATGAAAGATGTTAAGTTTAGAGACCCCTGAAGTTCAGACTGTGGAATGTGTAACATGTTTTTAAACATTTTCAGGTTTCTAAACCTGACCTGTCTGCTAAAGCAAGCGTGATGCAGACAGCTAACATGACTTACATGGTAAGACTGCAGTAGGCCGAATGCATATTTTGCTAACATACAGATGGATGGTAGGGCTGCAGGCTGAGTGTTCATACGGTTGACCTACTTGTAAAGTCTTCATGGATTAAAGCTGGATAAAAGGGATATATGAGCTGTTTTCGGGTGATTTATTTGCATAAGCTGGTGCTGGTTACTCAGTTGTGATACTGTTAGCAGTGTTATATTAGTGTAGGTTGGAATGTTGTACTACGGCACATCAGCGCAGAGGTCCCATGGAGTCGTAAGGCCTTACCACTGTGAGCAGAGCAGAAAGATAAACAGAGGCTTTTGTGCAAATGCTTACTTGCTAAGGTGCTGCTTACTGGTCCAAGTGAAAAGAGCCCATCCCTAAATTTTGATGATATTCTGTTTCCTACACTGTGAAAAATGTCCTATTAAATTTATAGTAAAAAAAACTGGCAGCTATGGTTGCCAGAAATTCACTGTAAAAATATGGTGAAAGTGTTGCATATATTTCATGATGGTTTTTTCCTTTAGTCAATTTTATGGGTTTTCACATTTAAGGTGGCTCATATTTTTACTTAAAAAAACATAATTTTAACAATAATTTACTGTGAAAGTATGCATCACAAGTATAGCAGGGACGAGGAGAGGTGAGAATCTTTAGCAAACAGTCTTTATTCCATGAACATTAACACAAAGATAATCCAAACCAAAAGCCAATGACAATAATCCAAACATGATGACAAAGAGAAAACAGGAGATGCAACAGCGTCACAACAGATGAAAAGACAATCACCAACAACTACAGACTGAAACACAAGGGTATAAATACACTGTGTAGCTAAAGGGATAATGAGGAACAGGTGTTGGACTTTAGTAACCATGGAGACTAACAAGGGTAACGGGAACTATACACAGGAAAAGAAACCAGACAGAGCAAGACACAAGAATATCAAAATAAAAGTCCAAGAATACTAAACACAGGGGAATCATGACAGAACTCCCTTCCCCCCCACACACACCTTAAGGAGCGGATTCCAGACTCTCCATAAACTGACACAAGAGTCCAGGAGGGTGGTGGAGTAGAGGTGGAACAGGGGGAGGGATGGAGGGCCAGGCCCATGTGGTGGAAGTGGGCCTAGAGACCAAGGCAGAGCCAGTAATTCAGAGAGCCCAGGTGGAGCCTGCGGGGCAGGGAGCCAGGGCAGGATCGGTAGGGCAGGTGGCCATGGTGGAGCTAGCAGAGCAAGTGACCAGGGTGGAGCAGAAGACCCCCAAAGCGGAGCAAGTGGAGCTGAAGACCACCACGGCAGAGCAGAAGACCACCACAGCAGAGCAGATGGGACTGAAGACATTCACGGCGGAGCAGGAGACCCCCAAGGGGAAGCAGGCGGGGCATGGAAGAAATATGAGGCATTGGCCGATACAAGGGTGTTAGGAACAGCCTCACTGGCCATGACAGGAGGAGCTGCTGTGGACATCACTGCTGGGTAAGTGTGTGCAGCCCAAAGACACAAGATAGTGGTAGCCATCACAGGAAGCACCGCCGTAGGTGGAAGGACGTCTGAGACAACGGACAACTGGTCTCAGAAGTGCTGAGACCACCGGACTTGGGGCCAACTGGGCTTGGAAGCACTGAGACCACAGGACTTGGGACCAACGGATTTGGAAGCGCCGAGACCACCGGGCTTGGAACCACCAAAAAAAATAAAAATCTCCTGGGGAGACTTGAGTGACCATAACATGACAAGACTAAAGTTAACAAATTTACAGTTTTTACTGTAGCATTTTTAAAAAAAAATTCTGTGAATTTTTTTTACCGTCTTAGCAAATGTAAGTCATTACTTATCATGTAGAAAGTAATAGCACGTCTCCTCAACAAGCCACAGTATTTGAAGATTCATTCATGTCCATAGGATAAATTATTCTCATTTTTGTAATTTGTTTCCCTAAAGATTTATTGAAGTATTGCGCCTCTTGACCTTCCTCTTGTTCTGTATGAAAGTATCTCCCAGCATTATGCCTTTAAAGCATCCTCTCGAGTATCTTTCCATAATCAGCCACAGATATGAGCAATTTCACATCGATCATAGTGGCATTCACATAGCTTCGCTTGTAGGGATACAGCCACGGCTCTGGAGAGCTTTATCACAGAGAGAAAATTCCCACATGACCTGTGTGGTTGAACTGGCTCATCATTTCACGGCTATTTTGTAAGAGGAGGAATGGATGCATGTTGTTTTAATTTTGATATTTCCATACTAAAGAGTCTCTCTGATGTAGCCCATCAAATGGATCATCAAACACATGTTTTTCATCTTTTAGTCTGTCATTTCAACTGGATTTGAATAGTTCGATTGTCTAAATCCACACAAATCCCCATGTGAGTTGGTAAACTACTTAACTGACCGCATCATTATCAACACAGTAAGCACAAAATGCTGTTCCTCATTACACCAGCGGTGTGGCTCAAACCCCTTACAGAGTTCCTCCATGCTTTGGGGGCCCAGTGGACCGAAGTGATGACTGCTCTGTTAGCCAATGTCCAGGTGAAGATAGGCACTTATTATAAACCTGTGTGCTGTCTCACAGAGGGAGTCAACCTGGGCCACCCTCGTGAGGATTGTCAAAATCAGAAAACTCGATGATCAGAGCAGGACTTACACTTTTGTGACATACTGTTAATAGGGGTTGTGTTAAAGGAATGTTCTGGGTTACCACAGAAAGTGTTTTGACTTGTATCTTTTATAGTGGGCTGTATGATCAAAACATTCAACCCAGACTTCAGCGAGAAGCCCCACTTGACGTCAATTTAAAGATGGTGGCGATTAACAAGCAAAGACCTTAGGTAGGTTAGAAGCCATATTGAATTTAACTGAGATGAAAACGAGGCTGTGATGTATAGACTTTACAATCTTTACAATGTAATTTGCAGTATAAATGTCCTAGATCACATAATGTTCACACCTCACAATTTTCAAAACTTGCCATTTTTGGCATAAGAATACAAAATGAGTCTTGGCAGCATCTTGTGATGTACATGTGACCCCAATTTCTACCCCAGCTAACAAAAATATGTTCTAAGAATGTTTTACTAATGTTCCTCTTAAGTTATGAAAATGTTATTTCTGAATGTTAAATTTCCAGTTTTTAAACATTTTAAAAATGTTAAAGGAACATTCCATTTTGCAAACATTATGGGATGATTATTACTTTTTATTGTTATCTGAATATTCAGAAACAAGTAACATTAATTAAAAAAATGTTAGATGAACATCCAGCTAGTATTTCAAGTTGTCCATGTTACAGTGTAATTATACATTTAAGTACTGAGTAATACTAATCCACTTATCCTCTGTAGAGTCGCAGGAATCATCAACTTGTGAGTAATTCTGCCGTCATTCCATCCAGACTAGATGTTAGTTTGTACAAAGAAGCAAAATGTGTTGGCAATAGTGCACTTACAATGGAAGACTATGTGGAAAACGTGTTTTTTTTTGCCTTTACAATCTGAGTTGAATGCCACAAAATCTGTTGAGTTAAACTTGCTTTAAATAGTAATAGACTCCATTATATTTTATAATAAACACATCTACACTTACCAGTCACCCAGCACCCAAATTTGAGTGTATGTCTGGACTGTATTAAGTTTAATTTTTGTGCTACAGCATATCTGATTATAATTTGACTTCTGGGAAATCTAATTAATAGTCTTGTGTTATTCTGCTTACACATTTTCTTTCTTTAGGGGCCACTTCCCTTTGCGCACTGATGAGGGTAGAACTTCTGAACTGATATTTTGACTTGTACTTAAATTAATGCACAGGAAAATCACACTTTTTTTTGGTCATAACCTCTTCTTCCTCACAAAAGGTTTTCTTTGTCAGTCAATTTTAGAGTAACAAGGAGTAATGAGTTGTATTAATCATTTACAATGGCTGTATGTTTCATTTGAAATAACTTCCTGAATATATCATGTTGAAATAGTAATGTTGGAAGCAATTCATTGTGCCACGATATACGCAAGTTGCTCCTCTGATCAGCCTTACAGGCTCAATATGGTTAAAGTTAGGAGTAGTTTTGTGGTTAGGATTAAATGTCAGCTTGGCAGGCACAATGTGGGGCACCTTCCAACAATGAGCACATTACACTTTCAACAAACACAGTTTACTTCATAACTGTGACTAATCAATGTTTGTACTCTATGAAAAAGAAGATGCTTGTTTCACTTTTATTCTGGATGTTGTTTGTCCTCATGCTGCCTTTGTTGTTTTGTTCTCGGATCTCTGAAGTTTTGCCAGAAAGCAGTCCTTTATTCTGGTGAAGTATGTTGTTTTTCCTGAAAGCTAACTTCAAATGCTTCAAATGTTTTGATTGTCTGAATATCTGTAGTTGAATCACAGATATTGATCAGTTGTGTAATATACTAAATCATTAGGCAGACTATCTTAGTTTCAGCACTTATCTCAGCTCTCACATCTCTGAATTTCTGAAAGAATGTCTTCTTGGGTGTGAAAACTACACTTAGAGCACTGACATAAATATCTCAGACTCAAAAGTAAAAAAAAACCTTGAGTTGAGTCACTATCAGCCAAACATCTTCACTTCATGAGAATTTTGTCTTAACCCTCCAGCTGTGAGGGTAAAATAGGGCCTCCTCTGTCAAATTGACCCAAAATTATATAATATATGTCAAATTTTAGTCTTTGACATGCTACAATAAAGGTTTTCTGTTTATTATTGTCACGATCGGTGTCTGTAATGATGCGCTTGACAAAGGAGATATTTAACTAACAAACAGTCTTTAATAATACTCTTCAGAAGGCACAAGAAAATGAAACCAAAACTGAACATACACATTACTATTACTATTACTATTACTATTATAATTAATATATATGTTTTTTTGTTTTTTTTACCTGATGCGTTGGTGTTTTTCAATTTTCTGATGTTTGGCGAATTGCATAGAAACCAATGAAGGTCATTTGGACCTCTAACATCATTGTAGGCACAACATTTGTACATCCTTTCCATAACACATTTGAAACTTTGTTGAAACTTTGCATGCACATTCATGACCCTATGTTACATGTTCCTTGTTTGTTTGGACTTTTATGTTGTATTTCTAGTTTCCTGCTTCCTTTTGTAGTCCCTTTGTAGTCCTTTTGTTTAATTGGTTCCCCTTGATTGTATTCACAGGTGTGTTTTGTTAATTGGGGTACGTCTCAATCAGCTCCCTAGTTCAGTAGGGAATCGCCCATTTTAAGGGCTGTCTCAATCGCAAAATTCTTCCAGTGCACTGAAACATTCCCACAATGCACTGTGAAAACCAGGGCGCATCGATGCTCACTATGTTCACTCAATGGAAGTTCTAAAGCGCAAAACATAAATCACGTGAGCCAACTCACCACACATAATGACACGAGATAGATGTTTTTTTTTTTAATACAATGAATTATTGAATTATATGTCAGCATAAACATACATCAGAAGACAGGTAATGAACATACTCTAGCTAACATTTATAATTTATTTACGACTGAAAAGTTGCACGTACAGTATATGCAACAAGCAAAGTATGTATCATAATGTACTTTAAATAACATTAAAAACAATATAATAAGAAGTTCTGCTGTTGTTCATAAATACTAGTTATAATGTTGTACAATGAGGACATTATAATGTTGCTGGATATAGAGTCAGTTTCCCAATTTGTTCTTACTGTCCTTACCAGTGCCCAAATTTGTGTACAGTACACAATATACTAGGGCTACACAATTAATTGAATTTCTAATCATGATTACAATTACGGATGCCACAATTAAGTAATAGTTCAAAGACACAATTACAAAGAAAGGTCCACTTACATTATTCTGCGTGCTTAAGATGTTTTTTTGTTTTTTTTTACTGGTTATCTTAAGGGGTTTTTTTTCCATTGTTTTAATTTTAGTTTTAGTATAGCATTATAATACCATGCATATATATTTTTTATTTAAAGAAGAAACCAAACACATGTAAAGTTGACATTTGAGGCTTAATGCTATAGAAAAGCAATACAAGGTATAAAGCTATTCAAAACATAATTTAATGTAAATTGTGATAATCGTAATTAATAATCACAATTACAATTTCAAGGGAATAATCGACAATTATGATTTTTGTCATAATCGTGCAGCCCTACGATATACTGATTCACAACCTAGGAAGCTAAGGAGTTGATTGAGACGCACCCCTTGTTATCTTGTTAGCTTGTCTGTATAAATAGCCCTTGTGTTTACCATGTTGTTTTTCAGGTCTTGTCTTTCTATAGCTGTATCTTGGTGCGCTTAGTTTTGTTTACTTGCTTTTTTATTTTGCAGCTTTTGAGTTATTTGTATTCTCTTATTACTTTAACCTTCTGCATTTGGATCCAACCCCTCCTCATCTCTCTCATCTTCCTCTGTTAGAAATAGACCGAAATTCAATTCTATCTGTTAAAAAAATGATTCATTGACTTTATTGACGCCAAAAATCATTGATTTTTTTTGTGAGCTACAGGAAAGGGCAAAACAGTTTAGTTAGTCTCTGACAATATTATACTTGAAATATAAAGATACATGGACTACTTTTATCATACTTTTATGGTGCTTTTTCATCTGTTTTGGAGATTGACAGCCTCTGGTCACTATAAACTATTGTTGTATGGCAAATAGGGCTGGGTATCGCGTTCGATACTTTTTAGGTACTGAATTGCCTCGATACCATAGAGTATCGAAATTTTTCTTGTCATTCGGCAAAACAAAACAGCAAAACAATGCTACTGCCTGCACAAACAGCGGGACGCGCAATGTTTTTAGACTAGTTATGGGCAGGTAAAACACACAGCAGCATTAAATCAGCGTTTGTTCCTCAAGTCTATGGAAACACGTGACCGGTTCGTGACGGGCTCTAGTTCGCCTGTACGAGTACAGGCTCCAGAATGCAAGCAATTCTGGTGGAAAAGGGATATCAGCATACTGACTTGAAACTGTTTATTTTCCATTGAAAACTATTTCAACTTTTTAAAAACTATTTGCACTGACTTGTTGTGTTGGTTACATTTTGTTCATTTGTGCTTTTTTATTCCTTTGTATAGTGGCTCAGGAGATGAGTCTTTGAGTCTGTAAAAAAAGTCAACAAACTTAAAATATAAAACCAAAGATTTTTTGAGGTAATGTGTAAATGTAATGTAATCTTGTTAAAACAGATTTTATAAAATTGGTATCGAAAAAGGTATCGTTCAGGAATTGGTATCGAAGTCAAGGTATCGGTATCGAAAATCTTTGAATGATACGCAGCCCTAATGGCAAGAATAGAGTAACATGAGGGTGACTAAATGACAAAAATCACAGCCATCCTCACACCTTTCCTTTTTCCCATGCAATGCAAATACAAAATGTGAAATAATGGTAACATTTGTTGGTAGCACTGCTTGAGACACTTATTGCATATACACAATACCAAGCACTGTGGTCCTCCGATGTTTGTTCTCTTTGCAAAGCTCTGTTATACCTACCGCAGACACACATATACCAAACAGGTGGATGAATCATTGGAAACACGCACGGCTACCACACTGAGCTCTCAGGGTGTATATTTTAGGTTCTGCAATTATACAATTAAAAATAAACCACATGGTAAGATTGATAGCACAAACTGGAGCAATAAGATCCTGTTCACATAACTCGAATTTGTGTACTTTCTGTTTCAGCGTGTGAATTACAAATTTTTTTGGTCCATCTGAAGTCCAGAATAACATCCTTTTTATAGAGGCCTCTTCATAGCAATACTGTTTACTTACTGTTGATGCCACAGCCACTGACAGTCAGTTCAAAGCCTGTTATGTTAAAGTCTTACAAAATCAGGCTGGATTCATCCGCCTCACTCTGATGTCATCGATACACATGGAACGTCTTGTTTTGATATGCGTGTGAATATCCCCCCACTCCCACCCTCTCAGTCAGATGAAGGAGTCGACTTTATAGCCCATCATTTTTCAAGAGACCAACAGTTTGATGCGATCACATGATAGGTGCAAACCCCATTGTCCCCCATCTGGAGCCACTGAGGAATGAAATCAATTATGTGCACAGAGACGAAAACATGCTTCACAATTACAGGCAGTATTCTCAAGTGTGTCTTTGAGGACACAATGGATGGCATTGTTCAGAAAGATAAACATACCTCTAAAACTTCATTATGTGGCTTCATTCATGCTTTGCTGGATGTCAGAGATCCAAATAAATCAGAGGATGGAGAAAACGCTCTGGTCTTTTATGGGGCGTTCAGTATTTGTTGTTGAATTATAAAGCCTGTCATTTCCTAGCGGGGTATCTGAAGGAGACAGGAAGATCAGATGGCTGTCTTGGAATCTGTGGACAACTCATCCCAGATCTAGTTTGCATATGGTCAGAAATATTTTTCCACTGCTGTATTTGTGTTTGTGTGCACACACACAAGAAAGAGAGTGAGAAAGAGAAGAAAAGAGGTACTAGCAATTCCAAAGCAAACATTGTTGTGGTATAAAGCAAATTTCCTGTGTAGTACTACGGTTTTACAGAAAACATCACACTATTTACTGTATGTCGTCATATTCTCCACATGACGTGATGGTGCATTTTGATGTGTCTTGGCAGCTTGTGTGAATCTTGATATGGTTCAACTCTCTGCTTCAAAAGACAAAGGCCTCTTCAAAGTTTCGTGCGTTATGTCAGTAGATTTGTAGATTTTACATCCTATTAATGACTTCAGGTAAAGGGGTCATACATGAGGAATCAAGTTTTCATTGAGATAAAAGAGTTCAATGTACAATGAAAGCCATACTTTTCAGAACTCCTGAGTGAAAAATGTAAACATTTATTTAAACAGTCTTCTCATTCTGCACTTTTGCATCATTCTGAGATCAGACTGATGAAGATATCACAACTGCCCACATCAATTTGCCCCCTTCCATATAAATGGCACATCATACTCTTTTAGATTTATCTGATGTTGTGTGAAATAGAGATGGTCATTGGGAAAGGGTTATAGCATAAAAATATTATATTATTATATACACCAGTTACTTCAGGTCCTCAAATCTGGAGTGCTGATGTCTCACCACCAGTATCAGCACTGGGATCGTTCAGTGTTTTGTATCACTCTGATTGTCTCTGCATGCTCTAGACAGGCAGCATTATTTTAAATTGTAATACAATTTCACAATATTACAGTTTTTTTGCTGTATTTTTGATCAAATATACTCCGATCAGGCATAACATTATGACCACTGACAGGTGAAGTGAATAACACTGATTATCTCTTCTTCATGGAACCTGTAAGTGGGTGTGATATATTAGGCAGCAAGTGAACATTTTGTCCTCAAAGTTGATGTGTTAGAAGCAGGAAAAATGGGCAAGCATAAGGATTTGAGCAAGTTTGAAAAGGGCCAAATTGTGATGGTTTGACAACTGGGTCAGAACATCTCCAAAACTACAGCTCTTGTGGGGTGTTCCTGATCTGCAGTGGTCAGTATCTATCAAAAGTGGTCAAAGGAAGGAACAGTGTGAACCGGCGACAGGGTCATGGGCGGCCAAGGCTCACTGATGCACGTGGGGAGTGAAGGCTGGCCCGTGTGGTCCGATCCAACGGACGAGCTACTGTAGTTCAAATTGCTCAAGAAGTTAATGCTGGTTCTGATAGAAAGGTGTCAGAATACACAGTGCATCGTAGTTTGTTGCATATGGGGCTGCATAGCAGCAGACCAGTCAGGGCGCCCATGCTGACCCCTGTCCACCACCGAAAGCGCCAACAGTGGGCACGTGAGCATCAGAACTGAACCACGGAGCAATGAGGGAAGGTGGCCTGGTCTGATGAATCATGTTTTCTTTTACATCACATGGATGGCCGGGTGTGTGTGCGTCGCTTACCTGAGGAACACATGGCACCAGGATGCACTATGGGAAGAAGGCAAACCATCGAAGGGAGTTTGATGCTTTGGGCAGTGTTCTGCTATGAAACCTCATGTCCTGCCATCCATGTGGATGTTACATTGACACGTACCACCTACCTAAGCATTGTTGCAGACCATGTACAACCTTTCATGGAAACGGTATTCCCTGGTGGCTGTGGCCTCTTTCAGCAGCATAATGCACCCTGCCACAAAGCAAAAATGGTTCAGGAATGGTTTGAGGAGCACAACAACGAGTTTGAAGTGTTGACTTGGCCTCCAAATTCCCCAGATCTCAATCCAGTCGAGCATCTGTGGGATGTGCTGAACAAACAAGATCCATGAGGCCCACTTCGCAACTTACAGGACTTAAAGGATCTGCTGCTAACATCTTGGTGCCAGATACCAAAGCACATCTTCAGGGGTCTAGTGGAGTCCATGCCTTGACGGGTCAGGGCTGTTTTGGCCGCAAAAGTGGGACCAACACAATATTAGGAAGGTGGTCAAAATGTTATTCCTGATCAGTTTATACAGCTTGGTGCATAGACTTCTTTAAAAAAAAAAATCTTACTGACCCAAAACTTTTTATTATTATTATTATTTATCTGGCCTGAACTTCTTTTTGAAAAATCCACTTTTCCAGTCCAGATTGAATCTGGAGTTCAATATCAGTCCTAGAATCATTTTTAAGTATACAGATATAAAAATGCCAGGAAAGATGCCAACACCCCATGCCTTTCTTAACCGAGTAACTCATACAGATCAAATTTTTCACTAATACTATAATGATGCACTTCCAAACTTAACTGTGCTCTATGGTGCCAAAGGAAACATGTTGCGGTATATGACCAAGCACAGGAGAAGAGAATCAGAGCACTTCTATTGAAAGTGGCTATTTTTCTCTTGACTAATTGAAGGGTGCTCTCTCATGGCTGAAGTGCCTGAACAAAATGTTCTTAAACCAGCCACTCACAGAGACGAATCACAAACAGTGTCTTATTAAAAACAGAGCAGCAAATGAGGTGTCTTTGTTTTAGGTTTAAGACAGCAATTTCTTTTGTCTTTTTTTTAAGTTTAAATGTCAATATCCTTAAAAAAATGATTGAGAATAAAAAATGCATAATTTATTATAACTTGTTTTCAGATAATATATTTGCATTTTATAATAGAGTTATCTACAATAAAATTAAATACAATTAAGTCATAATTAGGTATGCTACAATATTATAACTCAGGCTGATAATAAGTCAATAAATAATTTTCATGTTATGGCTGATAACTAATAAATGGATCTGAAAAAAAAAATATTTTGGAAAAATCATCTGAATAAATAAAAAAAGAGAAACTTAATTCAGTCATTTCAAATGCTACTAGTGAATTTAGACATAACATTAAAATGTACAGTTTCTAAAATGGATATTTATTTTGAGTTTTCCTTAAGATTATGATTAACATATAAATTATTAATTAGTTTTTAAATATTAACTTTAGGTGAGTGTTAGATGACTTCAAAGCTTAACTAATTGCAAAAATACATTAAATAGTTTTTTTTAATTAATTATATTTTTTAATAATTATGTAATAACTTAGCTTAATGTAAATATAATCCTACAGAAGAAAAATATTCATACAGGTTTGAAACAAAATGACAGTTAGTAAATAATGATCTACTTCTGATAACATTACTTCTACTTTGGCTGTTTATGTTTCCTTTATAGCCTTTCGTCCTCATGTCACTTAATATCTTCTTCATTTTAAGATTTATGATGTTGTCATATATAAACCCCCTTTATAGTGGCATAACAATAACAATCTTTCATTCCTAATGGAAGGGGAAGAATTATTGAGCTGTCATCGGGTATTATTCTCAAAGTTATGAGCACTTGGGTTCTTTTGACCTCTTAAGGACAGTGTTCGAGAACACAAAACATATGCACACATAACATAAGATATTTATGTGTGCATGTTCACTTCCCTGCATGCATCAAATACACAACAAGCCGTATAGTATAACCTTCTTCTGTGCTGGATATCTACATGTGTCCACTTGAAACAGTCCGCAAAAGAAGGAGTATTTACATTACATGTATTGTCTGGAGTCTCAATATTGTCTAGAACTCTTGGGGTGCTAAAGCAGAAGACCACAGAAACAGGATATGCAGCTTTTATTTTCCTCTGTGGGCCAGAGATCTGTCTTCACCGGCTCATTCTCCACCGTCTCTGCTCTTCTAAACAATGACACCCTCCCTGCTGAGATCTCCTGTGGGCAGCTTTCATATCAGCGTTAGCTGTGTCTGTTCAGCTGGGTGACAGAAATGTCTCAGACTCTGGGGCCGTCCAATGGGAGTGCTGTTTACAGCCTGTGAAAACACCAGGTCGCCACATCTGGAGCCATCTGGAACCTCCCAAAGTGGAGATCTCCCCTAGTCTGTCTACATATGCACAGCGTCTGTCTTCTCTAGAGGTCAGGAGGATACACGCAGACCTTACAGTTGTTCGTCAACCTTTTTTGTCTTATGTACCCCCAAAGCCCTATCAGCTAGCCTTAAGGCTGATTTATACTTCTGCATTGGATCTACGCCATAGCATGTACCATGCACGCTCCTTCGACTGACCTGAGAAACATTTTTCGTGCAAATATTTCAGCAGTTATTATGTGTGTCCCGTATTTCTGTCGACTGAACCAGCGATACCAATCCTTCTTGAATTAATCATTCTTTTGTCTCGATTCCTTCTTTTTTGTGAATTGGTCAAATGCGCTTGCAAACGTTCTTAAATGATTTGGATTCATTCGGACCGCTCTGTCCCTGAATCATCTGAAGTTGTTTCTCGGTCAGTAACAACAAATACAGAACAAATAGCGCTGTTTTCATGTGTTTCACTAGTTTACTTTGAACTACGCAGCACGGCCCAGCACGGTTCTGGATAACAGAACAACATTGTAAAGGAGCTGTGTTATTCCCGGTCCCGGATACCATTATTAAACAGCGTTGTGACATCTAGTGAGAAGCGTTGCAATTCGACACGCGTCTCGGTTACAAACTACAAATCACTCGATGATTAAACTAGTTTTAAATCGGATGAAACAGCCTCAACATTCCCAACAAGACCGATGAGGAAAACAGGAGAAACGTGCCATGAATGAAGATAGAAAACTTTTAAATCCCCAAATCACCACCCTTACAAACATTTACCATGAATGAACTGTAATAAATTACCATGGTTTGTGGAAATGTGAAATGTTTATATTGAAAACTATGTCATAGCCATTTATATTGCAATATATTTATTAGGTGGGTAGGGGAATATATAATTCATGTCTTTGTGAAGGTGTGTATAGTTTTTACCTGTGTTTAGGTGTTTTTTATAGGCCTATATAACATATCATAATATAATATCATTTGACAGTGGTACTGAGTGCCCATGTATGGTTTTACCTGTGGTTACCAAGTCTCACTGTGAGAATATTTTCATTTAAACCTAATAATTGATAAAATAATTTTTACAAATAAGACCCTCCCCTTGGCCCACCTCAACTTTTTGATTTCATAATCCGGCCCTCGAATGAAACTACTTGAAGTGCCCTGCTCTACACCATAGGCCAAGCATTGATTTTCATTTATACTTCTGCGTTGTTGTTCGCATCGTCGTGCAATTACACATGCAGACCACTAGTATGCAGTGTCCATGTGAATGTTGCTGGTGTAACCCACAGTATCAAGGCAAAAGCTAAAGAAGAAGCAGCTTGTTTACAGTACATTGTCGGAGAAGCAGCAGCAGTGATGGTGACAAATAGACAGCGACTTCTGTTGCAGCTTGTTATATCAAAGAGTAGTTATGTCGCAAGAGGAAATGCGACGCGGGAAGTATAAATCAGCCTTTAAAGGAGTAGTTCAACCACAAATTAAAATTCTGTCACCATTTACTCACCCTCATGTGTTTCACAAAAGAAGATATTCAATATTGTTTTTTTGTCCATACAATGAAAACGAATAGGGTGCAATGTTGTTTTGGACCCTAGTGACGCATTGCACAAACGAAAACCGTTGGGTATATGAATGTGAGTAAATGGTGACAAAATTTTAATTTTTGGGTATAATTACTCCTTAATCAATGCTAAATCAGATTTACTATAATGGATATCATTCAGGATTATTATTATGTTTATTAAAGTGACCATCATAGTAATTATTTTAAAGTGTCATGAAACCCTAAACTAAATTTCCTAAGATTTTAACATTGTTATGTTTGCTGAACATGATAGAAGACAATGCTACCATCTGTTAGCTTTAATTGTAAGATAAAACTAGTCAATTTTAGTCTCTTTTTTTGCACTATTTTCAACTTCCGGGTTTAAATTTGTCTTTGCTAAATAAAACTATGAATCGAAGCTGTGTTGTCGGTCTCACCTCTTCCCCCTCCAATCCGTGGCTTACCATGCCTACTTTTGTAGCATTTTTCAAAACTATGGTGAGAACTGACTGGTGCTGAAACAGAGGGTCTCATGACCCTTTAAGCAACAAACAGTTCATACTGTGACACATGAGCTTGTTTGTCTATAGGACAAATAATTATTTTTAGTAAGTTTTGACAGTTTTAAGGGCAATCATGAAAATAATTTCTCAAGAAAGGTTGAAGAGCTAATCTATGTATTAATGAAATACAAAGTTCTGTCATGAAACTCTAGATGGTGCAGGCTGATCGGTCCTTACCTCAATCTGCTTGCAATCACATCATTCTTTATAGGGCACAGCTGATTGGTTCCTGCTGTATCAGTAGCCAATGAGTTCACTGCTCAACCATCAAATACCTGGTCAGCGCTTTCAGAAACCCTCCACCTTCCCCAGCTCCACCTGTATAGATCTGCTACAGGTAATTCATGTATACTATACTGAACAGCAGCAGCATGTCTTACTTGCTCACAGCAGCGTGTCTTGTATGTATTGGCAGCAGCAGCATAGAAGATCTATTCCGCTAAGACCAAACCAAATCAACCAAACCAAACCAATCAGCATTGTCATATGCATTTACCATGCCAAACACTCAGAGAGTTGTCATGTCAGAAATACAATTTAGTCATAATAAGGGATGCAACAATATAAAAATTCTGCTGGTAATGATGATAATAGTTTGAAAGATTAACTTATTTGCTGAAAACCATTATATTGGTTAACAAAGCAAATTCAAATTATCAGCAAATTCAGTGCTCAGCGTAAATGAGTACACCCCCTTTGAAAAGTAACATTTTAAACAATATCTCAATGAACACAAAAACAATTTCCAAAATGTTGAAAAGACTAAGTTTAATAAAACATCTGTTTAACTTATAACATGAAAGTAAGGTTAATAATATAACTTAGATTACACAGTTTTACTCAAATTAGGGTGATGAGTACACCCCACAACAAAAACTACTACATCTAGTTCTTTGTATGGCCTCCATGATTTTTAATGACAGCACCAAGTCTTGGCATGGCATGAACAAGTTGGCGATATCTATCTTTTTCCATTCTTCAAGAATGACCTCTTTTAGAGACTGGATGCTGGATGGTGAGTGATGCTCAACTTGTCTCTTCAGAATTCCCCATAGGTGTTCAATTAGGTTCAGATCAGGAGACATACTTGGCCACTGAATCACTTTTACCCTGTTCTTCTTCAGAAATGTGTTTAGGACCATTGTCATGTTGGAAAAGTGCACAACGACCAAGGGCACGGAGTGATGGTAGCATCTTCTCTTTCAGTATAGAGCAGTTCATCTGTGAATTCATGATGCCATCAATGAAATGCAGCTCCCTGACACCAGCAGCACTCATGCAGCCCCACATAAGGACACTGCCACCACCATGTTTCACTGTAGGCACCATGCATTTTTCTTTGTATTCCTCACCTTTGCGACGCCATACAGTTTTGAAGCCATCAGTTCCAAAAACATTTATCTTGGTCTCATCACTCCAGAGTATAGAGTCCCAGTAGTCTTCATTTTTTGTCAGCATGGGCCCTGGCAAACTCTAGGTGGGCTTTTTTGTGCCTGGGGTTTAGGAGAGGCTTCTTTCGTGGACGGCACCCATGCAGGTCATTCCTCTGCAGTGTACGCAGTATTGTGTCACAGGAAATAGTCACCCCAGTTTGGCTTTCTACTTCTTTAGATAACTGCAGTGAACTTGCATGCCAATTTTCTTCAACCCTTCTCATTAGAAGACGCTCCTGTCGAGGTGTTAACTTCTGTGGACGACCTGGACGTCTCTGTGAGATGGTTGCAGTTCCATCTTTTTTAAATTTTTGTACCACTTTTGCAACAGTATTCTGACTGATAAGTAAAGCTTTCTTCTTGTAACCTTCACCTTTCTGGTGTAAAGAAATGATTTTCTTTCTCAGGTCTTGTGACATTTCTCTTCCATGTGCTGACAGCATGAAATGGGAAGGGGTTTTAACACCCTTTTATAGTCAACTGTCTGCTGGACACCTGTGTAATGAATAATTAGACTCACCTGTGGTTGAATTATAGTCTAAAATGTAGCTTTGCTCCAGAGACTTTCAGTGGGGTGTACTCTTTTTTCATCACCCTAATTTGAGTAAAACTGAAAATGTTGTTCTCTAAGTTATATTATTAACCTTACTTTCATGTTATAAGTTAAACAGATGTTATATAAAACGTAGTCTTGTCAACATTTTGAAAATTGTTTTTGTGTTCATTGAGATATTGTTTAAAATGTTAATTTTCAAAGGGGGTGTACTCATTTACGCTGAGCACTGTACCTACTAGAACCCCTGGTTGGCACTCACTAGTTTAGATGAGGTGAGGCCTGCTGTCATTCCCTCTCTCTTTCTCTTTATGCCTCGAGCTCAGGGTTGCAGGAAAGTCTTTCGGACGGTTGCCAGCATAATGAACAGAGGGAATGTTTTCACAACTGGTGTGCATTTACGCTCACTAGAGGCTTTCTTATATACAACAGCATTATTTTCAGAATAACAAGCTGCCTCTAAGGAACTCACGAACCACATTAATAAATACAAATGCTGTCCCTGCATTTCCTCGGCTCTGCCATTAAAGTTGGTTTTCAGAAAGAATGCAGCCTTTACAGAGTACCGGAAAAGATCGGTAAGATAAAAGCTATATGATATCATGTTCAATGTCTTTACTGTGTCATGCTGCAGGGGTCTGAATTGTTAAGAAAAAGCAGAGAACTATGGGAGATTTACAGTGCAGTCAAAGAAAAAGGGGTTCTTGTGATAATGAATAGATAAATCAGGTGGGAGTCTGGGGTACCAGCATGCAGTTGCCACTGGTATCAGAGACTAACCATCTTTAAGTGCTGACTGCTGTTGGCCTCTTGAAGAATTGCATCTCATTCTTAAAGGGATAGTTCACCCGAAAATAAAAATTCTGTGATCATTTTACTCACCCTCTTTCTAAACACATATGCTATTATTTTTCCTATGTAGAAATCTGCTCTCATAATGCAACTTTAAAGTTTCATTCTTCTTTTCTTTAGTGTAAGACATGTTATATCTGTATTTTTGTTTTATTCACAATTACATATATGCATTTAGGAGACTCTTTTATCCAAAATGACTTCAATTGCATTTAAGGTGTACACTTTATCATTTCATACGTCCCCTAGGACTCAAACCCATGACCGTGGTGTTGCTATCTTCATGATCTACTAATTGAGATAATGCTGCATTGTTAAGAATGGCACTGCATGGCAATGTTAAAGTCATGAGTTCGATTCCCAGGGAATGCATGATAAACTGATAAAATGTGTTCTTTGATAGAAAGATAAAAGATTCTGCCTAATGCATAAATGTTAAAGGTGTGTTAACATTCATCTATTCCCTCATAAATGAACTCATTAGTGACGGGAGAAGCCAGAGGTAAATATTTTCACTCCATATATAAACTCAATGGATTTTCCTCCCGTATGTGTGTCTGTATAAATTTATGAGAACATTTGGCCAAGCTCAGGTCATTCATCATAGGTGTGCTTTTCATGATACCAAGCTCAACAAAAGTTTGTGTTCGCCTTTGCCAAAGAGGTGTCGTTCGTAATTTATTTAAGACTATGATCCTCTGTCTCACTAAAGGAAAAGCGGAGAAAAAGATCAGTCTATTCACCTCCACCTCCATCTCTCTCAATTTATTTGACAACTTGTTTTGATGCCTTCAGCTGCCTTCAGCTTCAGCCAAAAGAGATTTGGAGCTTCATTAATGGACTTAATTTGATGCATAATGACTTATCAAACTTATTAGTGTGACCATAATAAACAGAAAATTAGCTTATTCCCTATAATTGTATACCCTACAGCTGTGTTTATAGACAAGCCCTACATGTCTGCTAACATGCACATGCCCTAAAAGTCCAAATAAATATGCCTTTGATTTAAACCATCAAAGGATAATAATGCTGCCATGGATTGTTTTAATAAAGGGATATTAAATATAATTTTTCATGCTTTTCTCAGAAGTCTAATTATTACCTCCTTTGGTTTGAATCTGAATAACCAAATTAAATCTGTTTCCAATGCAATGTATTTGATTACATTTGTACATCAGTTCACCTGTTGATCTCAGCCTTGTTTTCTCTCATGAATTATTATGAGTTTCATAATGGAGTTTTCACCCCATCAGAGCTTTATGGTCACTAAATCAAGAGCATTTACTGTAAACCCAGAGACGCTCATAACTTCATGCTCAACCTTTGCAGGAGCTCTTTGAAGTGAAACACCGGGGTGTCAAAATCAAATCCTGTTGCTCATCAGCTCAAATGAGCTGTTTATTCCAATCCAATGCCATAAAGCTTAATTTGAATCCAACCTCGGTCCAAATCAGTTATTAAAGCCAAACATAATGTATTCTGTAATACAGATACCACTGTGGTATTTTGGCAACATATTATAAATAGACTTTGTGCCAGGAACCAACACATTTCAGTGCATGCCTTATGCATTACTATGTATTTTGACACTCAGGTTACGTTATTATTAGTAAAGTAAGACCATACTTCTAAATAATGAAGCATATTTTGAGGTATGATCATGTCTGTGGATCATTATTTTATAATAAACTTCATATTCTGTGTGCAAGTTTAGCAAAGCAAACATCTTCTCATACAGAATAATTCGGGTTGTGTGTTCCAGGCTGTCATTAGAATTTACTAGCCAAGCGTGACTCAAAAGATCAGGTTGTAAAGCCGTTTGCCGCTCACCTTTTGGGGCCATACGCTAACGATTATGATAAGATTATAGCGGCCCGGACTCCTTCCAACCTTATCGGTTATTTGAAACAACGAGGAGAAAATACAGCGTGCTGTTATTCAAAGCTATTCAAGGGAGAGAACAGCAGTGTGTTTTTCTGTAGTTGGATATTCTGCCCATCAATCTCTCTTGTTTTTGAGTTTAAATAAGACAGCTATTGTTAGAGACAGATGCGAAGGATGAGGTAGCCATTTCAGTTGACATGCGTCCAGTTTTTCTATGATAAACTGCTTCAGTAGGAATAATGCGGTTTTTGGAATGCAAATTTATTTGAAGTTTTGTTTTCATGTGCCTTACATGAGTTGGAAGACTGTAGACTATGTGTACTAGTGTGCAATTTTCACGAGGCAAGCTATAAAGTGGGCAAAAAATAAAATAAATAAATAAATACCATATATTTACGCTGAAGGTCTATGGTATTTTTGAACTCTTTTGACTAAAACACCAATCACAATAGTGCTAAAAACACTCAGAACCCTAGTGAAAAATAAACAAACTAAAATGTATTTTATATATATTTGTATACTACAAATACTTTTACATATTATGTATGTAATATATAATAAAAATACCTTGCAATTGTACTTTTGGTATACTAAACTGGTATTCTTAAAGTCTGCTAAAGTGGAACAACTATTGTGCAGAAGTAGTGTTGAGGTCCAACTAAAGATATGCATAAATATATTTGATTGTGCTAAAGTGGAACTATTGCAAGTATACTGTAGGTGCACTTTAAATATCTTGCATTCAAAGACAGATTATATTCAAAGATCATACTGTCCTTATCAATAGTGACATTAAAACACATTTTAGGCTTAATATTAAGAAATGTGCATTGTGTACTCAAAATAGTTTAATTATAATTTTTATATCAGTAAGTCTCAAGCGATATAACAGTAAATATGTGCTGTAGTATGAAATAAATGTATTTTAAATGTATTACTTTTTTACTAAGACCTTAACAACCGCATAATAACATCCTGAATCAATGGCGGTTATTTTTTTCACAGGCAAGAGCAACTGACATTTTTTATCATAACATGCAAAAATCTAGTTTGAACATAATTGTGCTTGATTAGATTTGCTCAGAGTTGTTTAGAAGCATCAGTTCTGTGGTTTGTTTTTCATATGTTTTTAGAGGAGTTTAGGAAAGACTGCACACTATAATCACTTGGCTGATTCATTGTTTCAGCTGAAAAGCTGAATAGCTTATATGGATCATATTATATAAAAATCAGGACCATGGCTGTTTTGTTCTACTGGTTTTTCCCTAGGACGTGTTCCATGCAAAACGTATGAGCATTTGATATCCATTTATAACGTCCATAAATAACAGTCTAGGCAGAGACTTGATTTATTGTCTTTTATCTATCTTGAGAGATGCCTGCCCAGTAGACAGTAGCAGGGAAAGAGGGCCGTGGAGACAGATATCTGCACCAAAGTTCTTCCAACGAAAGAGATACAGCAGATCACTGGGTTACTGGGTTTTATCATGAGGTTAAATGCTTAAAGTTCAGTTCAGAAATGCATCATAAAAACCGTAGCTAACAAATACCAATGCACCACACCACAGTCAGTATTTTTTCCCATAACATAATGAGATAAGGCCATTATAAGTGTAAACACAATGACATACTGATAAAGACTGTATGATTGAATAATTTGATCAAACAAATTGTTATTTTTATAGAACACTATTTTTAAAGGGGAAAATGTTGGGTTTGAACTCAAAGACAAATGCAGCATTTTCTCTTAATAAAAAAATAGACATTGAATGCAGGATATTTTAAGATGAATAAAAAGTAAAAGGTTACAAATAAAGTTTTTTAATAAAACAGTGAAATATTTGTTTTAAAATTAAAAGCTTTTGCTTGTGAAATAATGTGAATACATTCAGTATCCTGTAAATTATATCAGTAATAAATCATGGGGACACAGTTAGCAAAAAATGACAATGATTCCTGATTTCTATGTTGGTTGTCCAAATAAAACGACATAGTTAAATCGCATCTTGAATATTTCCAATTCACAGCCAAATCATATTTCATAAGCTTTTAAAGACATCATAATAGTCATAGGTGGAGATATACACCCTAGATAGTCCATATAGGCAGATTTTATGAAAAGGATATATATTATTTCTGGTAGGTAGATGCTTTGAACATCTGCCATTGCTGTTGTATAAATCTTAAGTCTTCTGTTCTTTGCGGATAGGCCTAACGGGTAATTTAGTCATGGTTTTCATCCCAGTCTTTGATCTTTGTTTAACTTTTTATTTTTTTTTAAAATATGCTTTTGAATCAGTTGCTGTGATCTTTATTCGTAGTAGGCCAAGAATAGCATGTTTGGAAAAGTGCACTATACTATTCTGCTTCGATATATAGTAGGACTTGTATACTGTTCAAAGTATGTAACTTTCTGTAACAGATTTTGTTTGTTTGTTTGCTTGTTTTACTAGTGAAACCACAAAAAATAGTTTAATATTTAAGTTTTAAAAGCACATCTATGGTTCAAGGAGAGAATGAACACATTATGTTGTGGCGATTGAGACTGTTGGTTGGTGTTGGCGGCAGGGTCTGCAGCAGAGCCTTGATATCCTAAGATGTGGATCAGCCGTCTTCATCTCAGTCTGGTCTGAATTTGATCTCGGGTGGGTGGGTGAGTAACGAGGGGGCAATTAACGGCTTCTCTTCCCTCTTTTCACACCCTTTCTACCAAATGAGCCTGTTCTCTGGTGTTAAAAATTAAGGTCTTAACATATAACACCTGGTCAATTAATGCCCAAGGAATTCAGAATAAAAGACCCTATTAATTACACACTCTTAGGCCGCTCCTAATACAACACCGATGGAGGGCCGGAGCCCTTATATCCAAGCACCTGACAATACTTTGCAATCAAAGTGTTAAGGAATTAATTAACGTTAAGTCTTTTTGAAAGCTAGGTGTAAATGTTATCAATGGCTGGTTCCTTTTTAAGTACATTCATGTTGGTCTAAAAGCATTCGCAAAGGAAATGTCTTCCATGAACGTGCCGGATTTCATTAACTTGCTACTTTTAAAAGTACTCTGTGTGCGTGTGATGAGATTCACAGTCAAATATTAGCATTGAAGATCCAATTCAGGTTCATTGTTATTTCACTTAATGAAACAAATTCTGATTATGTGTGTTAGGTGGTTATTTGTGTGACTCTTTCTGTAGTTTTTTGGTGAAACGTTTCTGTCCTTTAGTCAAACACTTATTCATTTAAAAATGAAACAAATTGGCTGTGCCCGAAAGCTGAAAAATACTGCCTTTGGAGGCAGCAATGATTGTGCAACATCCTGTCTAGTGAGATACCTTCATCTGATCAATTTTTGAAGGCATCCTTGAAGGCATCCTTTGTATCCTTTGGTGCCTATGATAATCTTTGTGTGCAATTGTTGCCTTAGGGTTAGTTAGGGCAGCAAGGCAACAAGTCAGCTGCCTAAGCTTTGGGATGCAGCCTTCGTGTTCATGAAAGAGTCTTTGAATCATTTCACTCAATCGATTTCAACTGAAACACTCAGCTTTGTTTCTCAAATTGAATGAGTTCACTATTGTTTTGGAGATCAATACAAATGGCAGTCCCCTAAAATAGTTCACTAAGGGTATACGGGGTGATTTTGGACACAGACAGGGCAGGACTTAGGGTGGTGGGGGCCCCTGGGCTTGAGTCACTTTCGGGCCCTACCTTCTATACATTACTTTAAATAGAACAAAATGATACATACACAAGCTATGTATTAGAGCTACACAATTCTGGATAAACTGAGAATAAAAATAGAGATCACGATTCTGAACAAACAACTAAACAAAATAACAATTTATGTTTATTGCTGAAGTCTATAAAAATGTTTAATTAATCTGAATCATTTATTAAAAAAAACTTGGGTTTGAATGAATGATTCAATTCCTCAATCAAATACACTTGTTTCATAGATGAATCAGCATTTTGAACGAATCTCCTGAATGAACGATTCAATGACAAATGTTTTTTAAGTCATTTGTCGCCATCTGGTGGCGTAACAATATAATCGATCCAATCGTTATTTGAAGTGCAAAGCTACTTTCAAAAGGTGACTAGTACAGTATACAGAGTTACATGTTAAAAAAAAAGACCGTTATAATTTATTTATATGATCAATGATTAAAAAAGTTTTTCTAATAAATAAATAATGATTAAAAAAGTTAAAAGTGATCATGGTGTTTATTGCAATGCACAAATATCTTGGTCAGAATGAGAATAAAACACTTATTTACCTGGAAAACATATTGAAAAACAAACAAATACCTTGTAAGGTTGCAATCATTACAAATCATTTGTATTACATATAAATAGCTAAATCTATGAGTGTATAAATCTTTTAAAAATTTTTCTTGGTAAGTACTGACATATTGTATAGATTGTATACATCTCCAGTATACATATAGGCAGTGTTAGGCTGACTTTGACCTACAGTATGTCTACTACATCACATAAATTACAATCTTAGAGAATAATATATAACAAAATTAAATAAGCATTTTCTCATTACCGTGGCATTTTAAAGATCATTAGATGTAATTTAGTACTCTAGCAAAAATACATAAATAGAACTTCATAGAACATGCCTAACTTTGTTCAAATCGTCTCCAACCGTTTCTTCCAACGGGTTTGGGTTGTTGTCCCCTGGATTCTCCGCTTGCACATCAAGCTGTGGTGTCATGGGTGTAAAAAAATCCAGTAATCCTTTTCATTTTACTGATAACTTCCTTTTTGTGTTGCTGTCTTTCATTCTTTAATTTTCTTTTAAGCGCGCCACTCTGATACCGTTTGTCCGCCATTACATCACTGTCTAATGCAGACAGGTTTTTTCAACGGCAGTAAACGAGGCACTGCGTAACTGCCAATAACCAATCAGCAAACCTCAAGATGACTGACATTTAATTTAGCTAATTAAATTAAAATTTTCATTGCAGGGCAGGACCAGGTAACAATGCTAGTCCAATCAACAAACTTTAAATGAAAAATTAAATGACTGACATATTATTGAAAAAATCTAACGTAAATGCCCAGTCAAGCCCAATGGTAAGTCCGGCCTTGGACACAGACTTCGAGTCATTCACTCAACTGATTCGCTCAACAACACTGATTCCTTCAGTAATGAAACACAACTACTGCATGTTGCTTGAATATACAATAGTTGATTGTGCTTTGGCTTGGTTTGGACATCTATCACTGGCAGAGAAAAACTGACAAAGTGCTTGGCAATAATCCATATAAAATGCAAGTTTCTTGATTATTCGTTTGTTTATTGAAATGTTTTATTAAAGCAGTCACATTTAATCGTGCTTTTGGTTTCTATTCAGAACAGCGCCATACATCTTGATGTAGTCTGGGTTTAGATAAAGCAAGCTTGCCTATGTGACTGAAGCACATGGGGGCTTTCCAGTAGCACTGGAGGCTCAAGGATGAACATAAGTGTTTGTAGTGAGTCTCTGAAGAGCCATTCATAGTATCAGAAGGGATTAAAAGACAGGCTTTTGGGTCAAAACTCTCTTCCATTTTCACCAAATGGGGATTCTTACTGACTCTCATGTATCTTACATTTATGAACACACTTCTTTAGATAATAGTGTACTGAAAATGATTTAGCTCAACAGCATTGAATTGGAATATGTAAGCTATAATTTCTCATGACCATATGTTTACTGATCAGGCTTATCTCATATTTTGAGATGTTTAAAGGGGACCTATAATGCCCCTTTTACAAGATGTATTATAAGTCTCTGGTGTACCAGAATGTGTCTGTGAAGTTTGAGCTAAAAATACCCCAGCAAAATTTAACAGCTTGCGCTTCGGTTGCTCAACAACAACAAAGCTGGAGAATCTCACGCAGCCAAAATGACGATTGTCAGTAACGGTGTTTAGCCTTACATTGTTCAAACCGGAGTCGGACAGTGATAGAGAGACTCAGGAAGAAGTTATAACTTTTAGAATGCATCTGGATGTTTCTGAATGGTTAGTGGATACATTTGGTTGCTGTGGAGTTGATTCAACTCATCGACTAGCATGTGCTGTCAAGTTAATCTTTTGTGCAAATCCAGCATTGAATTGACCCTTGTTTGTGAAGCAGTCCGGCGTAAATTGACGGCATGGCAACTACATTCTACTACAACAACTCTTCCTCTTCTCTAAAGCAGCCCAACATGGCCTCACACCCTTTGTTGCGTGTTCTCGGGGGCAGGGTTTATGTAAATTTTGGGGTTTTCTGATGTCACCAACCTGGGAAAAGTCCCTACCATCCGTTTGTTGTAGCCCTTAAAAAGTGATTTCTTTAAAAGAAAATATCTTCTTTTGCATTGAACTTTGAGCGTCGTAACTTTGCAAATGTTGTTTATGCTCAAGCAGCAACATTACACACTAACTAAAGTTAAAAAAGTGAATCATAATCACAGACCCCTTTAAATTCTTACTTTCTTTTGCAAACCAACATGTTTTGGTTAATGCAGTTTGTGAGTTTTAATGTAAACTTGTTGATAGGCATTATGGCGGTTTCAATTAGGAGAACAGGAAGTGAACTCTACCTCCAAGAATATTTGGCAAGGGTAATTTCAACAGTTAAAGATGCATAAGCTAAAAAGTGCCTGACACAGCTTTTCCCTGTGATAAATCTCCCACGCCCAGCTCATGCCCTGTGGAGGGGAGCCGATGTTTATGCGAGACATTATAAGGGTGTTGGTATAGATTACTAGATCGTAGAGCAGAATGTGCAAAATGTCTTCCATATGATATCCACATATTCTAAACCAGACATTATGGCTGTCAATCAATCATTCATGAAAACTTTCACACGAACCATCATTTCCATTTTTGTGTGAGCCCCTCAAATAATAACTAGCACCAGTTTGCATGATATGATGACAAATATCTTACTCAACATGGTTGCAAGCCTTCAGACTTTAATAGAGTAATATAATCAAGTTTTATGCAAGTAATAATGTTATAAATCTCATATGCTTCAACTTTAACACAGGGCCTGTTGCAAAAGTTTCCTTGGAGTTTGGGGTGGAAGTATATCTTTTTCTGACAAATAAAAGCTTGAGTGCATTAGAATAATTTAATTTTAGTAAAGGAACAATGTGTACAGTATCGTCTAGGGAACAACATGTTTATTGCACCCAGTTGTTTGGCAAATCGATAAATGCCGAACTTCACTTAACACTAACTTGATCAATTTGATGTACAACATGCCAGTGGAGAAAATGAAACCAGAAGGACTCAGAAGAGTAAATGAGACACAGCACATCTATAAGAAGGCCATAACTAAGACACACACACACACACACAGCTGGATAATGGACACAGGTGACTTTTGGTCCACTATGGTTCATCTTGAGGTGTACTCATTCTTTAATTTTCAGCATGATTCAATTTTATTTTACGTTTTTTTTTTTTTTTATTTACATNGTACAAATGTGTTAGCTCTGAAGCTAGTGTACACCTAAACGTTGACTTTTTTTTTTTTTTGTAATATAACTAAACTTTAACCAAAAATATGGACTCAATGCTGATTTTTTTAAATGTAGTAAATCATGGTTCACAGCTGTGTCCTGCCCAAGCTTACAGTTTCAATAGGAAATACAACAACATAGGACAGAAAACTTAACTTGTCAAATAATTTTTTTTATTTATTTATCTCACGTGTATTCCCAACAGTTGATCCCCATGGAATATTCACTTTATGACTATATTCACTTGAATTTATAATGAAACTAACCTACACAATATTAATTAGAACAACTACAAATATGATACACTTTACCTCTCACGCTGTTGCTTCCTTAAATGGAGCATTAGGAGGGCTCCAGCTTCTGATTATTAAAAATGTTTTTATTAAATCTCATTGATCTCATTAATTAAAGCAAATTATCTAGCTAATCATTGTGTTCTAGTGGTGGCATCTTAATTTATGAATTTATATCGTCTAGAGCTTGTCTAGTTGTCTAGCTGAACTTTATAAACTTCTCAAAGCTTCTTTTGCCAACTTCAGCCTTCCTCCTCTTCTCTTGTATATTTCTGTTAGTCTGCTTTGTGAGAAGTCATTGTGTTAGTTTGACTAGACCCATGTGAAGTCATGTTTGGCCGCTACTGTGGTGCAGAAGGAGACTGCTAAGATTTTCTTTACTTGTCTGTCGTAAGGCTTCTTTTCCCACCATTCTTATCTGGGGGACACTCCCGGGGAAGTTTCCACCAAAATTATCAGACCAGCTTGTGGAAAAGGATGTGTCCCTCTAACATTGAGGAAGGCATCAGTGATATCTGCACAGCCTGTTACTAAGGACAAGAGTTTACATCATATATATAGATTAAGATGCAGTCACAGTTATCGTTTACTGGGCAAAATCCAGTCAGACTTCTGTGTGAGCTGTGCTTCACACATACTCAATTGTATTAGTATATTTTAATAGTATATTTTGGGCCACATTTTGGTTTGTAGCTTCATCAAATATTAGTAAACCAGCTCGCTTGGATTGAATTGATCACTCTAATTGACAGTTCTTGAATTTACCATTTGCCATAGAATAGAAGCACACAACTGGGAGATCAGCACTCATCCACTAGGATCATATTCTTTCTTATTCTTTACATGTTTACACATGCAAGTAGTTCTTATGTTCATGGATTTGAGCTATTATTGTCATGCATGCAGGATTTTTCTTCTTTCCCACAAAAAACAACTTTGTGTCTCATTTGATTGGGTGTCAATCTGAGTGGCCCAGTGCCACTCTTGCCCTTATAACCTTGCCACTGATATGTACAGTAAATATATACATTTCACCATCTGTTACCCTCTGTTCACAGGTCCTCCAGGAAAACGGGGAAGAAAAGGAAACCCTGGTGAGTACCTGTACATTACACACACATTTGTACATATCTCATAGTTTAAAAATGACCTGAACCTAACCTAAAATTACAGCAAAACAAATGTTGAGCAATTTTCAGCTGTTCTCCAGGAGAAAGACTTTCAAGATCCTCTCATGCGTTCCAGACCTTTCATTCTTCGTGTCATGTTTGAATTGTATTTCTTTGAGGAACCATTGAACAGATGGAAATGTCTGTTCATATTATGCAGTTTTGAAAAGACCTTTTCTCTTTGGTAGTCATGGTGACGTTTCTATCATATTGATCAGTGGGGGTCGAAGGGAGACATTCTCCTTGTCGTCAGTCATTTTCCCAGCATGCTGTTTGTTTTACTGCTGATCTTTTAACCTAAGAAACCTGAGAGTGCTTTAAAGTTGACAACACCATGATCCAGCCGGTAAAAATGCTCATAATTATGATGTAGCTGCATATTTAGTGTTTAAACCCAACAGAAATCAATGCCTTTCAGTTATTCTACAGGTACAGTACAATGAATTTCATCTTACTGTACATTTTGTAACCCAATTTTGTATTTGAAGGCAAGGCTGTGTACCCTCTGCCAGACTCCCCAGACAAAAAAAAAAAAATTATATTTCACTAAAATATTTTAAATAATCCCTGTACTTGTACAGAGAATACCCACATTTGCAGTGGCCATCAGCCCTGATGTATTTTGTTAATAGATATTTTAAATATATTTATATAAAAAGTTTTAAGGCAATAAGCAGTGTTTTCCCAGAAGTATTTCTCTATCGCTCATCTGCAGCAGTTTTCGTCCTGTCATAGAAAATTAATTGTGATCTTGTAAATTTTTCAGAGCAGCTCTTTGTGCAGCTTTCTGTACTGTGGAAGTATAAATGTCCTTCCCATGATAATACAGCAATAAAATACATATCAAGTAAATCAACTTAGGAGCAGCCCTGCTCTCAATATACATCTAGTGACAGAGTTACAATTTATATAGTATATACACTCACCGGCCACTTTATTAGGTACACCTTGCACCTTGCTTCGTGGAATAAATTCAGCAAGGTGCTGGAAACATTCCTTAGAGACTTTGGTTGATATTGAATTATTGATAGCATCTGCTGCAGATTTGTTGGCTGCACATCCATGATCCATTCTACCACATCCCTATTCCACAGTTTTTAACAGGGGAACCCCTCCAAAAAACGCATATTTTACCCCCTGGAACACGATTTTTTTGCGATTGGGCTAGTTTTGAGAAGCAATTGGGTGGGTTTTGTTGTGAAAACCTGGCAACCCTGTCTAAGATTAAGATCTGGTGACTGTGGAGGCCATTTGAGTAAAGTAAACTCATTGTCATGTTCAGAAAACCAGTGTGAGATGATTTGAGCTTTGTGACTTGGCGCGTTATCCTGCTGAAAGTAGCCATCAGAAGATGGTACACTGTGGTCATAAAGGGATGGACATGGTCAGCAACAATACTCAGGTAGGCTGTGGTGTTTAAACAATGCTCAATTGGTACTAAGGTGCTCAAAGTGTGCCAAGAAAATATCCCCCACACCATTAAGCCCAAAGTATAATTCACTTTTTACACGTGTGCAAGAGTCAGCGTACAGTTTGTGTGAAGCGAATTTCGCCATCAGAAGATTACGGGCACCGCCGGATTTTTGTAACCGCACATACTTGTACATGCAGGTCACACATGCGCATTTAAATATTTTTTGCAGTAATTAGTTTATCCACAAGGTGGCAACCGTGCTCTGGGGGTGTCGATTCACAAGGTAGTCAAAGAAAAACTTCAGAAACAGAACAGACCGGAATGCTTGCAAGCTACAGCGACGTTGGAAGCCTATAAAGACGAGAGATTGTGTGAAGAGGTTAGAAAGTACCCTAATTTGTACAACTCTAGCATGGGTTGTAACTCGTGGCGAGAGATTGCTCAAAACTGCGCATGCACAAGTCAAATGAAGTATACTTTCCAAGGCTGTGCGTTTGACTGTGCGCGTATGTAACGGAGGCCAGTTAGTAGTCGCTGTGTGTGTAAACCTCACTCCTCTGATCTCAAGAGATGCTCTAGCGACTGACACTGGAGGTTGCAGCCTTTAGCGTCCTTGTTAGAGCATCTGACTCCCACGCCGGAGACCCAGGTTCGAGGCCCGCGTAGAGCGGGGCGAGTAGGACCTGGGTAGAGGGGTTACATTGGTGCCGTGACCCGGATGGGAGTGAGGTTTAGGGGGGTGAGTGTAACGGAGGCCAGCTAGTAGTCGCTGTGCAAGTAAACCTCACTCCTCTGATCTCAAGAGATGCTCTAGCGACTGACGTTAAAGGTTGCAGCCTTTAGCCTCCTTCACTCTAAAAAATGCTGGGTTAAAAAAAACCCAAGCTGGGTAAAATATGGACAAACCCAGCAGGTTGGGTTAAAAGGCACCTATTATGCCCTCTTTCACATGATGTAATATAAGTCTCTGGTCTGGTCAAGTTTCAGCTTAAAATACCCCACAAATTTGCCCCTATTTGGGGGTGAGCAAAAACACGTCTTTTACTATATTACTATATTGCTGGCTAAAAAAATAAATCCAAAATTGGTTGAAAAAAATGGCTGGGTGAAAACAACCCAATCCCTGGTTTTTCCATATTTAACCCAGCAGTTTTTAGAGTGTTGTTAGAGCGTCTGACTCCCACGCCGGAGACCCAGGTTCGAGGCCCGTGTAGAGCGGGTAGGACCTGGGTAGAGGGGTTACACGTACACTAGCATATGCATAAAAAAATGAAGTATACCCAGGGCTTTACACCACCACTAGCAGCCTGAACCGCTGATACAAGGCAGGTAGCTGACAGGAGTGGCACTGGTGTGGTTTTCTGCTGCTGTAGCCCATCTGCTTCAAGGTTCAATGTGTTGTGTGTTCAGAGATGTTCTTCTACAGACCTCATTTGTAACAAGTGGTTATTTGAGTTACTGTTGCCTTTCTATCAGCTCGAACCAGCCTGGCCATTCTCCTCTGACCTCTGCCATCAACAAGGCATTTTCGCTCACAGAACTGCTGCTCACTGGATATTTTCTCCTTTTTGGACCATTCTCTGTAAACCCTAGATGGTTGTGCATGAAAATCCCAGTAGATCAGCAGTTTCTGAAATACTCAGATTAGCCTGTATATATTATTTTCATTATTATTATTATTATATCATGCTGCTTGGTAAGCTAAACAACTAGCTTGGTGAATTTATGCTGGGCTATATGATAGATAAAAAATCAGCCTTGTTTTATGAAGTACAAATATAAATAGCCATCTAAGAAAAGCGGTTTCCTGAAGTTGTTTCCTTCTGGGAGGTCCTTCTCTGCTCTTACCTGGAGTTATGAAAATATAATCAAATTCAGGACATGTAATTGTCTTGCAAACCTGGCTTGAACACACTCCTTTACACTTGCAAAATGTATTGTGCAGCTCTGTTTACTGAGCTCTGGTCAATTAAACCACTTTTATAGTCCCTCGTATGCGATATAAAGTGGATTTTTCTGTATCTGGAAACCTTATGCGTAACGCAACGGCCCATTTATGATTGATTCTTGGGTGGGTGGTGGCAGTAAATAAGGGAGATGTTTTTCTCTGCCGTGGGGCAGCTGCTCTGGTGGTCCAGTGCATTCGGTGGCAGGCTCACTATGTTCATCTTCAGTTTTATTGTCGTGTTCATGTAAATTACCATGCAAGACGACTGCTGATGGGCCAAATTCATCACATCATGCTCGGCATGCGGAGCCTGGAAGTGATCTCAAAGCAGATATGATGCACTAACTGTGTCTTTGTTCTGAGTGTGATGACTTTGGCGGTTGATGGGAGGACTAACAACCTCCAAAACACACAGCCATGGTGTCCATAAAAAGCTCCTCTCTTGCCACAGGGCTCTGGGTGACCTAAACTTGACACAGTGGGAATCTCCTTTCCACTATTCACCATGACAGAGACGGATCAAATCTCCCACGTGGCCGTGTGACCGAAAGCACTCTTATCACCGCGGCCATTAGTAGGAGTTATCGCTGGTTTACTTGGCTTTCTGATCCTGTCCGAGGCAGATCAGGATCCTCCCACCACCGTTTGTGTCTCCGGATCCATTCGGTGTCACATTCCACTCCTACTATCACATCCCTCAGGCATCAGAGCAGAGAGACATGCCAATGACTGCCTTGTGCATTATGTTCATTGTGTTGACCAAAAGCGAGGGAAATACCAACCCAGATGTTTACTTATGATGCTTTTGACACTACATAAAGGGTTACTGCAGGAGCTTGACCTCTTCACAAACCCCTGCACATTTTCCATTGAGAGCATGATTCAGCTTTAACTGGTATTTACCGCATGATTTTGTACTGCTGAAATGATGAGCCATTAAATCAAAACTGATCATAGTAGACTGCAGACCACCACATAAATGTGAACTTCTTATTTCACAAGAATGCTTTTTTGGACACCAGGATCATTCCCACACAACTGGAATGTTTTGGATTTCTTTCTTGCCTGAAATCTTTAAGGATTCTCCAGATTCACAGACTGTTGAAATCTGTTAAGCCAGCACAGAATGAGTGCTGTTAAACATGTATTTTCTGTAGACATTTTGGCCTTCTAAGTGCAAAATATCTATGTTAACGCAGAGCCTCCCACTATGAGCAGTAATTCTTTTACAGCTCAGAAGACTTAATGGAGTTCTCGGCTATGTTTCATTTTAGTATCAACTTTGTCTCAGATGTTTCTCATAAAATTCCTTTGCAAAAATAAAACTCGACACAAATGAGACAACTGTTCACATACAGCAAGAGTACAGAGCTATAAAATGAGCTGCTCTGAAAATTTGATCTTAGAAGTATTTATTGAATAAAGCTTGAGTTAATATTGAAAACCAAGTCTTTATATTGCAGACTCTGGTATTTTGGCAACCTGGGCATGATTTAAGACGTTGTTTATACCTCTTCTGAAACTAAAGACGAGACACATGTGAGATGAAGTACTGAGCATTATTGTTTTGAATTTGGCTGATTTAAATGTGCCACCAAGTTAAAGTTATCTACCAAGCTAACATAGATGAGGTTTTGTCAAACTTTTGAGGATGACTTAAAAGCATCAGCAATATGTTTTTTTACTATGAGCCATATGTTTCTAGACTGTTTGTTTGATAGTTATATATACAGTAATAAAAATGATTCTGTGGTGAAGTAAATACTACAGAAAAAAAAACAAATGTAATTTCTACATGAAAAAGTTAGTTCAGGCAAGAATTAAAAAACAAAACAAATTCCACATTCAAGCTTGTAGAAATTAAAATAAATTATTAACAATATAAAATGAAGTAATATTATGTAGATATGCTGTCTGCATGATATATATTGTATTATTTTCTAAGTTTAATTCAGTGTTATAATATTTGAGTAAAAAGTATTGCCATATAAACTTTATTGTAAGTTACTTATTTTTTTTGTAAAATTTTGTTAATTAGATTTTACTTAATTCTACATATGAAATTAATTAAATTAAATATAATTAAGTAATATTTACTTAATTTCTTTATGAATGTTAAGTTCAATAGTAAGTAGATTTTACTTTATAACAACAGGTAAGATGAGAGCAGTAGCAGTAAGATTTACTTAAAATGTGTTTGTACAGATTGTTACAAGGATTTTATCAAGTAAATCCTACAAGTTATTTTTTGCAGTGTAGTACACAATATAAATAAATATAAAATGCACATTAAATAGATTCAGTAAAAACGTTTTTTTTTAAATTAATGATAAAATTAATATAAATGAATATATATATATATATACTTGTCCAGCCAGATTTTTAGTTGTCCTGCCATCATTATTCATATATATATATATAATGATGACAGGACAAGTAAAATCTGGCTGGCCCATTCAAGTTGGCAGTGCTCAGAGCTGTTCCACCTATTCACTTCCTTTAATCACACACAGACTTTTGCCAAATCTGGATTTGCTCAAAAGTGGAAAAGAAACAAGGGTCTATTTATATCTGTGCTGCCATCCTTTGATTGATCAATGTTATGAGCCAGAACCAGGTTTCTGCGTGTGCAGATATATGAATGTGTGTTGTTTGTATGTACACACTGACCTCATTGATTCTGGCATCTAAAGAGATATGCAACTCTCACATTGACATAGATTTACTTCTTCATGTTGCCATAAATGAGACAACATACTAATCATTGTATTATTTATTATCATAGCATTAATGTCTTGCACACAGTATTGCATGACAGTGCAACAAATAGTTGTGACTGTTACATACAACTGTTTGTTTTTCTGTGTTTCAGGAATTCCAGTAAGTACCCCGTTATCACTGAGGCTTTAATTCAGAACAAATGTGAGTTGGTCTGGAGGTGGGCAGATACAGCATGGCATGATCTGTGTTGGCTTTGCAACCTTGATATAGACTGCAAAATGAGGTGAGATAAGAGGGAAGGCACGATATATGCTCCATGAGACAGTTTCTGAATCGACCGCACTCCATTTTTCACTGTCTGGCATCCATCCTGACCGCCTGTATCCTAATAACCAGACGTGCCTTTAAAGAATCCAACAGCTGATACAAATCTCTTTGTGCCTTTGCACAGAATGCATAGTAAACACTAGTACATGTTCAAGTGTGCATGTGTGCAATCCTCCCTATCATACTAACAATGCAGCAACACAACAAAGTTTTATTGCTGTGGTTGCATCATATTTCTCAACATGAGAAGAAAGCCTCAATAATAAAGGAGAAGAGAGTGTAAACATGCATGGTTGCCCCAAACACGTTCCATTTTGTATGAGCTATTTGTCACATAAGTAGTGTTTATGTATTGCAAACACATTGTTAAAGACAACAGTGCAGTCTGGAGCACTTTATTAAGGTCAGTTCTTGTACTTGTAGCCTACATATTTGAGGGTTTAGGACGTGAACAAACATTTTCGTTCTTTTTATTAATTCAGAGATCTGGTTGTTTTTTAATGTTTTAATTGTAATGTTTTTTCTTCAATAAATCCTAACAGGGCACTCCAGGACGAGATGGCTACCCGGTAATTGTCACTCTGGTTATACACTGATCACATCTGCTCTAACCACTGGCACACGCAGAAATTGAGGTCTCTTGTAGACCTCAGCTGATAGGCAGTGTTGGGTGTAGTAGTGCACCACCTGCTGGACATATTAGAAATTATTACTAAAAAATATATATATTTATTTCCAAACAAGGCTTTTGGGTTTAAACATCAATAACATTCTTCAAATGACATTAAAAAATCTGATTTATCACATGCATAAACCTGTTGATGCCAATTGGGTTGGGTTTAAACTTTCCGATAAGACCTGATCTCTTATTTCTTTGATCCCCAAGAAGCTTGTCCATTTCTTTGTGCTTACATTTTGAGTAAAACATGGGGGCCTGGGTTCGAATCTCAGTACCGGCAGGAATTGTCAGTGGGGGGAGTGAATGTACAGTACTCTCTTTCACCCTCAATACCACTGAGGTGAGACCCTTGAGCAAGGCACTGAACCCCCAACTGCTCCCCAGGTGCTGCAGCAAAAATTGGCTGCCCTGCACTGCTCTGGAGTGTTCACACTACGGTGTGTGTGTTTGTTCACTCCTCAGTACTGTGTGTGTGCTCTTGGATGGGATAAATGCAGAGCACAAATTCCAAGTATGGGACACCATAATTGGCTACGTCACGTCACATCACTTTAAAACATGTTCTGTTGGGGTTAGATGGGGCAAAATACATCAAGATCATTTTATTTTAAGGTTTATATATGATATATAATATGGGACCTATATAATTGTATGCTTATGTAATGTATTACAATCCATCTATAGGCATAACCTACCTATTAAACATGAACCTCAAACCTCAGAAAGATTTGTTCAAATTAATTTTACTCATTACTTTCAGATAAGCTCATTTAAAGGGTTAGTTCACCCAAAAATGAAAATTCTGTCATTAATTACTCACCCTCATGTCGTTCCACACCCGTAAGACCTTTGTTCATCTTCGGAACACAAATTAAGATGTTTTTGATAAAATCTGATGCCTCAGTGAGGCCCAGAAAGCTATAAAAGACAAATTTAAAACAGTTCATGACTACAGTGGTTCAACCTTAATGTTATGAAGCAACAAGAATATTTTTTGAGCACCAAAAAACAAAATAATGACTTTATTCAACAATATCTAGTGATGGGCGATTTCAAAACAAGCTTCGAAGCTTTACGAATCTTTTGTTTCGAATCAGTGGTTCAGAGTGCATATCAAACTGCCAAAGTCACATGATTTCAGTAAATGTCATAAGTGTTTCGAAATTTCAAAGGTTCATCACTGGGGGGGGCGTGACTGATACACGCTCCGAACCACTGATTTGAAACAAAAGATTCGTAAAGCTTCATGAAGCAGTGTTTTGAAATCGCCCATCTCTAAATATTGTTAAATAAAGTCATTAATTTTTGTTTTTTTGCCGCACAAAAGTATTCTCGTCGCTTCATAACATTAAGGTAGAACCACTGTACTCACATGAACTGTTTTAAATATGTCTTTAGTAACTTTCTGGGCATCTGAAAGTGTTAATTGTCTTGCTGGCAATGGAGGCCTCACTGAGCCATCGGATTTTATCAAAAATATCTTAATATCTTATATATAAGATAAGTCTTAAGGTCTTATGGGTGTGGAACAACGTGAGAGTGAGTACTTAATGACAGAATTTTAATTTTGGGGTGAACTAACCCTTTAATCACATCAAATCTTATTTGAATAGTTGTTATTATACAACACCAAATCAAGAAAAGTTGCGACATTTTGTAAAACGCAATAAAATCAAGAATCTATGATTTGTTGATTCTATTCTCTTGAACCTTTATTTAACTGACAAAAGTGCAAAGAAAAGATTTTCAGTGTTTTCACTGACCAACTTGATTGTATTTTGTAAATATAAACCAATTTTGATTTTGATGGCTGCAACACACTGAAAAAAAAGTTGGGACAGAGGCATGTTTACCACTGTCACATGACCTTTCCTTTTAATTACATTTACATTACATTTACATTTAGTCATTTAGCAGACGCTTTTATCCAAAGTTACTTACAAATTAGAATAGTAGAAGCAATCAAATCAACATGAGTACAACAGTTTGTAAGTGCTGTGTCAAGACACAGTTTCATCAGTAAAGTGCTCGTAGCAAGGAATTTTTTTTATTATTTTTTTCATTAAATACACAAATAGATGGAAAAAGAGTAGAAATCGAAGAAAAGAAAGATAAATAAAAAGTTGCTTTCCTGTAGCTCAGTGGTTAGAGCGTGGCACTAGCAATGCCAAGGTCATGGGTTCGATCCCAGGGATTGCACATACTCAGATACAAATGTATAGTATAATGCAATGTAAGTCGCTTTGGATAAAAGCGTCTGCCAAATGCATAAATGTAAATGTAAAAAGTAAGTGCTACTATTACTGGGTCAAGTATTGACGAAAAAGATATGTCTTTAGCAGTTTTTTGAAAATGACTAAGGACTCAGCTGCTCGGATAGAGCGTGGTAGGTCATTCCACCAGCCAGGAACAGACCCGGAGAAGGTCCGTGAGAGTGATTTTGTGCCCCTTTGGGATGGCACCACAAGGCGCCGTTCACTTGCAGTTTTGTCAGTTAAATAAAGGCTCAAGAGAATGAACAAATCAGAGATTCTTGATTTTATTGCCTTACCTCTACTCCTACACAAATCTTACAGAACAGAGAACTATTGTTCTTTCCAATAGTTTTGCTTTTAAAAGAGGCATTAGTTGTATGAAGCCTCCCTGACAGGCCATCGCAATCCAGATGCGATCAGTTGCATGCGTTGGCAGCCTCCGCTCCGCATAAAGATCAACTGGGAAATATAGTCCTGTGTGAAGTCTCTCCAAGCATAACAAGAAGAGAGCTGCTCCAAACTGAACCGTGTGCAGGACTGCACCACATGTGGCCCTTACCGGATTTCCAACTGCACTCAGAACCATCAGCACACAAGTCATCCGTTTCTTCTAGCTCACGCTGAATAGACCGACATGTGCAACCCCTCCATGCTCTCTTGTCACTTGTCCATTCTGAAAGCACAAGCACACACTACTAGACCAAGACAGACAGCCCTATTGTCTGTGGTTCCTGGCTGTGTTGCTCTGAATAAAGACGCACAGGCAGAGAATGATCAGAAATCTGTGTATCGTTATATTTGTTTTTTTTGTCTAATTTTACATTGTGTATATAAGTTATGTTGACACATTGTTTTAATAGCTATTGCATTTAGATCTACCAAGCTTGTTTTACATTTATCATGACCTTTTGTGCAAAAAAGGTCTTCAATCAGAACGTGTTCACATTTCGTTTAGTTAAGTATATTTCACAGGTCAGAGACTCAAGTCAAAAGAGCTCTGTGCACAGACCCTTTCAGCACCTTCAGTGCCGTGGACAGCGACCTTCCGTCCTCTAGTCTGAGCTTACTGAAGCCAGTGATGATGGAATTTCTTTCTTCTAATCATTTATAACAGGGTCAACTAATTATTATTACAAAAATATAATAATATTTAGTTAAGACTTCAGCAAAGCTAAAGTTAAAAAGCCATATTTTCGCTAATTACTTTATTGTCCTAAATTTGGAATAAAATTTAATTTCACCCTATAAATACATGTAATTGAT
>RJVU01033627.1:280930-313612 GCA_003731715.1 Anabarilius grahami
TTTTTTCTTTTTCCTTTTTGATAATTAATTTGACTAGGACGTACGTCACAATACGGAAGAAATTAACAAAATAGAAAATTAAAATTGATTGCACAAGTTTATGATTGCCCTGAAATAACAATAATAAATTCTGTCTTTCTCAGGGTCCATTGGGTATGGATGGTAAGCCTGTAAGTACCATCTTCTCTCAGGGTACAGTTGTTCTAAACCAGATCATCTTGCATCACATCAGTTTTTAACATCATTGGTTTAACTCCACTTATCTGTAGGGGTATATTATTGCTGTATTGCATACACTGCTGATTATACTGTAGAAAATTGATTTTTCTTTCCTTTTAGGGACCTCCAGGACCAAAAGGCAGTCAGGTAGGTTTTTTCATCATTTCAGTCTGAAAGTGATTGTATAATTGTGTGTTGCCAGTGTGCAATACATCTTAGATTCCTAATGCAGCTACATCTGGTATAAACCAGTCGCACCTCTTGGTTTGCACAGCACAGGTAAACTTCAGTCCATCACCTCATTCATAAGAGTTTGATGTTGGAAAGCATCATTCAGATCTCATTCCTCAGGTTACTCCAGGGGCCAGTTGCACCAGCTGTGTATAAGTTAAAACTTACCCTAGTTGTGGAACAAATTATGCACTACTGAATAATAAACTTTGAAATGTAACCCTACTTATAAAATAATTTATGAAAGCCTAATGAAAGATTTCAATTTTCATTATCAGGTTTGTTGTATTAGTATTAGTATATGTACTCATTAATTTTGCACACAGTTCCCAAAAATTAAGTAATGTTGCACCTGCATATCAGCTAACTCGTTAGACTAACACTTTATTGTGATGGTCCCCCAAAATACATTTTACTGACTGTAAGTAACTTTGCAAGTTAATGTCAATTTGTTCTACTAACCATAACCTTATTCTACTAACCCTAACCCTAGCCCTAAAAGTCTATTAATACTCAACTAATACTCTAATGAGAGTCAGTTGACATGTAGTTGCAACGTTTCTTATAGTCAACAGAATGTCTAAAGGGGACCATCAAAATAAAGTGTAACCAAAATTAAATACATATTTAAATACACTATTTATTGTATTTCATGATTATATATTGTATTTCAAAGATGTAATTTATTACCATAACTAAAAATCATCCGCCAGAATGAGATAAACTGAAATGCATGGCTTTTCAACACTACTTCTCTTTACAAATTTGAAGGCTGCTCATTGGATCAGTAAAGTATACTGTAATATATACTCACATATTTTGTGAGTATACATTACAGAGGACTTACCTACTAGCTCTCTGGCTTGGTACAACCAAATTAAGTACAGCGTTAGTTACAAACTAACTAGTAGTTACTAAGAACCCAGTTGTGGACTTTACTTAACAAATTTCATAAGACTTTTTACGAATGGCTGGTGCAACCATACCCAGGTCTCTGCTCCTTCTCTTACATGTGTTTACATAGGGGAGGTCAGGCAGGGCCTCAATGTCAGTGTTGTGGGAGAAATGAAGTGGCCAAATGCCTCTTTTAAAACCCATTTGAAGGGTAAACATTGGAGCAATTAATTGCTTCGAACTGCACACAAGCTGGGTGCAGCATATCAGCGAAATACCAACAGCTTTCGCATATTACGTCCAAGTTTAGTCACTGTATTAAAATCACACTCAAGAGGATGGATGTTTTCTTGCTAAAAGCAGAAGGGCACTTTAGTCAAGTGTTTACTTGAAGGATCATTGAAGATTAAAGAAAAGAGGGGCGTGTTTTTGACTGGGCACACATGAACAAGAGGGTCTGCATAAATGACTTTACGTAACAGGAGAGATTACAACATCTCAACCTTATGTAAATGTTCTCCTTGTGTGTGTTGAAGTCAGTATCATCTAATGTAGCTTCTCCATCACAATCAGAAGATGAAATCAAGTGAATTATCAAGTGCTGTCATTGTTGGGTCCAACAATAACAACCTCCAATCCAGTCCATATTTTACAGCATATGCTGGCATATAATGATAAAACTCCAGTCCGCTTTAAAAATATCAAAGGTGACAAAACCTCAAATTCCTGCTGTACCATTTTGTATCTTCATGTTTTGCGCTCAAGTTAACATTAAGTGCACTTGGGACAAGAGTCTCATTTTAAACATACTTTGAACAATACCACGACACCACTGCACTGCTTTCTGAGATGAAGCTCATACTTATTAAACAGCACACAAAATTACAGCGTTTGAAGAGCCATAGTGAACACCCCACCACAGAGAACGATGAAACTGTGATAATCAGAATGTGTCTTGTTGTTTTTGTGGTCTTAAGCAAAGTTTCTTGCACAGATCGCTGAGCAGAATAAAACCAGAATAATATCATCCACTCCCTCAAACCAGCCCTTCACTCATGAAATAAAAGCTCTTATGTAAAATTAAATGCAGGAATCTTTGCTGTCATTAGGAATGGAATGTCATAACATTGTTTTATCTTCACTTTTATATGTCCCTCTCTTCATATTTTGTGATAAATGATTGTTTTTCATTTAGCCAGTTGTTCATTCAAACACCACTAAACCACTAAACATCTGCCAGTCATTTTTGAAGGTGTAAGTGGTGTGACTTGTGGTTTGCATTGGAAATAGCCTGCGTTGTTGAGAACGATTTCTAATCTGTCATTTTGAATCTTTCTCTTCTTTTGCCAGGGAATGCCAGGACCAAAAGGAGATAAGGTATATTCACCCCACAACACATTCCAGCATGATACATTTACAATTTATGGAGCCATCAAAGCATAACAATGATAGTTTTGCTCTAACTGAAGCATTTTGATCTTGTAACCCAATGAAATTCAATGAAACTCAGTAATAAGTAAGTGCTAAGAGTTGTTCTCTCCACAGGGTGACCAGGGAGACATTGGGCCCAGGGTGAGTGTCACATCTAATTTTTTTGCTCAGTTTCTTCAGAAGTCTGAGTTTATAGAGGTTGCACTGATCTGAGGATGCCTCTTGACCTGGAAGTCAATTTAAGACGTTTCCTTTCAGAAGGCAGCGCTTGGTTGCTAACAGTTTTACATTCTGAGGTTGATAGAAGTTGGATCTTCATCTGTTAGACTAATTCAAATTACAACCTCAATATGGTATCAATCACTGTTCGTCTGCCTCCTCCAAGCCTGTTTTCACCTCATCCACATGAAAAAAAAAAAAAAAAAAACACGAGCCTTGACAAATCAGGAATCCGTCAGTGAAGATCGTACCACTTTTCTATCTATATCTACTCAAGCTATCATTTAAATCATTTGGCACCCCGTGCTTATTTTCCACCATACCTCATGACCATTCAGCACAATTAGAAACACGTGCTTTGGCTGCTCTCTTTCTGTATGTTAAGAACATGTGTTGTGTGCAGTAAATTGTTTTTGCTTTACGGCATCACAGTCTGACAGTAGAAAAATGAACCAAATCATTTGGAGTGGTGACATGAGAAGTCAGGAAAAGGAAAACAGCATCTCCCATGGGCCGTGTTCCCTTTTTTTGTGTGGATGTAAGAGTCACATTAGCGCTTTTTCAGCTCCAGTTAAGCAGGAGTATGACCCCTTGGAATCCATTAAAGCTCTCATGGGACGAGGACCCCTTGACCTGGAAGTCGATTAAAGCCGTGTTTCCTTCCAGATGGCAGGACTTGAGTTTGTAGTGCAGGTGGATAGTTGACATTATGCTTACTCTTGACTTGTGACTTTTGCCCTTTGCCCAGACACAGAAGAAGCAGATCAGACCCACAAAGTAGTCTTTGTGTCATCGGAGGTAGCTGAGAAGAATGTTCTGCAAAGTCGTATGTACGGTTGTGCACCATTCAGAATTGAACTGAGAATACTGTTTAAATTCCAGTTCAGTTCTTGAATTTGAATTGAGATAGCAAACACAGAATTGCAATGAAATTAAAACAAATTTTAATCAGAAAAGCCAAGTTAAGTCGGGTGCACACTATGTGATTTATAATAGTCCTTTACGATGGTTGCTTGTCAGACTGTCCGAACATGATCCTCATGTCACACTGTGGGATCTCAGCTGTCCTATATGTCTGACTGTACAACTGTCAAGATGCGTTAAAAATGGACGCGCACATGAAAACTTCATCAACCCATACACGTTTGATTACTGTGAGCTGCATTACACACGGGACTGAAATGGTGGTTAACAAAGACATCTCTAGTGTTAATTTTGATCACGGCTTGACTTCAAAAACGAAGACAATTTGACGTTCGTCGTAGGAGAAGTCACACTGGAGGATTGTGCGGCAAATCTTCTGACACTGCCAGAATTTCATCGAAGGTAAAATTTGATCGTAATGGTCATTAACCGGCTGTCTGTGAACATGTCAAACTAGAGATCAAAGACTACAGATTTTAGGCCAGGATTATAGGAATCTTTTAGGATTTGCAAAATTTGTCTCAGACGACCAAATCGTGGCCAAAATCGCACAGTGTGAACCAGCCTTAAGTCTGAGAAACTTTGAATGATGACTTGACAAAGACTTATTTGAAACTCTGAACAGTCTTGAAGTTTGAAGGGTTATTATAGGCAAGGCCTTACCGATATATAGATTATCGAGATCACACATAGCATAGGCTTGAAAACAACCCCTTAAAACAACTTAGCAACCACCCAGAACACCCAAGCAACTAGAGCTGTCAAAAGTACTGACTTCGGTACCATGTCAGTACTGAAATTTAAAAAATGTGACACTTTGAGCGCTGTTGAGCAGATTCGTAAACACCTCTGATTGGACATTGTGTTGATGTGCTCAACATATATGTCTGTGATTGGCTTCAATGATCAATGCTTCAAAAAAGTTGTAAATAGTCATCAATCTTCACCGAGCGCTTACATACATACACTCGCTCCAACTTTCAAAGCGCTTTCAAATTCAAACACTTCCGTGTGCTTTCAAACATTCCCATGCGTTGATCATTGTAGCCAATCACAGACATATCCGATGAGCACGTCAACACAATGGCCAATTCGCTCAAGAGGTGTTTCCGCTCAACATTTTTAAAATTTCAGTACCAATTGGTACTGAAGTCAGTACTTTTGACAACTCTACAAGCAACAGACTATAAACTGCTTATAAACTGCAAAGCAATATCTCAGAAACAATGAAAATCATCTTAGCATCATAGTGGAAAGTTGTGCATGGGCAAGCACCTGCTGACAAAGCAGAAATCTAGTTTAGGCAAGCTGTGGTTGTTCTCTACACCATTTCAGTACTGTTTCTGCAAAAAAACCCTTGACAATCTGTGAGAAAGGAAAATCATGAAAACGTTTCTCCAGGGAAAAAGTAGCCTTTCTTCATGAATCCATTGCAGACATATCTAACCGCAACTCTAAACATAAACCTCATCACCATGTGCACCCATTGAAAGTTAATCACATCCAGAAGGTGTATGGGCTTGGTTTCTTAAAACAGAAGAATAGCCAGAATAACTCTCACAGGATTCAGTTTCAAGTTGAAGCTCAGAAATACAATGTGAGATGTCATCACCCTCCATTATATGTATCCTAACAGTGTCATTCTCCGAATCATCTCCTCTTTCCCCCTTACGTCATTTCCTGCCTCCGTTTTCTTCTATATGACCTCTGACCTCCCAGGGACCACCGGCCTACGCTGCCTCTGCAGGCCTGCTCAGTAATCAGATTCTCACGGTTAAGGTTTGTCCCTCTCAGCCTATCGTCCCTGCATCTCCTGACACATGTGGCTGTCCATGTTCACAAACATCTGTGCCTTCATACCTTACTCTGTTTTGCTATTTTTTCCACTTCTCCTTTGTTCCCACAACCCCTTATGCTGAGGGAAGACTGTGCAGGCTGAATATCTGTTTCTCCAGCTGTGATTACTGGCTTCCCTACTTTGTTTCTTATGCAGTCTGTCCATCTTTCTCATAATCTGTCCTCTGCCGTCAGATGGTCTTCCCTCGCTATGAGCATGGCTTTCTCTCGGCTACAACTGACCATCATACATTTCACAGGCACCTTCTAAAGGTAGAGCCAGACTTGTGCATGCTTACTGCTTTTCTCATTTTCTCCATTTCTTCTGTGTGTCCTTGTCCTCAATTAGCTCATCTGGCAGTTTACAATGTTGTGTTGCATTCCTGTTTTGAATTTCAAAGAGAGGGTAATTGTTGTGTTTATTGACAATAGTGACGAAAACATGTTTGCTAGACCACAGCAAATAATCAAGGCAAAAAGCTATTTGCCTTTTTAGCAGTAGAACTGACTTGCATTATCTTAATATGCTAAACAAGACCCTTTTTTTTTTTTTTTGCGGAACCAAAGACACTTCTTCATAAGCCGCGTTTCCACCACAGGAACTTTCCCCAGGAACTAGGGACTTTGGGATGGTACTTGGTGTGTTTCGACCGCAGGAACCAAGGTCTAAATGAAGTTCTGGATAAAAATTTCCCCTTCAGAAAGTTCCTGCTCAGGAGGTGGTACTTTTTCAAAGTTCAGGAACTTTCGGGGGTGGAACTTGGGCGCTGAACATGCTGATTGGTTGACTCCACGCAGCATTTTTTTTCAATCACCATTTTTAAATGTCTGTTGCGGTAAGTGAAGTAAGAGTGTTTGTTTTTCGAATCAACAATGGAGTTTAACAAATACGACCGATGGACCGACGACGAGCTTCAGGCTTTATTAAGCTTATATATCGTGCGCAGTCCTACGTCACTGGACTACTCTTCACTGTACTTTAGACCGCGATGGAAACGCAGACAGCAACAGGTCTGGGGGAAAAAAAGTTCCTGGGATAAATTGTTCTGGGTAATTTCGGTGGAAACGCGTCTAAAGATAGCTCTTTGAAGCTTTAGCCCCAGAAGCATTTTACATGCTGCATCTGAATACAGAAACCAAACTTTCGGTTTCAGTACATTAGTGCTTATAGGACATGAATTGAATATGAAACATGATTAGTATGCAGGCAAAGTAAAATACCTATTTGAGTAACCTTAAGACTACGGAGATCAGAAGCAACAATTAAACTCTTTTCAAAAATACTTGTTCTCTCTTTGTCTGTAGGGTGATCAAGGTCAGGCTGGGCCCCCAGGTCCCCCAGGACCTCCAGGAACACCTGGTCCCAGAGGGCCTCCAGGAAACACAGGCAGAGATGGGCCACAGGGCCACCCAGGAGAGCCGGTGAGACACTCACTTTCTATCTCACATGGTCATTTGTGCCTGTGTCTTTACTGAGCTCACTCATTCTACAGCTGTTGTGACTCATATATGAGTCACACTGTGCTGACGACCCCTGCTCAGAAGACCAGGTGCAGCTTCTCACTGAGCTGAACCCTGTGCTCAATGTTGGGTTCAGACATACTTCATTTCCTTCTACACTTGCGTTCTTGGCAGATGCTCCCAAATCAAAGTGACTTGGTGTAAAATATGCACATATTGTGTAGGACAGGTAGCTGTAGCATACAATTCAAGTGCAAGTCGCTAAAGTGTTCTGACTAGGTTTTAGTGCATTGCTATGTGGTTTCTATGGTGTAAATGCTGTGACACACCAAGCCAATTGTTGGCCGTCAGCCAGTGTTGGGCCATCCATGAGCGGCAACTGGCCCAGTGTTTGTGGTGGGTTTCACACCATTGGCACCAATCCTCATCTTTGAATAGGCCTCATCTTTGGCACACTATGTACTTTTCAAGATAAGTGCTGTATAAATATAAGGTATTATTATTTTCAACTATTTTTGCTTTATGCACAATTTTCGGTATCATTTATGGCTGTTCTGGCAAGTTTAACTTGGTTAGGGGTTTATTCAAATGTTTTACAAAAAGTTTGAGCAATATTAATAGTGGTGCTTGTTTTTAGAATAGAGAATGTTTTACCTTCCATCTTCATAAATCATCAGTGGCGTGGGAAGATGTTTTAAATTGGGGGGTGGGGGATAAGAAACAATATAGAGCCTATAAAACATGTCAAAACTCCACAAAGCACAACAAGCGTATCGGTGAGAACACACGTTTAAACAGCATACTCCAATTGCACATCACATTTTTGACATTACTGTTACTGTTTTCAATCGTAATGCAAAGGAGTGCTACGGAACATATGCCTTTAAATAAAAAGGGTTATTGACGAATTCTTTCTACGCACACAGAAAGGGTCACACTATGTTTTAAAAAACTTAATTCAACATATAAATAACACTTTTTTAAATAGCCCTCTTAAAGTGTTTATTACAAATAAGTTACTAAATGCTAAAAATGAATGAATGTAAATGAACATAAATTTGTGTTGCATTTACAATCCTGTGAAAACAGAGGGAGGGGGGAGGGGGCGTAAATCATGCCCCCCTGTAAATCATATGAAGCCTCAACATGCTGTTCTCAGAAATGCATTAAATAACAGTCTGTAAGGTAGGATACTTGGCAATTGATGTGCAGCTCCAGAGTATATAACTATGATGGTTTCTGCATTTGTAGTAAATGCCGTTTTCCTCAGCCAATTTATCCCAACATATATGTTATTCACTTTGGTTTAGATGGTAGTCTGAAAAGGAAACAAACAAAGAATAGTGCAGTGATGAAGGGCAAAAATTCTCACCCTGCTCTCTGCCTCATATTGGGAGCAGATGTTCATGGGTCAAGAAGCTCAAAGGGCATTTCCTGTTATTGTATCTCAAATTGTGTTTATATATGCCTAAGTGAAACCACCTCATTAGGCCTGATGCCATGCCTTTGTCCTTCTCAGAAGTGACATGAAACATGACAGACATTGCGCTGCGGCACATGTTGAGTGTCTGTAGGAATACACGTCTTACAGATTAATCTGATTTTAGGCAGGTGTTGTACAATATGTCTTCCATTTTGAATCCCTAGCTGGCATGAATATGTCCTTGGAAGCTTAGGATGTCTGCCAGAAATGTCTAAAATAGATGTTTAAATGGACGCTGTGACTGTTGTTTTGGTGTTTGAAAATTACGCTTATTGGCTGAATGACTGTCTCTGTTTAGAGAAAGAACCTGCAGCACTTCAGAGTTGCTGTCTGTATTGAAAAATATACACACATTTGGATCATTTTCACTTTTTTGTTTACAGGATATGATTGAAAGTAAAAGATTAAAGTAGTTATACTGTTATACTGTACATCATAGATCTGAAGAGGCCTGACATCTAGTGGACAGTCACCAGAGCAGACCCTTTTCCTTGAAATATGACTCATTCCTTGTGTTTCCTTTCTAAATAACAGGGTCCTCCTGGAAAAGATGGAAATGAGGTAGAACTTTATACATATTTTTATGTTAACTATTTATGTAAACTCATATTTAATCTTGAATCTACAACTTCATGGAATTCAAAGTGATGCATAAATGAGAGTGACTTGTAATATCTTAATTATATTCTAGCTTATGTTTTATACTTTTTTTTTCTTCTCTACAGGGACCAAGAGGGCCACCTGGCATGCAGGTAATATGCCTGTGTGTGTCTACAAACATATGTGAATCACACACAGTGGTCTATGAAGTATTTGGACACTTCAGCCACAATTGTCACAAATATTGCTTTAATTTCAAAATAATCAAACCAACAAAATATCTATTTTGAAGAAAGATTTTACGCGCTTAAAGCAGAACATGCAAAAAAAAAAGTGTCTTACATTTCAAAATGTAAATTGATTGAAAAAATAAGGAAAAATGTATTTGGATCCTGTCAAACATTAGTGGAACATAAGGGGAACTGACTTCCATTAATATTTGACACAATATTTGATTACAAAATCAATATCAGTTGTTTTCTCATTAAGGGTACAGATGGTGTCAACGGAATGCCTGGACCACAGGGCCCTTTAGGGCCAAAGGTTAGATTTTCACCCCCTCCAACATTTTTTCTTTGCTCATACACACAAAGACATCCATAATTTCATGCAGACACTGTTTTTGCATATAGGGGGATCAGGGTGCTCCAGGTACTGAGGGGAAAAAAGGGATTGATGGATCCCCTGGCATGAAGGTGAGCTGTCTGTTTATGAGATATAGTTGCATTCATGACAGTTTACTGGGTAAATGCAGATACTAAAATAATACAGTAATTATGATAATCTTCCTTAGGGTGAAAAGGGAGATGTTGGGGATCCAGGACCCCAGGTGAGTGTTTACCAAAATCCACTATTACATATTTCTGTTCTCTTTGAATATCTCAGATGCTTGACAGTCATTTCCATCTGTCTCTCCTTCAGGGTTTACCTGGAGAGAAAGGAGCTACTGGCTTCACAGAAAATGTTGATCTGGCTGCTAGTTTCAAAGCACTGCAGGTACCTTTTTAGTCAGAAAAAAATAGTCAAATCCTGTGTGAAGACCCCTCTGTTACCAGCTTTTTGTATTAATATTTTCTTCTTACCAATAGGGGCCTCCAGGACCTCCTGGAGAGCAAGGGCCAAAAGTGAGTGATACATTTTCATTGAATTGCATTGTCATATGGTGGTTTTCATCGCTGGAACATAATAAAATTCATCTGAAATATGTTTTTTTTTTTTTTACAGGGAGAAATGGGCTTACATGGAGCACCAGGACCTGAAGGAAAGCAGGTTGGTTCATACACAGTCTGATTATACTTAAGCCGGGTGCACACTGTACGATTTATAATAGTCCTTTACAACTGTTGCTTGTCAGACTGTACGAACATGATCCTCGCTGTAACCCCTTATTTACACTGCATCCATCTGCAGCGCGTTACGGCTGTGACACGGCTACCGGAGCTGATCCGTGGCCACTCTAGTCAATGCTTGTGTTTACACCAGGCGCGCCGCGTTTCGGAAGCATCCCAGAAGCGGCTCGCCACGCCGCTTCGCTAAATATAGGCACCTCGCCTATTTTTGGCGGACGCCGCGTCCAAGACGCACAGCTCAAATACAAAATAAATTCAAAATAATCACCCTGTGAAGACTCCTGCTCATATTTCACATCACCAGGAGGCCAGAAACTGACGACGAGATTTGAAGGTGAAAAACTAGAATTTGTTTTTGTCATTCATTCATTCATAACTGGACATTTAAGTGTTTTAACTTCGTCTGTAGGCTACAGCAAAATAAAGTATGGCATAGCAATAAACACAATTAAACCGGACAAAATATAACTATTTAGCCATTAAAAACATGAAAAATCAAGAAAAAAACATTGGACAGGCAAATCAATTAGTCTCTTGAATCCAGCAGCTTCGCTTCTGAAATGCTTCTGGTGTGAGTTGACACCGCGTAGAGGACGGAACTATACCTCGCCGGAGCCGTAACGCCCCGCAGATGCGTGCAGTGTAAACAAGGCGTAAGCCATGTCACACTTTGGGATCTCAGTTATCAATAATGTCAGACTGTACGGCAGTCAAGACGTGTTAACAACAGATGCACGCAAGAAGACTCGTCCGTTTTACATCAATCCGTGACATGTTTGGTGACTGTGAACTGCTTTACATGTGGAATAGACATGGTGGATAGCAAACAAAAACAATTTCTAGTGTTAATTTTGATGATGGCTTCTCTTGAAAAGAAAACTGGGGGAAAACTAAGATGTGTGTGAAAGTGGTGGTTTGTTGTTGCATTGGTTCATCAGGTTCGGCGCTCCTATTGATTTTTGATTTGACGGTTGTGGTAGGAGAAGTCACACTACAGGACTGTGTGTCAAATGTTCTTACAGTGCCAGAATTTCGTCTGAGGTCAAATTTGATCGCAATGGTCATTAATCAGCTGTCAAACTGACAAAGGGCCTCGTTTATAAAGCGTGCGTACGCACACTTATCTGTGCATACGCACCATTTATAAATGAGGCCCTTTGATCATTAGTCATATCCACACCAACGCTCATATTTATAAAAATGCTCTTTGACATGGAAAAGTGCTTAGCGCCACGTCAGGGTCTGAGCAGACGTACAAACTTTTCCTTGTCAGTGTACTGCAAGTTTTTGGAAATCTAAGTTATTCTTGCAGCTCGCTATTATGAATTAAAGGATTTGGATTTTTTAAGTGTAAATGACATTAATTAGGCGTGGTTTATAAGGCGGAGAACTGAAACAATTCAGCTGGGCGCAAGTTCAAGATCATTTGCGATTTATAGATTTCACATCTGAAAGAGAGTACGTGCGTTTTCTATGCATACATTCATTCTATAAAAGGATAGTAGAGCCGTTTCTATGCAACATTTTATAAATGAGGCCCAAAGACTTCAGATTTTAGCTTAGGATCTGAGGAATCTTTTAAGATTCACAAAGTTTGTCTCAGACAGCCAAATCGTGGCTTAAATCGTACATGTGATTTACAACCGGCTTTAGTCAAACAACTATACTGCATTTTATAGTGTGACATCTCATCCAGGGCCATAAGGGAGAGAGAGGTGATGCAGGAGAGCCAGGAGCAAAAGGGGAAAAGGGGGATATTGGGCTCACAGGGCCTTCAGTGAGTATAACATATAGAATATGATGCTTACTGATGTTTGCAAGGATTATGCAAGGATTTTGTTGTTGTATCATGGTGTTTTAGGGGGCAGCAGGGCAAAAAGGAGATAAAGGAGACTCTAGGCTTGAGGACAATTTGGTGAGTTTAATGCACACTGTACATATTACAATATGAAGAACCTAATCCAGATGTATCTTAACTGGACTGATCTTGTTAACTCTCTTGTAGGACCAGATTATCTCTTTGCCTGGCCCACCAGGGCCTCCTGGACCCCCTGGGCCTGCTGTAAGGAATATAGTTTACTACTAGTTCAGAAGCTTTTTGTTAAGGAAAGCAAAGACTAACCATTTTTTTTTTCCAGGGCTATCATGGATTACCTGGACTCAAGGTGAGACTGTGAAGTACTGCTGAAAAGGAATGACCCTTTCTAGTATATTTTGTGGTCATGGGAAGTGAAATGTTTAACATAAATTTATAATGCAACACAGGGAGAGCCTGGTGAGGCAGTTAAAGGAGAAAAGGGGGACGCTGGGGAGAGAGGTCCAGCTGGGCAACGGGTAAGTTTTGTTACAAAACCAATATGCAGAAACCACTCCATGACTTGTATAGATACAATTCTTCTTGTTGTGCTTAGGGTCTTCAAGGCTTTTCAGGGTCTAATGGCTTGGTAGGCCTGCCAGGTGCAAAAGGTGAAAAGGTCAGTGTTTTGTACACCTTAAAAAGACAAGACAAATAACACTTTCAAGCCATGAGAATGTTGTTTCTTCTCTCATTGTGGTTTGTTTTCAAGGGAAAACAAGGTGAACCAGGATTAGATGTAAGTGATTTTTGTGCTATTTGTTAAACACTTGACTATATGATGTAATTTTACTGAACATGGCTTTCCTGTGACAGGGTTTCCCAGGGCTTCAAGGAGAAAAGGGGGACAGAGGAGACAGGGGGGAGAAGGTTAAAGAAACAAATACTTTATTTTCAATAATTACTGTTTGATTGTGGATAATACTATATACATGGCACATTGTTATAAAATCAAAAAAGTCTGGTGTAAGCTGTTCAAGTACTATCTGACAAGCAGCAATCACATGCTTTATTCAAAATAATTTATTTTTTTATTTTACCATACCTCTCCATGCAGGGTGAGAGAGGCTCAATAGGAAAGAAAGGTCTGAAAGGACAGAAGGGAGAGCAGGGACCTCCAGGACTTGATCAGCCTTGTCCTGTGGTATGTCATAAAACCATGTGTATGCTGTTTGGAAAAATAAATGCAATGTTCTTTTCTGTCCCTTTTATGCAAGTGAATAGCAAATTCAGCTCTGTGTGCATGAGTTTACTACAGCTAGGATTTGACATGAATGGGTTTCACTGACAGGACACCAATGGGGTTAGAGAACGTGGTGGGGAGGCAAGGGCTTCCTCAGATGCCCCCTGCCCTTTGGTACGGTATTTTTATCTTGTGTTTGTGCTCACATCATTTGATGTTTCCATCCTGGTGCTGTGGGTTCACCTGTCCACGACCATGAGATCTGATTCAGGCTTGGCATGGACCAGAGCATCTGAACTACTTTATCACAAGTGTTCTTATAATCCCTAAATTTGCAAAGTTTTGCCCCATACACAACAGAATTGTAACCAGGGACAAAACTGCACATTTTCAAATTCAAAAAATGTGTAGATTATTTGAACATCTAGTTGGTGCCAAAGAAGCATCATTTTTAACCAGACACTGATTGTGCAAGAGGATATTCTAATTGGTTCAAGACAACTAGTTGAACATCCTATCTGATCCCTAATTCTAACTCCTGCGTAAGTGTTCATATCAAATCTATGCCCTGCCCTGTGAGAATATAGATCACATGAGAGAAATAACTGCACCCACCTGGGTTTATGATTTTGTCCATCTGAGCTGTGGTGATGACGTGAGCATGATGTGTGCTGAGTTTCACATTTAGATTTACTTCCAAAGTTGTTCCTCTGTGGCTTAGCGTGCTTCCTTTAGTCTCATATAATCATTGGTGGCAGGCTTCATATGCGATTCCCCATTCCTTCCCACCCCATCAGTAAGAACTTTTAAACAAATCATTGATTTTCTTCTCTTCTTTATTGTCAGGGGCGAGATGGACTGCCCATACCAGGATGCTGGCATAAGGTATAATTATAAGTGTCATGTGTGGAAACTATGAGTCCTGCTAGTTTTCCCAACATCCTTGCCATAATAATGAGGACATTGCATTATGACTGCTTCTTGTGTGTGTCTCCTAACAGTTTTCTCCTATTGCTCTCTTGCAGTAATGACTAACCTGGAGCATGGAAATTTGTACATATTGATATATATTTTGCAAGTAACATTTGCTTTTTTCTTCCAATTTTTTTGTAATCTCTTATTTAATAAATTGGATTTTCATACAGGAGCCCCTGCAAAAATAATGTCTGTATCGCTGCATTAACAAAAGAGGGGGTCTCCACTGCCACAATAACAAGTGTAGAAAAGCAATGAAGAGAGCATCATAGGTGCTGAGACTGTACTGATATTGAGAAGAGACATGAACTCAATGCTTGTGGATGCACAGAGAATGCTGCTGATGTCTTTAAGGAGAGAATGGGTCTTATACCAATATAACCCTGAACTTTCTAACAGACTGACCAATGCGTCTGTATATTTGACTTCAAATGATGTTCTTCACTGGCTGTCTTACTTTTCTGGGTGCCATTTGAACCAACCCCATCCATTCTTCACTGAATATTTGCTTTGAAAGGACGAGGCTTCAGGGCAGGGCGGCAAGGCCAAGCACCCGTCTCAGCCCTAAAGGACACTGAATGGGCTACATGGAGTGAGAATGCTTTGCCAAAGTTCAACTGGATGTTTCAAATGAAAGGGCTCGCCTGTACTACAGGGAGGAACGTGATGTGGACATTGCACTGGAAGTGTACTGGTGTACATATGGACAAATCTGTACTCAGGAAACTCTTTTCACTTGGTCAATAGGAAACAGCATACTATCTTTTTTTCTATTGCTCTCTAAAATACACCAGTGGAGTGGTGGTAAAAAGTATAATAACTGATATCATGTAAAAGTTGTTTTAAGTCTGTTTGTTTATAAGAATCCTCACTGAATAAAACTACTTTTGGTCTTTTATTCAATGAACATTCATCCTCAATGAGCATTATATGAAGTTTGTGTAAATAAAATGGATAATTTTTACTTTTAAAGGCTAGTATGACTTGTGTGAATAACTTTGTACTGTGCATTGTTTTCTGATCAACTTTTTCCCTCATTCCGTTTTGTTCAAATTTTATAAAATAAATTAAAAAATAAGTCTATTTCGAGAAAAGAAAAGGAAAAATAGAGGGAGACTGAGGATGGTTGTAACATTTTTGACATTTCTGTTACAATTCACCCCATAGTCTGGGTCAGTTGTAACATCCTTGAGGTGAGATGTGACATTATGAAATAAGGATCATGATAAAAATGCTTTTATTCAACACTGACTTTTCAACAAAACTGAATAAAATGAGCAAATGTGCACCAGCTTTAACAATTGAACACTGTGTCACATTAGCATCATAATAATACAACTGAATAACATGCGTGCATTTTTTATATTTCCCCCATCTATCCATCTTTGTTTCACATTGGCACCACTATAAATTGATAATTTTCTCCTAACTTTATCCTATATTATCCCTAATACTCTTTATTCTGCTTACCTCACGTGGACACAGTCCATAAAATGCATCAGCTGCCCTCATCAGATATTCTGGTAATGGGTGTTTTGTTTTCAACACGCTACAAGCAGTAGATGACCACAACAGACTGGGCCATCTGACCAATCAGAACAGCGTAAGCCCTTGGAAATGAGGGGTTTAGAGAGACTAAATCCTTTATCAAACATCTTTCAGATACTGTGAGAAAAAAAGGTGATGTTGCAGTGTATATTATGAGATTTAAAAAAAAAAAATTTTTTATCGAGGATGTAAACCTATTTGTAGGAGACCTCCAAAATAAATTTTGCACCCAAAACATACTTTATACAAGTACATCAATCCAAATATTTCTAGCTCTACAAGCTCAGTTTCACCTGTCCATGTGCTGCCAAATGTGTCAGACTTTGATGAGCACTTTACATTTTTTACTAAGCTACCTTAATTACACAAAATCCGAAACAAAAACACATCAAGCACAAACATTTGAAGGTAACTTTACTGCGCTCTTGAGTACTGAGGTGTGCTACTGCCACAGTAAAGCACATCAGGTCTTTTTAATGAGACCGCACACTTCCGATAAAGTTAAAGACCTAATGTTGTTTATATGTCTATGTGGTGCTTTTAATATGCTTTAAGAAAAACCATGTGCAAATTCATAAGTCAACACCAATGCTGAGTATTTTATGTTTAAAACTGCAGGGAAAAAAAGACAGTCTCAAACCAGCAGTTTGAAATCGCTAGTGTTTGTGACGTCACAGACTACCTTGTAACCAATCAAGACGACCGTGCCAGTGGGCTTCAGCATATCATTAACCATCAACCCTCGCGAATTTCAGAAGCACCCTCAGTAGGTGCGTTTACATGAAGCATTGTAATCGGTTTAAAAGTCCAATCCGAATGAAAATGCTCCATGTAAACACCTCAATCGGAATAAAAATGCCCAAACCGAATGAAATTGTAATCGGTTTGAGAGGGGTGGGATAAACCTTTCTATAAACCGATCAAAATAAAATTTCTGCCATGTAAACCGATTACTTTGCGTCTACGTCATCACGTCAAGACTTCAGGGTCGTCAGAATGCAAAATGCCGGCGGCAAAATCAAACTGGAGTAAAACTGAAATAACACATTTATTAAATACAATGAAGGAAGTCAGTGTAACATCACTACGGACCTTCATCCACACTCTTCTGCTTTTCGGAGGAGGGAGGGGTACGTTAGTATTGAGATGCTCCTTAGAGATGCACAGCCACCAAATAGGTCAGCTTCCTGTGCCCGTCTTTTCCTCATACCTTCCAGCAATAATATGCCTGCAAATTAACGCTATTGTTTGATTAAAGGCAGGGTAGGTTAAAAATTTATAAACAACTTTCTTCCAAATTTGTTTAAACTTTCTATATATATCAATGCATAATTAAAATGTAAGTACTCTGATAAAAAGAGTATAAAAATCGAGTGACTCTAGACCGTTTAATCTGTATTAAACACAGCTCATTATTTCCATTCGGGACGAAACATAGGATTGGCTTAGGCGACTGTCACTCTCTCGCAACCATGGCAACCACCCTTTTGCCACACATGACCTGCCCACTTGCGCGCGCACGTTTGATTTGAGGAATTCAAGAGGCACGGATCCTAGGAATACCAAAACAATGGCAGAGAAACAGCAAGCAAAATTCACAGTACCGGCCTATGCAGTTAGTGAAGGCAAACCAGGCAAAAAAAGGAAGACAGTAACAGTACAAGAAAAGGCAATGAACAAAAAGTCTTTGGATAAACAAAGAAATAAAACGCGAGTTAATATCGGCGTGGCTTTCCAGCGATGGCGAGAACTGAGGGAACTCAAGGGGCTGAAAAGTGACTCCCTGATGGCTTTATTTCTGCTGGACAGGTGAATCTTTCTTTTTGTATTTTGATCATACATATTTTTTTGTTTATTTTTTCATGGAGCGTGTCATTAGCACACGTAGCTGCGTAATATAGCTAACATAACATTACTTAGCGAGCCGTAGTAGAGACGATAAATAATCTATAGGCCTAGCTCAAGATGATAGCTATAGTGTTGAATTGTGCATAATTTTGCTTTAGATAACTAAATACATGTTTAACAGATAGTAGGCCTAACGTTACTCCGCATCTAGGAACTTTTCTTAGAACTATATTTACCCTCTGTCAAGAAGGGAGGGGGTGGAGTGAATGGAAATAATGAGCTGTCTTTAAAACAGTCGTGAGAGGTCTACAGACACTCGATTTTTATACTTTCTTTTTCAGAGTACTTACATTTTAATTATGTATTGATATATAAATAAAGTTTAAACAAATTTTGAAAAAAAAATGTATACATTTTTAACCTACCCTGCCTTTAAGAAGCAACACTTTACATAAAAATAGGGCGCATAAGAAATAATGAGATTCCACGTTGATAGGAATTAAAGGCGGCAAACAGGACATAATTGTGTGCATTTCACAAAGTTATTCCGATCGAAAGCGCCGATACATGTAACCACCATATCGGATTAGATAACGTCTCATGTAAACAGTCCACCGAATCTCTTAATCGGAATGATACACAGAAAAATGCAGGTTAAACTCAAAGCTTCATCATTGCATGTGCTCTGAGACACGAATCATGCGCTTCTTTCATGAACATAGTGCATTTCATTCAGAAACCCGCAAAATCTATTTTAGCTATTAGATAAAATAGGTTAATAAGCGCACTAAGCTATATCACTATTTTGTTTTCTGTTCAATTGACGGATGCTTTGCCAATGCAATGACAGAAAAACTTAATTGTTTTGAGTAGGACAAACTTAAATTGAACAAATTAGTTCAGTTAAATTAACTGCTATGAGTATTTTGAACTTTCTTTTTCTTTTGAGTTCACAGCACTGACATATTTCAAGTAAACAGAACTGTTTCATTGTTTTGAGTTTTATGAACTTTTTCTTTTAATTGAGACTAACTTAAGTTTAACTGAAACTGGGCTAGGATTTCTATTTCCCAGCATGCTTTGCCCATGGCACTCAAAAGGGAGAGTAAATGTGATACAACTGATTACCTCAAAATTTTTGAGTCAGCCCAGCTTATTCGGGTTTACAGTGTACACCACTACTTGCTGGAAAAGTAGTTAACTACTGGAAAAGCTACACTGTTTAAAAAGTAACTGAGCTACTGAAAAATGTAGTTAAGTTAGTAGCGTTGCTGCATGTAGTTAACTACTCCCCAACACTGGTTAAATAAGCATATATATATAGCCTAACTATTACGCACCTTTCGGACCATCACTGAGAGCAACGGTACTGCAGAATGAGTGTAGCTCCATCTCTAGACGTTTTTAAATCTGAAAACTCCAAAAAGCAACGAATTTGTCATACATCCATTTAATGCACATTCACAGAGGAAAAAGGCTGAAAAACAGCACTGCTTGTTCCCTCAATATTGTCTGTTTTACTGAGAAATCGCAGTGAGGGAGCAGTCCAAACGAATGCGAGTGGATTCAGACCATTGTGCAAAGACGTTTTACCAATTCATAATTTAGAACAATTTAAGCGTCAAAAATGTGTGAGCAGTTCAGTTACACAGCTGTTAAACTGAATATATGAAGAGAAACAAGTATTTTTCTTAAATATCCACAACACAAACAACAAATTGCTCATCACTACAGCAACAGTAAACTCTCTGAGCTGGCGTGAGCGAGTGGAGGCGGGGCTCATTTACATATCCATAGATCCGTGTATATTAAATAAGACAAGGGTGTAGAGTTACATTCAAGCTATTTTAAGGAATAAAGATTAATTTTTTTTTTAAATATGTCATTATGGTGATCAAAATGAGTTTTAAGGGATAGAATAATTGACTACAGAGGGACTTTAAGTTATATAGCCAAATATTCTGGTTTGCATACTTGTGTTAAGTATCTGTTTAGCCTTGCTGCAACAAATTTCCAGTAGAATGGATGTTTCATTAATGCAGAAAATGCTAATGCAGTTAAATCTGTGGCTTATTATAATACTAATACTCCATTATGTGTAGCTACAAATCAAAAACACACAAGCAACTTTTACTGGTACCTGCTCAGACATATTATACCCCGGTTTCACAGACATGGCTTAAGCTAGTCATGGACTACAATGAATGTTTGAGCTGTTTTAACTGAAACCAACTTGCACTGACATATCTTAAAATATGTCAGTGCCATTGTTTTGTCTCAAGATGCACACCAGTAATGTTTTTTTCTAGTGTATGTTTATAAAAGCTACTTAAATATCCTAATTGAACTAAGGCCTAATCCTGGTTTAGGCTAAGCCCTGTCTGTGAAACTGGGCCATAGTGTTTTAGTCATTATCAGATATGAACATCAGACCATATGCAGACTCCAACACACATGTGGTTTCCGTAGTGTAGTGGTTATCACATTCGCCTCACACGCGAAAGGTCCCCGGTTCGAAACCGAGCGGAAACAAATATTTACCTTTTTATTATTTTAAAGAAAAGTGTTTAACCCAACATTTAGTTGTACTGCCTATCTTTACTGATATATTTAATAGTACTATACCAATTGATTCCAATGAAAAATGCTATGAAAATATTATTATAAAATGAGCACCCAACAGATAATTGACAGCAATTGGAATCAGATGGTGGACTAAGGGGTATAAAAGGAAGAACAACAAGTCTATTTTTTAGTGGAGTCAAAAATACACATGCACTATAAAAGAAGGAACAAGAATAAAGAAAATGTGCAGATCACAGCAGATATGCAACATCACTTACCAAGATGTAAACATAATTCATCAATAAAATATAGTATTAGACCGACAAATCATAGTTGATGATAGTTACTTTATTGTGTTACGTTTTGATTAATGTACACTGTTATATAGGCTTGTTTTACGTAGTAAACAGTACAGTGCGCAATTAAGAAAACCAAGATTACCCATAACCCATTGCACAGCGTTTCCGTAGTGTAGTGGTTATCACGTTCGCCTAACACGCGAAAGGTCCCCGGTTCGAAACCGGGCGGAAACAACTTTTTTTTTAAAATTATTATTACTACTTTCATAAAACACTTACACTCAAAGTGCAGTTAAATAAACGAGAGAAAAAAAAAGACTTAAACAAACATGTAATTACAGAAATACCTTAATGCCCCTCCCACTAATTCCTAAAAAGCAAAACACAACAGTAACATTTCCTAAACATCAAGTTTTGTAATTACTTAACTGTTGTTTTCTCTTTAAAAACAATAAACAAATAAAAAAGGCACGCAAATACATTCACGGTTGGGACTTCTATACAAACAAGGACAGACTTTTATTCTGAAATCAACACTGCAGCTGCAGAACAAGGACTTGAAATGACGTTTTCATATTCAATCTGAAGGCTTCACACTTCACCTATATATAATCCAAATATGCCTGGCTTTAACTACGGGGATGATCAGGTACATTTCAGATGCACTTAAATGGCATGTGTGTGATTTACATTAGCCTCAGCATATATGTTCTTTAGGATTTCAGCTGCATCTCTGTACGAAGCTAATAAAACAGTCCTATTAATCATATTCTTTGGTAAAATGTTTATTTAACAGACGTTAATTTTTTAGAAATCTGCGTTCCATAGAGAAAACGAAATTTGTGCAAGTTCAGGCTGTTTTGAAACGTTTTATGGCCATTATCTTTGTATCGGCGGCTTTTGGTCTATTGTAAGGAAGTCATTCTGCCATTAATCTACTTTAAAGTTTTACTCCTATACAGTGTTTCAGTATCTTGTCATATTCACTTGCGAATATTCTGATATATTATATTGATGATCGCCTTAGATGCTGTCAGACGAGAACTAAAGCGAAACTCAGCCGCATAAGAACTGCGCAAAAGTGCGCAGCTATGATGCGCTAGAACACGTGTCTTTGTTTGGGTCAAAAGCCGCTGTTTACATTGCACGGACGGAATAGAGATTCACTGATCTGCAGAACACAAACACACGTCAGCGTTACGTGCGCATGTTCTATAGATCATATCGGACGCGGGCCTAATTTGACAGCACGAGCCAGCCGTTCCAAGAGGTTTTAAGGATTGAGTGACGCATTAGAAATAGAGGTCTCTCCTCCAGGATATGATACCTGTAGCCACACTGAAATGAGTATCAGAGATAAAGAGCTTAAGATACATTTCAAACCCGGGCACGTTGAGCTTGTTCAGGTAAGACTGTTGGACCATTTCAGAAAGCTCCTTCATGATATACAAGCCAAAGCAACTTTATTTCAAATTAATTCATTATAATCCAGGGAGAGCCGTTCTGTGGTCATTTCCCTGTTTGATACAGAAATAAATACATATGTTATTGTTATCTCGTAGTTTAGTTTCAGTTTCAGAACGCAAATCATGTTTGAATTGTGTATAATTTTCCATCACTTTCAAATAGAAGGGATATTAGTGCCTTCCTGAGAAATTAGACTTACAGTGCTTATGTTTAAATGTTGGTATATTAAACCGCTGTGAAACGCTATGTGTATCGTTACTGCATTTAAACCCTCTGTTAATCCCATTAAACCTCTTTTTAAGCGTCGAAATGAAAGTCAGATTTAAAGTTACAGTGTGCTTGAGAGCAGATACAAAACAATGGAAAACCCAAATTGAATCTTAACAAATTAAACAAAGTCAAAATGTAATATATATATATATATAACACGCATACATATATATTTATTCATGGCAATAACGTTTACACACCTACAGAAATGGACTGTGAACATCTAATGAGAGAACTTTCTACAACCAAAATCCAACCCAGCTGTAGTTCCACTAAATATCCTGAGTGTGGCGCTAAACTAAGACACCTGAGCACTGCAGTTTCGGCATCAACTGCACAACAGCATCGAGAACATTCTCGAGTCAGTAGGTTTCAAACGTTTGCAAATCAAAAAAATGCAAAATAAAAAATCCTTTTATTTTTCCCGTCCTTTCATTTTAGAGGACTAACTTAGCTGTTTAAGGAAGGTTAGGGGTGTGTGCACACGTGCGAGGCTGAAAGCGATGCTAGTTTGACACAAATGTATATTAAAAGGCAATTTCCAAATGTCACCATCATCTATATTGCCATGAGCTTAGTGCAGAATATGTGTACTATAACAACTATAGCATATAATAGAAAAAATAAGATAGGCCTACTCAGTTGCAAACATCCACTTCTTGGACTAAGAAGTTGACTAAATTGTCATTTAAACACAACAAACAATACTAATTTCAATTAACAACATAACATCTTTCAAATAACAAAATATAAAGTACAGTTTACCTCATAATAAAACAAGCGACGTCTGAGGTAAATTGCCTCGTCCCTCCTTCACGCACTCCACACTTAACTTTAACTTCAGTAACACAGTTCATCATCACGACGATAGATGATTCATATAAACTTCTCTAGAACGTTGTAATATCTTACCTTTCTTCGTTTGTTTTGCTGTTTGGAGAGTGGTGACAAAAAACCTAATTAACTCGTCGACAAGGGCTTTTTCCATCAGTTGTCATTAGACATGACGAATTGACATCATCTGCCAATGATGTTGTGTAGGGGCGTGTTCAGGTCTGTGACGGGCGGCTCTCATTGGTTTTCAGTTGTGTCAATCACATCTCGGACCTGACATCGTTCTACACAGTATAACTATATATAAAATAATAGTAATAATAATAAATAAAAACTTTATATGCACAACGATGTATTGTTTTATTAAACTTTTCCCAAGGATTGATTTGCAACAATTATGAATAATTAAGAAAACATTCACATACATTCTAAACCATAAACATCTTTAAGACATTTTAACATCTGACAGGAAACATTTTAAAGGAAACATGTATACAAAAAAAATCAATATCACATTTGCAATTTTGCTCATATTTGAGAAAACAGCCCTCTTTCTTGTGATATTGCTTAATTATATCATGTTATAATATAAATATCAAGATCTTATACAAGTACTTTTTTGCAATCATATCTTGAATTTTGTGGGCATTTGTATTAATTTTTGTGACATTTTTGACACAATCCCTTGTTGAGTTCTGACCCGGCANCGCTTCATTTATAAAGCATTTGTTGTCTACAAACATCAGATAAACATCTTTAAACAAGCAGTTTTACATACATTCTAAACCATAAACATCTTTAAGACATTTTAACATCTGACAGGAAATATTTTAAAGGAAACATGTATAAAAAAAAAATCAATATCACATTTGCAATTTTGCTCATATTTGAGAAAACAGCCCTCTTTCTTGTGATATTGCTTAATTATATCATGTTATAATATAAATATCAAGATCTTATACAAGTACTTTTTTGCAATCATATCTTGAATTTTGTGGGCATTTGTATTAATTTTTGTGACATTTTTGACACAATCCCTTGTTGAGTTCTGACCCGGCACAACAGTAACAAAATTAATGAAATTAGAAATAAGTTATTGATTGCATTTGAAGCAGGAAGTTTTACCTCCAATCAAATTAATGATGTTAACAAAGAAATCAGACAATGCAATGACAATTTAGCGAAATACCTGCAATTGTGGTCTTGATCTTAAGACCGGTCTCGAGTACTACAACACTACACCTCTGCTATGTATGTATGTATGTATGCTATTCTGTCATTTAGGATGAAGTCTACACGCCATACCGGCGTGTGCTTGTAACTGGTGCAACAGGGCTACTGGGCCGTGCTGTTTATAAAGAGTTCAAGAACAATGACTGGGATGCTTTGGGGTGTGGCTACAACCGTGCCCGGCCTTGCTTCCTGAAGTGTAATCTCTTAGATGAAGACGCAGTGCGTGGGGTCATTCAGGGCTTTCAGGTAACTTACGCTCCATCACATTATTACCCTAACCAGTAAGATCACCCACTGCTGCCCTCCTACCACCAACACATTTTTTCATACAGTACATGCTTGATGTGTCAAAAGTGTTTTTCTCCATTTTGTGAATGTCAGCCTCATGTTATTGTGCACTGTGCTGCTGAGAGGAGGCCAGACGTGGTGGAGCGTCATACTGAAGCAGCCATGAACCTGAATGTGCACGCATGCACTACTCTGGCCAAAGAAGCAGGTCAGTTAAGTGACACGTCTGTTAGATATGGTTAAAAATGCAAAATTTCTTGTTAAAGTTCTCTGTAATCCCTTTTCATAGGTGGCATCTTCCTCATCTACATCAGCACAGATTATGTATTTGATGGACGTAATCCTCCCTACGGAGAAAATGATGCCCCCAATCCTTTGAATTTGTATGGGAAGTCCAAGCTAGAGGGTGAAAGGGAGATTCTCAGACACTGTCCAGGTATGTTCTGTTTTTCAACCACATCTGAAAGGATCTGCTAGTTCTGTCTTGTTGAGACATGAGACAATAATATTAGGAGAGCATAACATGTATGTTCCCTTTAAAAACAATCTCTGATCTCTGTCTGTGTTTGCTCTGAGCAGGTGCAGCAATACTGCGAGTGCCCATTCTGTTTGGAGAGGTGGAGAAGGCTGAAGAGAGCGCAGTGACCGTTTTGTGGGACCGTGTTCAGGAGGGAGCCGAGAGTTGCACCATAGACCATTGTCAGCAACGCTTCCCCACCTACACTAATGATGTGGCACGTGTCTGTCGGAACATGGCAGAGAGAGCCCTTCAGGTGAGCCCCTTTGGTGTATACTTTATAGCAGGGGTGTCAAGCTCAATTTAGGTCAAGGGCTGGATTGAAAAGTCACCAAAATCACTTTGGTGTCCCCAAGTAGACAATGCATGCACAATACATGTTCTACTGGAGCTTATAAAGTCCAGAATCAACTTAACCACTTAATTCAATACAGTGTGTTTCTGTTGCCCTCAGGATCCATCATTGCGTGGAATATTCCATTACTCTGCCAAAGAGCAGATGACCAAATATGAGATAGCCTGTGCAATTGCAGATGCTTTCAACTTGCCTAGCAGTCATCTAATACCAGTGAGTAAAAAAAGAATAAACTGTGTGCTGAAAAGAGACCATCATCATATCCGAATGCCCCAAGCCCCCGTCGGAAATGAACGGGGGCTTGGGGCAAAAATGCAACCAAAATGAACAAAATGCCCCCCAAATTCATGATAAAGAGGCCCAAAATGCCCCTGTATAATTAAACTAAATTTATTACGAGTGTTGCGATTGAAGTGAGTTCTTTGCTCGTTTCTGTATATAATTGAATCCCAGTTTGAATAACCGTATTGTTTTTTGTGCTATTAAAATAACCAAGTCTTTATTTTCTAAGATGTTAAAAGGAACAAACTAATTCATAAATGGTTCTTAGCTTGTTTTGTCTGTGTAGCCTACAAGAATAGAGGATATGCATTGATGTCACTTTTCCGGCAGAACACGCCCCCTCAGCCGGACTGAATGGCAAAAGACTCTGCTGCATGACTGGATTTAATTGGGGAAACTGCGAAAACGCAAGTAAAACAAACGATTATTAGTTTAAACTAAAGGTTGGACTCGATATAGTGTTCCTTACAACCTACCAAAGATCCAGTAATCCATGGATATTGGGAAATACATAAAGCACATTTGCCTGTGAATGCTTTATACACCGATCAGGCATAACATTATGAGCACTGACAGGTGAAGTGAATAACACTGATTATCTCTTCATCACAGCACCTGTAAGTGGGTGGGATATATTAGGCAGCAAGTGAACATTTTGTCCTCAAAGTTGATGTGTTAGAAGCAGGAAAAATGGGCAAGCGTAAGGATTTGAGCGAGTTTGACAAGGGCCAAATTGTGACGGCTAGATGACTGGGTCAGAACATCTCCAAAACTGCAGCTCTTGTGGGGTGTTCCTGGTCTGCAGTGGTCAGTGTCTATCAAAAGTGGTCCAAGGAAGGAACAGAGGTGAACCAGCGACAGGGTCATGGGCGGCCAAGGCTCATTGATGCACATGGGGAGCGAAGGCTGGCCTGTGTGGTCCGATCCAATGGACGAGCTACTGTAGCTCAAATTGCTCAAGAAGTTAATGCTGGTTCTGATAGAAAGGTGTCAGAATACACAGTGCATCGCAGTTTGTTGCGTATGGGGCTGCATAGCTGCAGACCAGTCAGGGTGCCCATGCTGACCCCTGTCCACCGCCGAAAGCGCCAACAGTGGGCACGTGAGCGTCAGAACTGGACCACGGAGCAATGGAAGAAGGTGGCCTGGTCTGATGAATCACGTTTTCTTTTACATCATGTGGATGGCCGGGTGCGTCGCTTACCTGGGGAACACATGGCACCAGGATGCACTATGGGAAGAAGGCAAACCATCGAAGGGAGTTTGATGCTTTGGGCAGTGTTCTGCTATGAAACCTTGGGTCCTGCTATCCATGTGGATGTTACTTTGACACGTACCACCTACCTAAGCATTGTTGCAGACCATGTACACCCTTTCATGGAAACGGTATTCCCTGGTGGCTGTGGCCTCTTTCAGCAGGATAATGCAGGGCGCACAAAGCAAAAATGGTTCAGGAATGGTTTAAGGAGCACAACAACGAGTTTGAAGTGTTGACTTGGCCTCCAAATTCCCCAGATCTCAATCCAGTCGAGCATCTGTGGAATGTGCTGAACAAACAAGTCAGATCCATGGAGGCCCACCTCACAACTTACAGGACTTACAGGATCTGCTGCTAACATCTTGGTTCCAGATACCACAGCACATCTTCAGGGGTCTAGAGAAGTCCATGCCTCGACAGGTCAGGGTGATTTTGGCAGCAAAAGGGGGATATATATATCGTCATGTCGTCTAGCCCTAAAACTTGTATAGTTGTATATATTGGTTTTTTTTTTATTTATTTTTTTTAAACATCCAGTTATGCAGAATATAAGATGCTAAATATTTAATAAGTTGTCAATACAATGTATAACAATACAATATGCAGGGTATCATTTTACCTCGAAATTCAACATACTGTATTGACACAAAATGATAACTGCAAATCCATGTTTCGCTGCCTGGAGTTCAGTTGTTTTTGTCAATTACAGTGATCCATTTGTTTCTCTTTTCCGTAGCTTTCGGCAGTCTGTAAAAATATACCTTATTTAAATTTCTTGTCAAAACTATCTGTACAGTCAATCGAACAGCTCGTTCCTGTTTTAGATGTGTTTTGGGTGTTTTTCGCTGCATTCACGCTGAAAACCAATGCTGCAACTCAGTCTTTTTGCCACTCAGTCACGATGACGTCACATGAATACCCTCTTGCTGTTTCCAAACACATAAAAACATTATTTATGTTCTATTAATCAACATTACTAATAATTATTAAAAAGTCAAGAACAATAATCAACAGTAATGATTATTTTAATAATATTGTAGCCCTACCCTCACCCTGTAATGAATTCCTGTTTATTTTTTAATTTTATGATTTATATACTTTATGTAGTCTATTTACAGTATGGAAATGTCTGAATATGTGTATTCCACCTCTGAGCAGCATTAAACAGTCTGTGTAAATAAACTATCATGGCCATGGCATGTCAGATGCAGCTTCTGTTCCACCTTTGCAGTGTAAAGAGAACTTTTGTTGATAAAATTGTATTTACCAGGGGCAAATATTGCCCCTTAATAGAAGGGGTTAATTTCTGACCCTGGTACAGTCTGTATATACATTCCTTACTTTTGCATGTAACCAAATGCATATTAGCTATGTGGAATGTTCATGTAAACATACTCCTTTTATAGTGAAAAATATTTCACTGCCCTACTTCTTGACTCCAGTCTTGGTGTTTAGTACTATCTGTTTAGTTATTTAATGTGATCATCTGTTTGTGTGTGTGTAGATGACAGAGCAGCCTGCTGGAGCAGGAGCTCAGAGGCCACAAAACGCCCAGTTAGAGTGCTCACGTTTGGAGCTCCTCGGCCTGAGTGTGGAGTCCACCCCTTTCAAGACTGCCATAAGGGACAGCCTATGGCCCTTCCAGCATGACAAACGATGGAGGCAGACCGTCTTTCATTAAGGCAACAACTATATCCCAAACTCCAGAAGAAAACAAGGGCCACACTCTTTAAATGTTTAGCATTTAAATATTTCACTGAAGCATCAATCCTATTTTATAACAGGTCTTTGCTCTTTTAGTCCAGCAGCTTTGTTTGATGTTGAAGTATACATTTATTATAGCCAACAGGTATTTCACCTTTATGTGTTTTTGTGTGGATTGCACTATGGATTATTGAGTCCTCAACTATATGTTGTGTTTTTTTCCTAAATTGTATTAGTTTATGTAAATGACAAGTTTAAGACAGGAACGTTTGATAAAGGAACAGATGACATCCTCAGTTACTGCTGTTCTTTCTTTCTTTCTTTAAATAAAAATAAATAAAATAATAATAAACACCAGACATTTATTTGAGGGAAAGAGAATGCATAAATGTAGTGTCAGGAAGTTAAAATTGAGCCTTTCTTGATGATTAAAGATTTCCCCCCATATACTTTATGTAACAGGAGTGTTATTTAAGAATATAAGGCTACAGACACTTGAATGACCACAAAAGTTACAACCATTATACTAGTTTGTTCCAAAAGCAGAGCGTCAAGATATTGTGGCTTAAATAGTTTGCTAGTAACCCTGCCTCATTAACATCTAAATACTGTAAATGTTTTCATTTTCAAGTAAACTCAGTCTTAACCATCATAAATGACTAAGTTTCCTACATCCTCAATTACACAATCCTGTTGGATCCCTTTAACCGACAAAACCAGTTCCTTAATTATTTCAAGAAGTGACATATTCCATATTACTAATGAATTTTATGAATTCTGTAAGGTTTTGTTTTATTAATTAGTTTGTATCACTTTAAAAAAACATTCCATCCTGTTGGATAAAATTACAGTAATAGATTTCAAAAACATCAGTTCGCTCTCAATCCTTCACTGGGCAGTGAATCACTGATCTTATTTTTTTCTTGTTTGGCATCCTGTTAATTATTATTTTATTTTTTTTAGATCATGTTAATTGTCTTGTCATTGTGTAATCAAGGTATACTAATATAAAGAATAAGTACCTGAGATTGACCAGAGCTTATTTCTGAAAATAGGATATGCCAAAACAAGCATAATTTTCTGTAAGTTACAAAACTCAAAATGACACGACAGACCCGACTATCTTATATTATTATTAATAATATATTACTATAAAATGTTAGTTATAAACTTTTATTGATGCTCAAAACAGTACACAGGTAATAACAAAATACAAAGGGGGACAATATAAATTGAACATATTGACAAATTATGAGAATTACATGATACTGAAAAAAAGGAAAATAATTACAAACAGAAAATGTTTAAGGCTTTTTTGTTTTCAGACAATTTAATTGAAGTGAGGTATTTTCCAAATTCTTTAATAAAAACAAGAAAAAGAGGTTTAGTATTTAGATATTTAGATTTATGAATGTGGAATTTTGCTAGTAACAAGATCAAATTAATAACATAAAACTGATTTTTTTAGATTGCTCAATAGTCAACAAAACCTAGTACCACATCCTTCCAATACAACACACAATCATTATAAATTTAATTCCTAATAAATCCTGTGACATCTTGCCAAAACATTTTAGTAAAGGGACGTTATCAAACATGATTTTTAAAAATTTATTTATTTATTCATTTTATTCAGAGAACAGTAACATACAGTATGTCAAGAAACAATATCAAAAATGAAAAGAAGGAGAGAAAAAAAAGAAAAAGAAAAAAAAGAACAAATTACAACAAATAAAACAGAGTGCCAGGGGGAAGTAAATATAAAAGTTCAAAACATAAATTGAAAATATACATATATACACATATATAGAAATCAAATAAATGTATTACAAAGTTCACAAGCTTTCAAAGTTCTTAAAGCTTTCTTGTTTAAAGAGTCTCTGATACTGTCAGTATATGCAGATATTTCAGTCAACAAAATCATAAAATTTGGTTTCTTATTGGTAAATTTGCACTTATGAATGTGAAATTTGGTTAACAATATAAGTAACTTAATTAGGTAAAAGCGTTATCAAACATGATTCCCATGTTATTTCGTGTCGTGGTGACGTTTCCCCAAATGGGCGGAGTCATTGGGTTGCGGTGCACGCGCTGCTGTATAGCGGTCAGCTGATATTACCAGGAGTAACTTTCCAATGGGAGTCCGCGCACCGCTGTCTACGTGACATCACCGTTGTGACCTAATCGAGAAGCGTTATTTTGTCCGAGATTGCAGCTTCAACGGTTTACGCCCGACTTCAGCGACGAAATAATAACGAAATAAAACACCGAAAGACAGCAGAGGAAGTACCAGCGCAATTCTCTGAAAAGAAACAAGTTTTTCCTCCAAAGGTAACAAAGGAAAACACGTTCTTTGCCTTTTTTATACAATACACGTTATCCACATAAAATGTCTTTCGTCCTATAAATATTTAGTGTCGTTTGCTAGTGAATATGTTTGTTTTTTGGTTCTGTCAAACATTGACTACTGAATGGTAGAGTTGGTAGTCTTCAGGGTCTTACCGCCCCTCCATTTCCTCCACACGTACTATGGCGCACAAGAAATATCTCTTGACCAAGATGACACAAAGCTATTCTATTTTTAGATATTGTAAGATATGGAAGATATAACGTATTATTCAAGTTATTGTGTTTGTATTGCAAACTACTGTGTTTTCATAATGTGTGTGTCGCACATTTATTCGCGTGGGTGGATAAGATCCTGACCTTTGCTTGGCAGCAGGTGAACAATCATCTTGTTGTGAATGAATCCGATCCAGAGGAGTCGCCTGACTCGTATTATCATCACTGCAGTTTCTGTAACACTACTGCATTCAGCGTCAGAGAGAGTGAGGCTTGTTAATGTATAGGCCAAAAACAATAGATGTGCTTGACACTTATTATCATCATTAGTTCAGTTTAGACTCAGCTCAAGTCATTTCAGATGGTGTGTCTAGTTTAGCTAGTTATCAGCTTGTACTGTGATTCTAAAGATATTTTGATTAGTAATTTCCCTCTTATTATCAGAGCAAGTTTGTGAAATGTTTCCGGTAACTTTGAGTGTGTAAATTAAAAATTGGATGATTGAAGTATAAATCTGCTTGCATGCCCCGAAAAACACACCAGTGTTTGTACATGTGTAACATATGTAAGTGGATATGCCTGTTAAATTATACAATTTTAAAGGTTTTCAGAGCAAAGATTAAACTTACAGGTATGAATTATGATTATGTGACAATATTGTCCTGATCCACAACAATAAAAGTGTGTGTGTGTGGATTTGTTCTGTGTATCAGTGGTTTCATTCAGCATTGTCTCTGTTGTTTGAGCAATGCATTGCCAGCTTGTTCCATTAAGAGCCATTAAGTTAATAATTTACCATCACTGAGTCAAGAGAGCACTGTTTGACTTCAGCTAGATCAAATACTCTCACCGCCATTGTAAGTGTATTTGTCAGTGCTGATGCCATTTCCATGGACAGAATATTCCTGTTAATAAGGCTTGATATTCACTGATAATATAAAGAGGTGTTTTTTTGGCACATGTACTGGGTGATATTTAGAAATATTACTCAT
>RJVU01033627.1:315163-335411 GCA_003731715.1 Anabarilius grahami
TTTTTTTCCCCATATAATGAAATATATATATATATATATATATATATTTATATTAGGTATATATGTAATATTCAGTATTTCAGAATCTGAGCTCTATGTCTGTGTTTTTCCTCCAGTGTATGTTGTGGAGCAGGGCAGACGGGAGGATTCTGGGGACCAGGCATGTTTAACTGCATGTTGGACGGCTCTGTGTTGCTGCTGTCTCTGGGACATGTTGACTTAGAATAATGAAAAAAACCCACTGTGAGCCCCTCCTTCATTTGTAATGATCTTTCACTCCATATTTCAATCCTTATTTAATGTATGACTACTGAAAAATAACCGAGAAACAAATAGAGCAATGTTTTTGTTGTAGCGTCCATTTCCAGTAGCCCAGCTTGAAGTACCTCTTTTTATTCCTTCAATGACGCACGATACGCACTGAGAGACTGATTACACGCATTGATTTTATTTGTAGAGGCCTATTAAACAGAATGTTTTTATTATTTATCTTATACAAATGTCATCTTTAATGAATGCAAAAATTTACAATTTGCTTGAATATAGGCCAGATTTGATAATCAAATGTGGCCTTGCACAGTCTGTGAATGTTTGATCTGTCTTAATATGAGTCAGTCAAAGAAAAACATTTGTTTCTATTAAATAAATGATGGAAATAAGTCATGTCATTGCGTTTGTGTACTCAAAATGTGTTTTCAGTGTAGTTTCTGCGCTAAATGGGACTGCAAAAATAATGACTTTTCAAACAAATTTTCTGGACACTCCCTCAGCGTTGTGTAGCGTCAGTGTTGCTCTGATGGGATGGTGTGGGGCTCAAAAAAACAGAGCAATGTTTTGAAAGCACCACAGTGTTTACATATTTTGAGGAAACAGACTTACAGCGTACTGAACAGGGATAGAAGTATTTTAACTTTTTTTTTTTCTTTTTAAATATGTATCTCCTCTTCTGAAGCATTTGGCAAAATTTCCATTCTGAACATTTAATTGCACATCTTGTGAACATTTTAACAAAATATGAGGCAGCAGACCTGAACCTTTGCCACAAAGTATAAAATTCCACTGATTATTGGCTAATTTATTATCAGCTTTATATAGATTTCTAACTAAATTAGATATCCTAGACTATACAATAGACTGGGGATCCCGTTAGGAATTGTTTGCTGAGCTGCAAATGCAACTTTAATGAGGAATCTTTTTATTAGTTGTCACACCTCACTGGCTCTTCATTGTTGTTTTGAACTGTTCCAGCTCTCAGGTACTACAGACTATGCCTTTGTCTACTCTCATTTAAGTAATACAAAACTGATTACTGACAGGAATCTCATCTACGCTGTAGTATGCACGTTCATAAAAGATAATTTGGGGCTTTAGATACAATGAGCATATGTCTTTGCCAGAGCCTAATGTTAGTGTTTTACATATGTAGGTGTGTGTTGAAATACACAAGATGACCAAATGTCAAGATGCATCAAGTTCCTGGTACGCTGCGTTTATGAATAGGTGACATAACGTGTTTGTTTTGCGTCTTTTGAACATGTATTTACCAGAATCTCGAGAGAAAAGCGCAACACTCTTGAGTGATTCCCTCCCCCAGCACCAGTGTTCATCAGTTCACTGGAAGTGGTTCCCATGGGTGTAAACTTAACACCTGCATTGCAACAGGCTATTTAAAGCCGAGCTGTGTTCACCTTTTTTTTTCTCACTCTCAGCACTGACAGCTACAGCCGGCCTAATCATTGACCATTCGTTCTGGCCCCTTAATGGCAATGACGGTGAAATAATTACAGATTCATTATTATATTCTTTCTATTGAATGGTGGAATTCTTTTTACAAAGTTCAGTATTCTGAATCTCTGCAGCCGTTTATGTTTGTCAGTCCTTGTATTCCACAGACATCTTCACAAAACTCTTCCTGATGTTCTCAGCATGACTGTCATTCCACCTCACTGGCCCCAGACAATCACTGTTTGACTTCTGGCATTTTAACTTCAATTCTGGATAAGGGAATAACAGGACAAATCATTGTTCTCTGTGCGTTCACAATGTAACAGTGTCATGGAACTGCTGAGTCAGTAATTACAGCATAGGCTCAACTGCAGAGACATATGCTAGTATTTTAGGTTGAAAAGAATCAACTGGACACAATATAATGCAGTTTTGATGAAACTTTGGGAATTTAGATTTGTGTTGACTGATCTTTGTCATGATTAAGACATATTTAACAAACACGCAATCCTTTAGTGCTTGATCGTTACATTTTAGAAAATAAAAATGTTTACCCACAATGAAAAATAGAATCACGTACACCTCAAATAACCTTTTTCTTTTAGAAAGAAAGAATTGTTGGGGTTGAGGTTGGTGTACTTATAAATTAGCTCTTTAGATAAAAAAAAACAGTCACCTCATAATTTCATTAAAGGGGTAGTTCACCCAAAAATTAAAATTCTGTCATCATTTACTCACCTTCAAGTTGTTCCAAACCTGTATGAATTTATTTTTCTCTGAAGATGATGTTTTGAAGAATGTGGGTAACCAAACATATTCTGGTCCCCATTAACTTTGCAACCATTGTATTTTTTTTATTTTTTTTCTCCATACTATGGAAGTCAATGGGGATCAGCAACTGCTTAGATACCCACATCAAGTATCTTCTTTTATGTTCCACAGAAGAAAGAAACTCATACAGGTTTGGAACAACTTGAGGGTGAGTATGTTATGACAGAAATTTCATTTTTGGGTGAACTATCCATTTAAGTGAATTCTGCAATTAAGAACTTTCATATGGAGTTAATATTGTGCCATAATTAAACAAACAAATCCAGCATTTCCAGCAAACAAACACGATCTGCTTTGCAAAGGAAAACCCGACTCGCAAACAAACAAAGTGATGTGCAAATACAAAGGTCAGTTTGAGCGAAAACGCAGAGGAGTAACAAATATATGTACTGTCTTACAAATATAAATAAATGAGCCTACTTCATATTTCACAATTAAATACAAACCATCCTACAGATGGCATGTAATCTTTGAACCAATACCAAATCTAGTGCATACAAACACAAACCTGTCTGTTACGATTGTAAGACACTTGCCTTTTTATGAGATCTCTCGGCTTGATTTTCTCACAAATGCGGTTGAGCAACTTCCTCTTCCAAAACAGCAGATGGCGCTTTGCAAGACATATAGTTATATATAAAACAAAATAATCAAGTACAGAAAATAAGTTTACAAGGAGTTTACAGCTGACGAAAATGAGTGGTGAACAGGTGAGTTGGGCTTTTCTCAATACCAAGTACGCAAAGTTTGGTAATTCTACATTATCTGCAAAATGCAACAGCAGCAATCTTGATAACATCACTCGGCTCGCTCGGCTGGCTTATCTCTGTATGTATAACCGCCAGAAATATGTTATACAAAACCTGTTATAAAACACCAATCTGCCTCTTTTCATTTTCATGTAAACATATTAATAATAGCCACACAAATTTGGTTCAGGCAACGCTTACATTGATTATCTTCACTGCATGTACAGTACCTCAAAAATTGGTAAACATTAAGGTTTTTTGAATGTTTTGAAAGTCTCTTAATCTCACCAAGGCTGTATTTATTTGATCAAAAATACAGTAAAAACAGTTTTACTGTGAAATATTATTGCAATTTAAAGTGACTGGTTTCTGTATATTTCAAAATGTAATTTATTCCTGTGATCAAAGCTGGATTTTCAACATCATTACTCCAGGCTTCAGTGTCACATGATCCTTCAGAAATCATCATTCTCTGTTCACCACTCATTTTCGTCAGCTGAAAACTTCTTGTAAACTTTTTTCAGGCTAGCCTATATGTATGTATATATATACACACGTCTTGAAATGTGTTTTGATGCATGTTTCTATCTTTCATTTCCCCTATTCCATTGTATTTGTGTTCTTGTAAAGCGTTTTGAGATGCAACTTTTAAAGGCGCTATAAAATAAAGTTTTATTATTATTATAAACGCATGTTTCAGTGCTTCTCTCGGGAGACTAGCGTGAATTGACTCATAGCAAAGCGCCATCTGCTGTTTTGGAAGAGGAAGTTGCTCAACCGCATTTGTGAGAAAATCAAGCCGAGAGATCTCATAAAAAGGCAAGTGTCTTACAATCATAACAGACAGGTTTGTGTTTGTATGCATTAGATTTGGTATTTGTTCAAAGATTACATGCTATTTGTTGGATGGTTTGTATTTATTTGTGAAATATGATGTAGGCTCATTTATTTATATTTGTAAATCTACATATATTTGTTACTCCTCTGCGTTTTCGCTCAAACTGACCTTTGGATTTGCACATCACTTTCTGTTTGTTTGAGAGTCGAGTTTTCCTTTGCAAAGCAGATCGGTTTTGTTTGCAAAATGCTGGATTTGTTTGTTTAATTATGGCACAATATTAACTCCATACTTTCGCAGCATCTCCTATGGCATGACTGGAACACAAGTGTTCTGCTCAGCTGTAAAGGAAAGAATTCAAAGCCAAAAAGTACAAATGCAAATGTTTTATTTTCATAGAATTTCCAAAGAACCTCCTTTCACCAGTGTCTGAGTGTTACTTTTCTAGATGAAGCTCATATACACACTGACTTGACCACAGTCGGAAGAGATTCTACATCAATAAAGAAAGGCCAATGGCTGCTTGAGCTTTCGTAATATTCAAAGAAAACAACCTCTGCGATGAGTCTTGCAATGGATTTTCACATAACGCAACAATGAAGCCACTTCCTCGAAATGTTCTTGATTTAATACACCCACACTGTTGAGTCAATGAGAATATTTTACATGTGTAGTATGTTTCACAGTTTTAAAAGACTTAAAAAAACAATATATATTATGCTTTCATCTGTTATCACTTGCCAAGTTGAATTTAAATTAATAAAATAACAATAAAAAAAACCCAGACAATCAATAAGCTCTCTTACATATTATACAAAACAGTTGTCTCATGTACAGTTTATCGATCAATGTATCAGCCCCTGTTGTGATTGTCATATATTGCGAACAGAAGAGGACAGATGGTGTGAGCTGATGATCAACACATCCAACAAAGGCCAATCAGAAAGCTCAGCCTCGCACGGCGCAATTGAAGTCTTCATAGAGAACACTGCAGTGACATCTACTGGGAAAATTCATGAGGAACTAGACTGAAAATGTTGAGATGCTGGCATTCCTTTTCAATGCGTTCCAATGTAGTTTCACAAACACGTATGAGATCAGGTGACGCTATTTTATTGGGTAATGCGGCCCGGGAGTGCGGTGAAATGATTGAGTGTGATTTTCTGTAATGGTTTGATGTGCAGTCATGAAAAACCAAAGCAGTGAGCCATCACACTATCATCACATGAACGTCCGCCACTCACAGCCAGTCTGAAATGACTAAAAAATATTTACCACTTTCTATAAAGTCAAAATGTCACTACAAAATCATTGTTCACAAGTGCTTTTTTTTAAATATTGGGTCAGTGTTCTTGCTGCTGGCTGTCAGCTCTCCATTTTTGGGAAACGGCTCTGCAGCGCACTGTTGTTTCTCTCCGTAGGAGATGGTGTGGCATCAGCAACAGCTGAACTCTGTTACCTCCTGCCCATCTCGTTCTGTTTGAGGAACTGGATGTTAGTGCTGCTGTCTGCCAGTTCAGGGTACTGCTCCACCGGCAGCACATAGTAGCCTTCGTAGCCCGAGACCTTCCCCATTGCTAACAGTTGTTGCTTCTCGTTTTCAGCCCACACGCGTCCTCCTTCCCTGCCCTCGCGCGCTTGATGCTGCGCCCTGGCCCAGGCTCCGGACAGCGCCCTCTGGTGGGCCTGCTCCAGTACGCGGCTCCGCTCCTTTTCCAGAACCTCTGCTGACAACCCGTATCGGATGCTGTATGTGAGTTTGGAGGACTGGATTTCTAGAGTGACGCCGCGGCGGGAGCGTCCGCTGATCGTCACGTTTATCCCGCTCTCCAGCGTCTTGTGGCCACTGCTGAGACCCAGCGCCAGCAAGTCGCTGTCAGCTAGTCCAAGCTTCACAAAGAAGTGGCAATCCCGGCCATCAATGGTGTAATGAGTGCCATCCAGGTAGATGGCATTGCTGAGGAGCTGTGATATTTTGCGACTGTCTTCGCTAGCTGAGCTGGACAGGTCTGTTAATGCATGGCCATCCCTAATAGCGAGCATCATGCCTTTGCCCACGATGGGGGTGCTGGTGCCAAACCAGTAACCGGGCTTGTCATGCTTGGCGCGCCGCAGTTTATTGAGCCGCCTCCCCTCAAGAACCATGAAGGCCTGGTTGTGTCTGTCCACCGAATGCTGAACTCCAGTGAAGAGCTGTAAAATGGGATGAGTAGTTAGTGACACCTGATAAAAGTGGTTCAGCAGTAATGATTCATGTTATGTAGGGTCACCTTCAGTTCTAGGTTATCAGATGTGTCCTAAGGCAGGGGTTCTCAACTCTGGCCCTCGAGATCCACTTTCCTGCAGAGTTTATCTCTAACCTTGATTAAACTCACCTACTGTACCTGCAACTTTCTAATCTTGAAGACCTTGATTAACTTTTTCAGGTGTGTTTGATTAGGGTTGGAGCTAAACTCTGCACAGGTGCCAAAAAACACAGGTATTTTCAAAACCACAGCTTTTTCTATGCGGTTTGGCCATTTATCCACACGCAAACGCAGCATCCCGTCACTGAAACCGAACTTATTTGAAAACTCCTGCCAGGGTGAAGATTTTTAGAAACTCCAGTTGCAATGTTGCCATGTGGACGGTGAAACCAGAGATTTTGGCCGGAACCGGAACTGGTAATAACCCTTTTTCCAGGCTTCTGATTGGCCAACATGGCTTTACGGTTAGGGTTATTTCACCAGCTGTTGGTTTGGAATGATCTTGACATCATAGCGTGTTTTTGCGTTTTCATGTGGATGCGATTTTTTTAAATGAAGAAAGAAAAAACTCTGTTTATAAAAAAACCTGTGTACGTGTGGACTAGGCCTGGACCTTGAGGGTCAGAATTGAGAACCCCTGCTTTAGACTAGTACTTGATACTAAAAATGTTCATGTTAATTCTGTTTGTCCTTTTTATTGCTTCACAAACTTAAATATTTGGATTTGGTGCTCAAGAAATGCTGATTTCTGATTTGGTGCTCTTATTATTATCAATGTTAAAAACAGTTGTGCTGTCAGCACCAATAGCCTCATGGGCAGCGCACCGACATATAGCACAGTTGCACTTTGGGTGTCTCAAGTTCGAGTCCTGGCTTGTGGACCTTTCTCGATCCTGCCACCCCCCCTCTCTCTCCAAATGTACATCCTGTCAACTTACTGTCATAAAAAAGGCAAACATGGAAAAACATAAATCTTTATTAAAAAAAACTAAAAAACAGTTGTGCTCTTTTTTTTTTTTTTTGTGAAAACCATGATACATTTTTTTTTTTTCTGGATTTTTTGATTAAGGGTGTACTCACACTAGGCACGGCTGCCTTGAACCGAGCCCGAGCGCGATTGTCCCCCCTCCCCCAGAGCACGCTTACGTCATATACGATGCAACTTTTTAAATGGAAGAAAGCAGAAAGAAATGCACTTGCGCTAATATACTGCTTTATATATTTATCATTTATGCTGCCCAGCGATTTTCACTTGCACGTATCAGAGGATTATTACAAAGGCAGCTGACGTTAATGGAGGAATTTGCAGCTTTATTTGCAAACTACAATTCCTGTTCATCAATATGGTGAGATCTATTCCCGCTATAAACCCAAATACACTAAAATGAATTACATGAATTGATAAGTGTACTATCAGAGTAGTAATAAAGATGTTTGCCATGGTAATGATGACAGTAGCGCACACAAAAGTAGTAACTGTTCCGTGCTCAGGCACGGTTAGCGCTCACACTGCATGCGAACCACGCTCGAGCCCAACTGAACCGCGCTCTGGCCCACCTCTTCCAAACGAACGGCTAAATGAACCGTGCCTGGGCACGGAATGGAGCGATCACACTTGTCAAGCGAACCGGGCTTTGGCGGTCAAACGCGCTCGGGCACGGTTCAGAGCGCCTAGTGTGAGTACACCCTAATAGAAAGTAATAGTAATATTTTTTGTAACATTATCAATGTTGTTACTGTCACGTTTGTGTCAATGTAATTGCTGGACAGATGGTGAATAAAAGTATTAATTTCTAAAACAAAACAAACAAAAAAACTTATTGATCCCAAACTTTTGAACAGTATTTCTAACAAATATTTTAATATTTCTAACAAAAAACATTTAGCAAATTGTCTTTATAAAAAAACAAAAAATTTGTAAAGAAAATGTACAATAAATGAATAATACAAACACTTATGGCTAATATAAAAATACACTGAAATACATTTTGTGGTTCAAAATATTCAAAGAAAACTTAAAAGTGTTTACTGGTAAAGCCATTTGTGCAGCAAATGTTAACAAATGATTTTAATTGAAAAAGGAGCGCCTACTCAAACTCACCTGAGTGTTATCAGATTCCTGACTTGCAAGTATCTCATAAGGAGGGTGAACAAAATAAAGCGAGTGTCTAGGAAACCCTGGTATGATGTTGCTGAGCTGGAAGCCAAACATAACCAGCCAACTCTTCACATCTGCAAGACAAAACAGAGACAAAAAATGTTCTTTTACAAGCTGTCATAAGAACCAACGTAAGTCATTTTTACATAACTTTTAAGTCCAGCCCATAAGCAGAAAATGTATATCACCCTCTCACCTGTCACATAGTTTTTCACATCAATCATATCGCTGAGTGGATTATTGTTCTTGAACATATACAGGTTGAATGGAGCTGGCTCTTTGCCTATCTTCGGCCACAAACTATGGTCAGGTGCAATCCATCTTCCTGCCAGCACGTCATAGTCTCTCTGGGCGAAGTGCACCAGCTTTGTGAGAGGATCATAAAGCCCTCCATGAAAGCCCAATATGAGCTGGAAATCCGTGTTGGAATCATGGTAGATCTCACCGTATGCTGTGTACTGCATCTGCTTAACCATCTGCCCATTGCTGCTGAAGATTGCCAGTGGAGTGCCTACGTTGTCGGAGGCGACGTAGTATTCCTCCCCACCGCTGACCTCCATAGCGAAAAGATGACCCTGCAGGTCATAGTAGAAGGAGGTGATTTCAGCTTTCGAGTGGTTGTAAACATGGGTGACCCGAGTGGGGTAGTTCAAATCAGCGTAAAAGTATTGCTGATGCTCGCCTTCGCTAGTTTTGCGGGAGACACGGCGGCCCAAGCCATCATAGCGGTAGCGGACGCTCCAACCCCCTGCCGTGCGGCTGTAGGCTCGCTCGAGAAGACCTTTGGAGTTGTACTCAAAGATATCCGAGCCCCTCTGTGCAAGCATGCCGTCCTCATCAAGCTGATACTGCATATCACCGAGCCGCGTGATTCGGTCTCGAAGATCGTAGCGTAGCGGCAGCAGACGGGCACTGTTACCAGGGTTTAGCAAATGAAGATTGCCATTTAGGTCATAGCTGTAGCGCCACGTAGACCAGTCGTCAACTTTGACGCCCACAAGCTGCCCGTCACCGTCATATTCATAGCGGTACTGTGTGGTATTAGCATAGGGACCGATCTTCAGTTCACGTTTGATAACACGGCCCATGCTGTCATACTGCACCGTCATCCAATACATCAATGAGCGGAAGATCTCGTACTGCACTTCCTTGATGCGGCCGTGTGCGTCAAAATGCTTACTGAGTGTCATTACAGCTGTAGTGATGATTTGGTTGATGTCGTAGTATATGATGCCAAACTTTCCAAAGTGTTCGACTTTACCGGATATCTCATCATAGCGGTACAGGTCCACAGGAAGTGGGGTTTCCCCTATTACAGGCTTTATGCTGGCCACCCTGAAGCTGTTGTCATGATAGGTGTAGTCAAAGCGAGCGTTGACCATTCCTTCCTCTGAGAAGCGGTACATCTGTTTGTCCACTAGGGGACCCAGTTTGCGATAACGAATGGTGCAAGAGAAGCCACCGCTCTGCAAGTTGACCATTTTGAGCACTCCAGTCATCTCATCATAGCCAAAGGTGACAGCAGTGGCATCATACAGCACCTCTGAGAGCTTTCCCAGCTTCCCATACTTGTAGAGCACACGCCGGCCAGTTCCAAGGTAGAACATGGCGCGTGGACGCCCATCCTCACTGAAGTCGTGGATAATGGTGGCATTACTCTCTGGGGGGTTGTAGGTGTTGCGAATGTAACCAACAGACACATGGGTGGCCATAGTGTGTCTGGCCATACTCGGCATAGTGACCGCCGTGAGCCGGCCCGCTGTGTCGAAATCAAAGACATACTGTTTCTGACTCTGCTGGAGCAGCAACACCATGGACTGCAGAGTGAAATAGAAAAAGAAAAATGAAAAGGTGAACAAAATGAGTTCATACATGAGTACTGTAAAAAAAACAAATCTCCATTGCAGTTGAAAAGAGTCAACTCACTTTGTCCATGTAGCTGAAGCTCCAAACTTTCCCATCAACAAAGGTTCGAGACAGGATCCGTCCGAATGTGTCAAACTCGCTTTTCTCGCTCATGCTGCCCCTCTGCAAGCCCACCAACCGGCCGGTGGGTGAATAAGACACATTGACTAAGGCTAAGCTGCTGCTGGGGAGCCAGGTGGCTGGTCGACCCTGGGCGTCATAGATGATACGCAGTGTGAACTTGCGGTGGTCATCGTAGATCTTCTCAGTTCTGGTGTTGCGGTCATAGTCAATGGACAGTAGGTTTCTGCTGTGGACCTGTGGGAAAACATTTAAACTAAACATTCTAAACTCCAAATTCAAATGTCACAATTTACATAGCAAATCTCAACTGGCTGATTCTATATATTGTCGCCAAATGTAAACTCTCCCATCGTCCTGCTCTGAACTGCTAAATCTAGACTATTAGCCATTAAAGTATTATAAACATTAATATTATGAATTTCTGTAAAGCTGCTTTGAAACAATGTTTATTGTGAAAAGCACTATACATAAAATTGACTTTTCATGTCAATTAACTTCAAGGGTAAAATGAAAAACTTACGCGCAACTTCCTGCCAAACACTGTGACCTTGCCCTTGGTCAGCTCTTTTCTCATGCGCCATTCAATTGAGTTGAGACCGCTGTCAGTGGGTAGGGTGATGTTGCGCCTCCCGATGGTCGGGCTCACAGATCCTGCAATGATGTGGGGCTCAGTATGAAAGCTGATGCCCATTCCATTAGCATAGGACACTCGCAGTGTGCCGTTGTGGTACAACTGATAGCTATTCCGTACTTGGTCTGTGAAAACATAATAAGTTGCAAAAGAGGTTGGCATGGATTATAAAACCAAATTGTACTCTTTAAATAATACATTATAAACAAATATTATATAATATTATATAATATTTCACATAACATTATGAATGTACACATAAACATTACTGTTCAAAAGTCAGAGATCCGTAAGATTTTTTTACGTTTTGAAAAAAGTATCTTATGCTCACCAAGGCTGCATTTATTTGATCAAAAATACAGTAAAAACTGTAATGTAAAATAACTGTTTTCTATTTGAATACTTTTAAAAATGTAATTTATTCCTGTGATGCAAACCTGAATTTTCAGCATCATTACTCCAGTCTTTAGTGTCACATGAAATCATTCTAATATGCTGATTTGCTGCTCAAGAAACATTTCTTATTATTATCAATGTTGAAAACAGTTGTGCTGCCTAATATTTTTTGTGGAATCCACGATTTATATATATAGATATATTATTAGGATTCTTTGATGAATAGAAAGTTAAAAATAACAGCATTAATTTGAAATAGAAATCTTTTGTAAAATTATAAATCAATTTAATGCATCCTTGCTAAATAAAAGTGTTCATTTCTTTAAAAAACATTTTAACTGACAACAAATTTTAAAACGGTAGTGAAATGCATGTTTCATGTTGAGTTGTCTGTTTCATGGCATATATATAAATTAATTACTGCTTATCTGTGAAGTATTTTATAATTTAATGTTTGTATTAAGGCGAGTTATTTTGAAGTGTTCCCTACAACCAGCCACATTTAATTTAGTATGAAGCATTAGGTCTGATCTGACAGTCTATTGTGCATTAGGGGAAACGCAGCACTGTGGGGCGGATGTGTGTAATGCGGCTTTTGGTTATAAAGAAGATTTAGCTTTGGCTAAAAGCAGCACAAACATCTTCGGTTCCATTTACAAGCTATAATTGGATCAGACGCAGCTTTCCACAGAAATGTACCTGGGAAACACAATCATGTACAATTTCAAAGTCATAAAAAAATCCAAGTGCATTTTGGTACACTGCTAACAAGCAGAGGGCACCCAAAGGGTTGGTTTTCATGTAATTTGTCTTGAGTAGACAGCAAAAGCATACTCTTTACAGGAAGTAACAAGTAAGTTGCGTGAGAAAATCCATCATCAACACATAATCCACTGGAAATAAAGAGAAGAGTTTAAGCCTTCGAGCTTTTGCCTCCTGAAAGAACCCCTAAAGGCAGCCTATGGTAAATTGTAAAATGGTGATTTCTCTGCTCTGCTGGATTCCACGCATTCAAACAATGTGGCCTCCCTGTGGGTAGTAAAGAGAAACATCAGTCTACCTGCCTGCTGTGTGTTTTGGTCTTAATGGATGTGATTTACAGGGGAAACGGGGGGCATCAGCATGAGATCTGGACTGAGATGTGTTCTTTGTGTGCTGTGTGTGTACCTTGAACCACAGTGTAGGACGCCTCTACAGACGAGAGATTAGTGATGACCGTGACATCATCATCTCTGTTTGAGCTCTCCATGTCAATATTGATTGACTCCTCCATCTCACGGTGCAGACTGGTCACCACACCAGTGGGATATGTTACGTTGGTTAGACGACCCTCACTGTCATAGCTGTGAAGAAGAGAATCAAGACAAAACTCACTAATATGACTAATAAACAGGCAGCAGTGTCTGTGGAAATTCATTTTTTAAAATCCATAGTTCATTTTTAATGTTTTAAATAGTTTAAAACCAGTTTAATCTGGAGGCTTTTAATCTAATATTACTATTCTTATTCCAGCTTGTTTCAACCAAAAGGATTTCAAATAATTATTGTTTTAGTTAACAATAACAACACTGTTTGAAACAACAACCGTAATTGCACTTCATCTATTTAAGAGTCTGTAGCAGTTCTAGCATACAGACACTAGGTGGCTGCAGGACCAAAGCTTTGCTGCAAAAGCATCCTCTGCTCTGACAGTAGATGAAGATACCAGGCAGATGATAATAACCACAGCGCTTAGATTCATAAGTCCTAATTTATGATTCACAAGAACAACCATGATGAAAACACCATGACAAACAGTTGCGCCATTTTTGCACTCAACATTATAGCACAAAAACCTGCATTATAATCACTATCTAGCTTAAAATCCATCTTAATATCCCTTTTTAGATTAAGTAAATGTCAGTCTTTTCAGTGCAAACAGGCCTCAATTGATGTAAATTGGTCTTATTATAGATTACCTTATTAACATAGGCCAATAAACATTGTGCTATTACTGCCAGCGAAAAGAGATTTTAATGCACATTGCAGCAGTAATTTATCAAATGATAACCAGACATATATTTTAACATGCATTTTTAGGCATTTTAAAAAGTAAATCATTCTCATTGAATTCCCCCTAAAACGTTTTGACTTACAATCACAAGCAATTTGGCTTGCAAATTAATTTAATTAAACGGTTAGTTCACCCAAAAATTTAAATTCTGTCATTAATTACTCACCCTCATGTCATTCCAAAGCCGTAATTCTTTTGTTCATCTTTGGAAAACAGATTAAGGAACTTTTTGATTAAATCTGAGAGCTTTCTGTCCCTCCATAGGCTGCCTTTGCAACTGACACTTTGACACTTCAAAAAGTTCATAAAGATATCGTAAAACTAATCCATATGAATTGAGTGGATTAGTCCAAATTTTCTGAAGAGACACAATCGCTTTATATGATGAACAAATTGAATTTAGGCTTATGTTGACATATAAACATTCATCAACACACACATCAGTTGTGGTAAACGGAAGCTCAAGTTTGTTTGCTTGGCGCGTGCAAGAACCAATGAGGTTCAATCTCGTGTGCTACGTTTGAGCTTCCGCAAGAGGTTTGTTCTCAGGCGCCAAGCAGGTTCGGTTGAGCTTCTGTTTATGTTTGCTGATCAATGTTTATATGTGAATAAAAGCCTAAATTATAGGGATGCACCGATACCATTTTTTAAGGGCCGAGTATGAGTACCGATACTTTTATCTAGTACTCGCCGATACCGATACTGATACATTTATTAATTTCTCTCTCTCTCTCTATTTTTTTTTTTTGGTGATGTTACAGTTTTTCAAGCACAACACAGTGAGACTAATGAATGTAGGACAGCTTCTTTAATATTACTCTAATGAAAAAAGTAATAATTTTATGTGCTTGTCACAAACTTAAAGAACAGACATTTCACAGTGTCCAATAACCCTTAAAGGGCATAATTACCAAGATATATAATTGAAATTTATATAAAAGAAATTTACAAAAAATACAACAAATACTATGGAGATAAAAAATAAATAAACTTGTTTTTCAGATACAGTTGGTTTATTTACCATGTACACATTTATTTAACATCTTTTGTTGTTTTATTAACATTAATGACAAATATAGGCTACGGTCCCTTTAAGACCGAATTCATGGATACTGACACATATCCTGTTTTCACCCAAATGTTATGTCCACTTCAGCCATAACCGACTGTATTTACATGAGATACTCCACACGATGGACAATTTGACAACTATGTGTGCATGACCATTCAGGCGCGAGAAGAAATGATCGCGCGCTGAGAGAACTGGGATCGCGCACAAGAAAGAGAGAGAGAGCACGTGCGAGAGAGAGCTCTTCTGGTCTGTGTCATTCAGTGCGATTCCGCCTATCCCGCCTTCACTAATCGATAACGAAAGCATGTAGTTCGCAATGTGTGTGTTGTCATCACTAATTTTGAAGTATTTCCTCACCTCTGAGGCTGACATTGTTTCTGCTGCTGCCGCTAGTGTCTCTGTGCACGGAAAATTCTGTCAGTTAAGTCACGTGAGGTATCGGTCTTTGGTATCGGGGGTATTTTTACGAGTACGAGTACAAGTACATGAGCTTGGTATCGGGCCCGATACAATACTATTATCGGTATCGGTGCATCCCTACTAAATTAAATCCGTTCATGGGAGATTTAAAAAAAAAAAACTCTCAGATTTCATCAAAAAGATATTCATTTGTGTTCCGAAGATGAACAAAAGTCTTATGGGTTTGGAACGACATGAGGGTGAGTAATTAATAACAGAATTATCATTTTTGGCTGAACTGTCTCTTTAAGATCTTCAGATTTGCATGTGTCTCAAGAGTTCTGTTGTCACATCCCACATTTCATACTCACTCGTAAAAGTTCGTCCATCCGGTCTCATCTGACTTGGAGGCTAAAAGTTCAGTGTTAGCATCATAACTGAGCTGTGCCACCTCCTGGCTGAGGGCGGACAATGAACGTAGGCTGCCGGCTGGGTCCATTCCCAGTGTTACCACCTGGTTCTCAGGCAACAGCACAAGCCTGATAGAGCCAGACGCCTCCCTCCTCACCCGAAGTGTATTGTTAGATGCATCGGTAACTGCCGCTAACTCTCCGTCCAGTCCGTAGGTAAAGTTATACAGGGCCAAGCCTGTAATGAGGCTAATCGTTTGCCTATGAAGGCCGTCGGAGCCAAACACATAAAGCTCCTGTTCTAGAGATGAACCCACTTCGTATTGTCCGCTTGCTGTGGCGTTGGGGCGATTACTGCGGACCGAACGCACACGGATGTTGTTCAGGTCAGCGATGTACAGGGTACCATCTGGTGACACCGCCAGCGAAGCGGGGCAATTGAGGCCGGCATCCGCAGCGTAGCCCTCATCTCCTGAGAAACAGTTGCAGTTGACGTCGTTCTTGCAGTCGCATTCGGAGGCCGCGCCGGCTAGCAGGGAGATCTCGCCGCTGGTGCTAACTTGTCGGATGCGGTTGATACGCTTCTCATCAGTTTCAGCAATGTAGAGCACACCTGTGTGGGAGATGGCGATGGCTGTGGCACTCTCCAAGGCAGAATGGATGGCTAGTTTGCTGAGCGAGTAATCAATGCCAGGGACCTGGCAGTGCATGGGCCGCCCTGCAATAATGCTGACCTGGCGGTTCTCAGAGATACGCAGGATGACGTTGTTCTCCAGCACATACAGAGAGTTGTCCATTGGGTTAATGGCCAGGTCTGTAGGCCACTCCAGACGTACCTGGACACAAAAAAGGACAATAATTTGATAATGTCAAGCCGTTGTGGTCCGTGAGTGTAAATTCAGCTTTGCAGAGGGAGATTTTCCTGCCTCTGCTTTTGATATCCCCCTTCTGTTCATTTTATCCCTGCTTCTGGTCAGACAGGGTGCATTTCCCTTTTCCTACAGTAGATTTCCTACTGGCATTTAAAAAAAAAAAAAAAGTGTTACAGATTCTTCTGAGTGGAACGAATCAGTGAGCCTATGAATTTATTACAGTGATAGACAAATGATGACAGTGGCTTGATTGATAATCCAGTTCCATTGTTTGTCACTGTCATTGTCAAACGTTAATACCCAAGGAGGCACTCTGACAAGCAAATATTGGCGTAAAGAAAACAGCACAGACTGAAATGAACAGGCTGAAATGTATTCACACAACTGTGTTTGAAAGCTTATCTGAATGCTTCATGTTGGCCTGTAAATTGTTTCAATAATTTTATAGTCAATAAGTTAATTCTCAAAATATATTTAGTTTATTATATTCTATATTTTTACTTTTCATTTCATATTAATTACACTGTATTTTTTACATTTTCTCAACTTCTACATTAAATCTTCAATGATGATGTTTTTTTTAACAAATTGCACATTGTGTAAATTAATAATGATCAAACTATCTCTCTTTGATACCATAAAATGATAATGAATACAGATGCACCAAAATGAAAATTCTGGGCCAAAACTGAAAGCGAAAACAAAATTTTTCTTATTTTAAATTATATATATATTTTTTATAATTGTTAATATTAGACTTTTTAATTACATTTTATTGAATTTGAATTAACCACACTTTTATTTAAAGTAACACCAAAATTGGACAGAAAATGTATCAAAATAATATTAAATATCAATATATTATTCTTCATTCAGTTCTATGCAACAGAATCAGATTTTTTATTTTTTTATTTTTTAAGATTTATTTTTTATGTTTTTGCCTTTATTATGATAAGACAAGTTAGCAGAAAGGAAGCAAAGTGGAGAGAGGGGGACGGGATTGGGAATGGTTCGTGAGTCAGGACTCGAACTTGGACCCCTAAAGTGCAACGGCACTATATGTCGCTATCGACGGCGACCAACAGAATCGGATTTAACAGATTTATTTTTTGACCAATTATCAAAATAAAGTATAGTCCTACTAAGCTATTATTATCAGAGCAGAACAGAAAATAGCTTTTAGTGGATCAGTGAACAAGAGGGTAGCGTCATTTTACCAGCATTGCACAGCACGGCTGTACCACACCATGTTACAGACTTTGCTTTTCTGGTGAGCAGTGATGGGAATAACGACATTATAAATAAACGGCGTTACTAATGGCGTTACTTTTTTCATTAACGAGTAATCAAACGAATTAATTTTTCTCCTGTTACAACGCCGTCACCATTACTGACAAAAAAAATAAAATGCTGCATTACTATAATTGAGTACTGAAGAGGTTTTCATCCGAGTAGTCACTTTCTCAGCTATAGGACCTGCAAAGTTTTATCTCTGGTGTGTGTTGGGGTGGGACACATGCTGATGATGATTGGTGTGTGACTAGAGATGATATACCTTCAAAGTGTTTTGTTGTAAAGAAATAGTACAGGTTAGTCATACACAAATATATTTTTAAACTGATAATAATGTACAATGCAGGCTCTCTCTCTCTCTCTGTGTGTTTGTGTGTGTGTGTCTGTGTCAGAGCATGTGAGCGGAGCATGAGCTCAAACCAGAAAACCCTTTGTGACATGCTGCGAAAATATGTGAAAAATGTTTTTACTAGTCGACTAGTAGTAGTTCATTTTAGCCATTAGTTGACTAATCACATTTATATTAATCTAATTTCTTAAATACTGGAGAGAATAAACCATAATAATGAGCGTTTAATATAGGTTATATAACACTCAAGCGCACACATAAAGCTTGCCATAAAGAAGACATTTTAATTGTTTATTAATGAAGTAATGCTTTCTGAATCAGTGTCGGCTGCAAAGTTGAAGTTGACATTTCTGACTCTCATCATCTCCGCATACCGGATGCGCCTAGAGAGAATGCACATTTCATTCGGATTACATAATCAGAGTAGCCTATTTCTTTTTGTTTTGAATTATTTCTATTAAAAGTAGACATTTCAAGCTTTCTATAGATATATTTCTCATGTCTGTGAGGCAAGCAGCCTATACGCTGAGTTTCTGTTAATTTAGCCTATAAGACGCGCTCCAGTTCACGTGCAAGTCATCGCGCCGGTGCCTCCATGTCATGATTATATTGTCTGCTATATTTGCTTCTTATTTATTAAATCCAGGCAATTGGTTGATAAAACATTGATCAAAATTAAGATACAATTTTTACAAAACGAAATTCACTTTAAAGAAAGAAAAAGTTTCTACAAAACAAAACTTAAAGGTGCTACAGAGGATGTTTTGTTTTATACATTTTTGCAATATTACTTGAAACTGTCTTTACTAACTGATAAAAGACTATTTATTAGGTGCACTGAAAGGAATAATATTAATATACATCATCTGTGCACGAGGTAGGGCCTTAAAAACATCAGCCAATCGATTACGCGATGATCGCGTAAACGATTGGCCCTCTGGCTTGTCAATCACTGCCATTACGTTCCTTGTGAGAGACGTGCGCGGATTGGCCCTCTGGCTTGTCAATCACTGCCATGACGTTCCTTGTGAGAGACGTGCGCGGCTGCACGCTCCAGTAACTTTCCACACTCCACAGGTGCCGAATGCAATGTTTTTGTCAGGAGACAGGAGTAACAACTGCAGATTATGAGTTCGCTGCGGTGAGTCCGACATAATGAATCCACTAACAAGACACAGCGAATGCCGGTGGTAAACACTTGTGTTCCAATACTCGTGCATGAGTTTTGGGAGGCGTTCCCTCGAAATGAGCTGTGAAGGAGGTGTTCTTACGCATGCTCTCATTTCAAAAATTCAGTAACAGTCTTTGGTTTCTCAGTCGACGAAAAAATCCTCTGTAGCACCTTTAATGAAGTGGTCAAAATCTTGTCTGACTCACTCCATGTCTCCCGATAAATTGTGCATTGTATGATGTATTCTATCTTCCTCATGCTGTTCACTTTTTATAATCAAATAGATGAATTTAAAACATAACATAGGCTTATTTGAAAATAAATATGAAACTAAGTTTTCTTTAATGGCTAACAACACGTAGTACAGTACAGAGAAATTTCATGTCGTGAGCAAGAGCGGATCATGAGTCACGAGTCGGATCAAGCATCATTTATTTTTAGACTTATATTTAATATTGGGGCATCCAAGTTATTTGACATATTAAATTTTTTTTTTTTTTTAAAGTAACACAATAGTTACTTTCCCTGGTAATTAGTTACATTTATAATGATGTAACTCCGTTACTAACTCAGTTACTATTTGTGAGAAGTAACTAGTAACTATAACTAATTACTTTTTAAAGTTACGTGCCCAACACTGTTGGTGAGCATGAGCAGTAGATGAGTGGAGCGTTCACATAGGCCGTGAGCGACAGAGCAGAGAGCGCACACACGGAGCGAAATATTGAGCCGAGCAAACTGGGTGCCGGCACAGACTTACCTGCTCGGCCAGAGTCTGCTTGCAAAGTTACAAAAAATGCTGCCCGAGAGTGAAACCTGAGTGCTGAACACTGAGGGGCGGGGCGGCATATATTTTCGAACGATAATATTCGGCGGCTGAAATTTTGGCACATCCCTAATAATTAACAATGCTAGTTTTTATAGATTTCAGCAGTGTTGGGGAAAGTTACTTTTAAAAGTAATGCATTACAATATTGCGTTACTCCCTAAAAAAGTAACTAATTGCGTTACTTCGTTACTTTTTATGAAAAGTAATGCGTTACATTACTTTTGCGTTACTTTTTCT
>RJVU01033627.1:336131-351686 GCA_003731715.1 Anabarilius grahami
GGCCCTCTGGCTTGTCAATCACTGCCATGACGTTCCTTGTGAGAGACGTGCGCGGCTGCACGCTCCAGTAACTTTCCACACTCCACAGGCGCCGCATGCAATGTTTTTGTCAGGAGACAGGAGTAACAACTGCAGATTATGAGTTCGCTGCGGTGAGTCCGACATAATGAATCCACTAACAAGACACAGCGAATGCCGGTGGTAAACACTTGTGTTCCAATACTCGTGCATGAGTTTTGGGAGGCGTTCCCTCGAAATGAGCTGTGAAGGAGGTGTTCTTACGCATGCTCTCATTTCAAAAACTCAGTAACAGTCTTTGGTTTCTCAGTCGACGAAAAGATCCTCTGTAGCACCTTTAATGAAGTGGTCAAAATCTTGTCTGACTCACTCCATGTCTCCCGATAAATTGTGCATTGTATGATGTATTCTATCTTCCTCATGCTGTTCACTTTTCATAATCAAATAGATGAATTTAAAACATAACATAGGCTTATTTGAAAATAAATATGAAACTAAGTTTTCTTTAATGGCTAACAACACGTAGTACAGTACAGAGAAATTTCATGTCGTGAGCAAGAGCGGATCATGAGTCACGAGTCGGATCAAGCATCATTTATTTTTAGACTTATATTTAATATTGGGGCATCCAAGTTATTTTACATATTACATTTTTTTTTTTTTTTAAAGTAACACAATAGTTACTTTCCCTGGTAATTAGTTACATTTATAATGATGTAACTCCGTTACTAACTCAGTTACTATTTGTGAGAAGTAACTAGTAACTATAACTAATTACTTTTTAAAGTTACGTGCCCAACACTGTTGGTGAGCATGAGCAGTAGATGAGTGGAGCGTTCACATAGGCCGTGAGCGACAGAGCAGAGAGCGCACACACGGAGCGAAATATTGAGCCGAGCAAACTGGGTGCCGGCACAGACTTACCTGCTCGGCCAGAGTCTGCTTGCAAAGTTACAAAAAATGCTGCCCGAGAGTGAAACCTGAGTGCTGAACACTGAGGGGCGGGGCGGCATATATTTTCGAACGATAATATTCGGCGGCTGAAATTTTGGCACATCCCTAATAATTAACAATGCTAGTTTTTATAGATTTCAGCAGTGTTGGGGAAAGTTACTTTTAAAAGTAATGCATTACAATATTGCGTTACTCCCTAAAAAAGTAACTAATTGCGTTACTTCGTTACTTTTTATGAAAAGTAATGCGTTACATTACTTTTGCGTTACTTTTTCTCACTGGGGCTGGGCTTGCTTGTTTGTTTTTTTAATAACAACAAAAAAGTTCTATTTTTGGCAAAAAAGGCCCTTTCACACCTAAAGTAAAATGAATAAGCCTCAGGCTGAAGGAAATGCATATTTACACCTGTACAGTAGAGGGCGCAGCTCAAACAAACCTTTCAGCTGTGCTGCCATTCTGGATTAAAGAAGAATAGGATACAGAAGAAGGAAGTTCTAGTTCTTATTTCTAAATCTAATCTAAAGTATTTTTTGCTCATTAGTATGGTTGAATTAGGTATATTGAAGGTCAGCAGCAAAGACATTGGTTAATAATTGAGATTAAATACATAAAGTATATTTGTGTAATTTAATATGGTTTATTATTACAGGTTTGCAAAAATTCTGAGATTGCATTTCACTGTTTTTATTCATTTTGAGGAATACGGAATGTTTGCGTGCAAGTGAGATTAGTAATTGCATGTTCACATTTAGTCTAAAACTACAATAACCATCATGCTTACACAGCGCACACAACACCCTCTGCACTTTATTTCTCTCAACATGGGGACAGGAGAGCTGTCAGTCAATAAATGTGAAAAAGTAACTTGTGTTATTTATTTGAAAAAGTAACTTAGATATTTTGTTGTAAATTGAAAAAGTAATGCATTACTTTACTAGTTACTTGAAAAAGTAATCTGATTACGTAACTCAAGTTACTTGTAATGCGTTACCCCCAACACTGGATTTCAGGAGGCTGAATCTTGCTTGATGGAGTGTCAACTGAGTGCAAGAGCAAGATAGTTGAGGAAAGTCATTACAACCTGGCTGACGTCCATGCTGGAGTCACAGCTGAGGGGCCTGACTGCAGTCAGGTCATTGGTCTTTATCAGAGTGGAGATAATGCCATTCTGATCCACTTTTCGTATCATTGTAGCATCCACAAAGTACATCAGGCCATTCTTATCCAATGCAACACCTGCATGAAAGAACCAACAGTGGATAAACTCAAAATTCATTAAGGATATACTATAAAATATATGAGATATGTATGATTACAACAAAGTAGGATAGGCTAGGATAGTTCAGACAGAATAATTATCTGTTATAACAACTACCTAATAATTTTGATAATTTTCTTCTTCTTAAACTTCTCATCAGTGTCACAGAAATCAGTCCTGACTTTCACTGCTCTCCAAGTATCTGATTTATTTACCTCGTACTCTGATAATCCTGGGAAGAAAGGTGTTTTTTAAAGGCAAAATAATTAGTAGTCTATGTGTGTAGGAGCAACGACCTGGAAAAGAGTCAGACGCTGCACCGTGACTGCTACAGTTTGATTTGCGCTGTCATGGTGATCATGTCAGAGTGCGTTTTATTCAGAGATAAGAAGGCAGAGCCGATCTCTGAGTGCAGTTTGCTAACCTTACGGTCTCTCTTTACCTTCTGTGTCATTTATTTTCCTCACATCAGTGGACCATGCTGGGCTTTAAGAATGATGTCTGGAGTCTAGAGAATTACAGGTTACTGAGGTTCGTGATATTGTAGAAAATGACAGCACCTGGTAACTGTCTAAGGGATTAAATAGTAAGGGCTTCTAGGTTCATGAAAAATAAAAATGTGTCTCAGGCATAATTGTGAAGCATCACAGCATGGAAATTATGTTTTGTCTCATGTAAAAGCTAACTCTGAAGAACTTCTGGATTTTTTAGGGTGTCATTTCTGTCCCACTCAACTCACAGAATGAGAAGAAAAGGGGTATGTTTCTTAAAAAGCATCACCTCTTGGGCTCATTAGTGTGGCCTCCACTGCCTTGCCTCCGTCACCACAACGAGCCTCATCGAATGGGACACACTGCTCTCCCGTCCCCGCCACCACCTCAGCGTTATCCAGCAGTGGTCGAGCACCATTCAGAGAGCGGACACGATAGATCTGCCGGGAGTTGGTGTCTGACAGGAACAAAGAACCCGACACCGGATCCACTGCCAAGTAGTACTTATGGCTTGGGCTGTTGCTATGGAAATAGGGCAAATTGGGAGAATGTCTTTTAATAAAATCCTCTGACAAACAGCATGGTTACCTTGGTGAACATGATGAAATGTGAATAGTTCATTGCTGGTAAAGTAATTGGAGCTAAAAAAACCCCCACTTTGATAAAAAGAAAAAAAGAGTGAAATTCTGCTACATTAAATGAACTGTAGAAAAAAGCTACAGAGTAGGACACAAGCATAGAATACCTGCACAATGTTAGGGTTTTTTGCTTTTTAATTAGCATCCTATTTAGACATGCACATAAGATGAATATTTTTACATTAAGCATTTATTTTAATTACCTGTGTCTCAAATCTTTATTTCTTCACGGAGCAGAGAAAGAGAAGAGACAAAAAAGAATGCATCAATTAAACAAAAATCCTTAAAATATATTATTGTAAAAGCTATTTAGTTGTTAAAAAACAACAAAAAATAAAAACTGAACCTATTTATTTAATAAATGTCCTTGGTATAGTAGTGCATGATTCATCAAGGCATGTTCATAAAAAAATAAAAATAAATAAATAAAATTATTAAATTTCATCAAACTGCAATAACTATTGGCTTTGTGGTCAGTCATGGTGCTGATAGGAGACCCGGGTTTTTTCTCTCTCCTGTCTACCAATTTAATGTGGCAAATAAATACAATAACTGTAACAAGTGAGGCTCCCGCACTTTCTCCCCCGCACCACCGGAGGGAGCCGTCACCGGAATATTAAACTTACTATAATTCGGACTACGTTTCTCATAGGCCCTCATTCCTGGGACTGATTGCACACACACTATTTCAGCAGCACACACACACACACACTGCAAAGTCTTGATTTGCCCTGGTGATCATTTTTGAGCGTTTTCTGTGGATTGTTATACTGTTGCCGTCTGGACTGTTTACCCTCTGTGTTTGCTTGCTGCCTGCCCTGATCATTGCCTGTATCCTGATTCTGTTTGTCTGTCGCCTGCCTCGACCATTGCCTGTCCCTGTTTACGTCTCTGCCTTTGCCCTTGCCTTGTTAATACTATTCTTAATAAAAGCTGCAAATGGATCCCCATTCTGTCGACCCATCATTACAATAACAGTCTCCACATCCCTGAAATGACCAATAATAATATCACACTTTTCATGGATCAATCAAATCTTGATGGATAAAATCAACTTTTAAAAGTTTCAGTACAGTTTATATATCACTAATAATTATCAGCTGCATTGATTCAACATTAATATACTACCCTTCAAAAGTTTGGGGTCAGATTTTTTTTTTGAAGAAATGTATTTAATTTAAAGAAATATTAAGCAGCACAACTGTTTTCAACATTGATAATATTAGGAAATGTTTTTTGAGCACCAAATTAGATATGCATATTAGATTGATTTCTGAAGGATCATGTGATAGGGCTGGGTAAAAAATATTGATTTCTCGATTTTAATCGATTCTCATTTTTACGAACTGATATCGATTCTTAAATCCCATGAATCAATTAATCTAGTCTGTTTTCAGTTGATGAATGAACGGAACATTGTAGCATGCCTCCCATCCAATAAATGGAAAGCTTTGTTACTTTTGATGTGAAACAAAGTCTCAGATTTCAAATTCTGTCTTTTTTATTACGAAATTCAAAAAATTTGGCACTGTTTAATGTGGCGTGACAGATCGCTGTAGCGCCTCAGTTCAAGAGAGGCGGCAGTACGAAGAGCACATGTACTGATCATCTCCTCCACTTTAATACCAGTTACAGCGCAAAATAAACATCAATGAACACCCGAAGATATGTAAAAAGATACAATACTACTTACTGAAATCCATATCCTGTCTCATGTAGTCGCTCATTTAATCAGTGTTTCAACCACGGAAAGACGTCAATAAAACAGGTTGTAAACAATATGTCATGTAACGTCATATTTACCTCAGAAAGACCATATTTAGTGACCATAATTCGTTAGTCAGCTAGAAAAATGAACTCTAGAGAGAAGCATTTTGCTAAATATATGCGCCATATTATATATTCATTATAATTTTTAACGTTCTTCAATATTTAATGCATGTTTGAATAAATCCGTCAAGTTTTTATGACAGCCACCATTTAAATGTTTATATTTTAAAAAATACATCGGAGTAGAAATATAATTACATAATTGTAAAGTTAGTATTTTAACTTTATTTATTTTTAACTTTATAAAAACTTCCTTGACTGTAATTTACGTGTTTGTATACAAATCAGTTAATTTTATCCTTCAATATTATGTAATGTTGTACCAACTGACTTCCATGTATAGTTTACTGCATTAGTTTTTTTCCTTGAGAAAATTAGCCACGTACTGTTCCTGATATACATCTAAAATAATCGATATTGAATTCAAATCGAATCGGAATCGAATTGAATTGCAAGCTTGTGAATCGAATCTAATTTTGAAATTTGTGTCAATACCCAGCCCTATCATGTGACACTGAAGACTGGAGTAATGATGCTGAAAATTCAACTTTGCCATCACAGGAATAAATGACATTGTAAAACATATTAAAACAGTTATTTTAAATTGTATATAATAATATTTCACAATATATTACAATATATTATATATTGTGTAATTCCACACTCCAAACCCGAGTCCAAGATTCTAAATTAAAAAGGAATCTGAATTATTATTTTTCTTCTTCTTCTTCTTCAGTAAAGCTTTTCCTGTCAGTGGATCATGCATTTTTTATTTAAATTTTATTTGCTGATTCTATTTCATTTTTTTTTAAAACCAACTCCAGACATGTATTACTTCAGCTGAATATTGAGTTGTACTCTGTATTGTGAAATGCATTACAGAATGCTGTATCATGTTATCTTTAAGTGTGCTTCCCATCAGCTTTACCTGAGCTCCAGTACAGCTGTGGTATTGAGGGACGGATAGACCCTCCGTACAAAATTAAGGTCACCCACATACAGGTTGCCCTCTCCATCACAGGCTACGGCCATCGGCGCCAGCAGCTTGTTGCCCTCTGCCATCCCACTGCAGCTTGGGCAAGAGATGCTGCGTCTTCGGCCATTACCCATAATGCTATTAATGATGGGCGGCTGCTGCTGGGAGAGGAAGATGTTCTCACCGCTGCCCTTATGAAGAATGCCTGTGTGAAATAAATCAAACAGTCACTAAATGCAATTGAGTGAGATTTCAAACATGACATATTTCTAATGGTCTTTACACGCACAAATGTGATGCTTAAATGAAAGCATCAATTTCAACACTGTGACATATTTATTGCATTTCATGATCAATAGCGTGAAACCAGCAGTCATTAAAGACCTCATAATCATCAATAATGACCAAAAAAAAATTGCTGCTCCCTCAAACACAGAATTTTACCCTAATACAGTGATGAAATTATGAGCAATGACAAATGTGCATAAAAGGAGCAACATTAGGGAGTGTATGCATGTTATTTTATAGTCCACTGGCATGCCCTCCATCCTTGTGTCCTTATTTGACTTCCCACTAGCCAAGCTCCAATCACAATAAATTATTTCTTAAATTTTTTTTTTTCTGCAAAAGCCTGAAGATAAACAGGTGTGAAACAGCATGCATAACTTCTGTTCTATAATGGTGCTTAATACCAACACTTTTCACACAGTGTGAACCAGTAATGACGGAGAAAGCTTCTTGGAGAAGCTTGTTAGGCTGTCAGCTGCAGGGACAACCTGTTTCTTCTTTACTGTCAAATGTATTTCACAAAAATAAGTGCCTCATAGGAAATACAACTCAGCTCAGTGTAATTAGTCTGATTGCGGAGGGTTTATTTGTTGTTTTGTGTTTCCATCTTATAATATCTAGGAATCAGGAATCAGAGTTCAGCTCCATCCAACTCAAGTCTTCAGGATTACTTTAAAACTACACAAGATGGGTGTTTGAGTAGGAATGGAACTAAACTCTGCAGGACAGAGGCATTCAAGGACCGGAAAGGTCCATCCATGTTATCATAGGCCCTCTTAACCTGTAAATATATTAGCCATTTCAACACCATTGTGTTCTCTTGACACTTAACAAGTATGTATTGTTGTTATACTACAACATAATATGCAAGATTTTGATTTAATTTATTAATATGCATTAAGGGTGTATGTGTGAGATGGAAATACTGTTTCTGTGTTCGTGATGCCTATCTTGATCATTTTAACTACTTGAGTACTTGTAAAGGAGATTTATGCACATATATGCCCATGAAAGGAACCATTTTATTGTTTTTTGTTGTTGTTTTTTTTCCATAAATATGCATAAAATATTTTCTGGAAACCCCAGTGACCCTATAGAGGATTAAGAGGATTGGAGAATAGAGAGACGGATGGATTATCTGGAAACTTTTTACTTTCTGTTAAGCAGACTGTAAGCTTTGTCTACCCAGCATAAAATTAATATAAAATGTACAAACCAAACAAAAAAGTAACACTTTAGTATGAGGAACACAAATTCACTATTAACTATGGCTTTTCCCTCAATAAATTCTTAATTTACTGCTTATTAATAGTTAGTAAGGTACAAATAAACAGCCAATATTCTAGTAATATGCAAGCTAATAAGCAACTAGATAAAAGACCCTAAAATAAAGTGTTACCCCAAAAAACAACTATGGCTGTCAGTTCAACTGAATAAAAATAACTGTCATTATTCTCATGATTTCTGATCATTCCTTAAATAGAAAATGAAACAGTCTTAATGTACAATTAGGGAATTTTATCTAAATAAATTTTATTTTATTATTTTAATTTTATATTCTTCTGCAGACACCCTGCAAGCAAGTGAACCCCAGTATACCACCCAAAACGGCAGAATATCAACTTAAAACAAATTAAAAATGAAGCCCTGTTTTGGACATTTGTGTATAGTGCACAATGGCTGATTATTGATGTCACTTGTGAGTTCTCCTGCCCTTCCCTATCGAGTGCATTAAAGGGTTAGTTCACCCAAAAATTTAATTTCNAGAGAGACGGATGGATTATCTGGAAACTTTTTACTTTCTGTTAAGCAGACTGTAAGCTTTGTCTACCCAGCATAAAATTAATATAAAATGTACAAACCAAACAAAAAAGTAACACTTTAGTATGAGGAACACAAATTCACTATTAACTATGGCCTTTCCCTCAATAAATTCTTAATTTACTGCTTATTAATAGTTAGTAAGGTAGTTGTTAAGTTTAGGTATTGGGTAGGATTAAGAATAAGTATAATGTAGAATAAGGCATTAATATGTGCTTTAAGACTACAAATAAACAGCCAATATTCTAGTAATATGCAAGCTAATAAGCAACTAGATAAATGACCCTAAAATAAAGTGTTACCCCAAAAAACAACTATGGCTGTCAGTTCAACTGAATAAAAATAACTGTCATTATTCTCATGATTTCTGATCATTCCTTAAATAGAAAATGAAACAGTCTTAATGTACAATTAGGGAATTTTATCTAAATAAATTTTATTTTATTATTTTAATTTTATATTCTTCTGCAGACACCCTGCAAGCAAGTGAACCCCAGTATACCACCCAAAACGGCAGAATATCAACTTAAAACAAATTAAAAATGAAGCCCTGTTTTGGACATTTGTGTATAGTGCACAATGGCTGATTATTGATGTCACTTGTGAGTTCTCCTGCCCTTCCCTATCGAGTGCATTAAAGGGTTAGTTCACCCAAAAATTTAATTTCTGTCATTAATTACTCACCCTCATGTCCTTCCACACCCGTAAGACCTTTGTTCATCTTCGGAACACAAATTAAGATAGTTTTGATGAAATCCGAGAGTTTTTTTTTTTAATCTCCCATAGAGAGCAACAAAATTACCACATTCAAGATCCAGAGAAGTACTAAAGACATTGTTAAAATAGTCCATGTGACTATGGTGGTTCAACCTTAATGTTATGAAGCGACGAGAATACTTTTTGTGTGCAAAAACAAAACAAAAATAACGACTAATAAAAAACCTCTTGGATTTAATCAAAAATATCTTAATTTGTGTTCAGAAGATGAACGAAGGTCTTGTGGGTTTGGAACGACATGAGGGTGAGTAATTAATGACAGAAATTTTTGGGTGAACTAACCCTTTAACTTTTGTTTGAATGGGTGTTTCAGTATCGTACCACTGCGGATGTTCAGCATGTGGTGTTTGTCTAGAGACCATCCACCCAGGTTCGAGGGGTTGAGCTCATATCCCTGCAGAACAGCTGTCCTCTTCTCCCACAAGATCTGACTGGGACACGTCTCATACTCGTACCCCACAGACACTAAAGAGAAAGATTGACAGATTGAAAGAGGGATAGGAAAAAATTTTGAAGAATGAAGGAGAAAATGACAGTGAGAGAAGACACTTAGAGGAAGAGCAAAGCTGTGCTATCTTAATTAAACACTCCATCACCGAGCGGGGACATAACAATTCATTAGCTCACAGGAGGAACTTGCCGCTGGCATACACAATAATGGATGAGAGACAGACAGTCTCATTAAACTCTGAAACTATCTGTGTTTTGGAGCTCAAATTAAGAGAAGACACTGGGGAACAGACAAAGGCGTAGACAAGAAACAAGATAACAGTTGAAATACACCTGTTTCCATGACTCCATATATCACTTACCCAAAGCCTCGGTCAGGCCGTGGACCCTCTGCCTGTACGCATCAGTCTTGTCCCAGATATAAGTGTATGCCAGGTTAGGGGAGGCATGGAACCATTTCTGGAGGAGATGGCCCTCCACGGCCACCATCAGGTGCACTTTGGCCAGGCTGAGAGGCACTAGAGCTGGAGTCATGATCACCTTGAGCAGCGAGAGGTAGCCTGAGGTCCTGGAGCTCAGATAGCAAAGTTTAAGACTAGTGCCGGGAATTTCCACCTGCTCATGAAGGACCTGGATAGAGAGAGGAAGGAAAAGTAATGCTACAAATAAAGAATTCTTGCAGATGCAGTCAGTCTTGAAATACGGCCTCGGAAAGGAGATAAAAGAGATGAGAGCTGAGAGAAATTGCGAGAAGGTATGAGGAATTAAATGATTCAAAGGGAGAGAAAACGGAGATTAACAACAAAAGACCAGCCGAGAGTGAAGAGGAAAAGTAATAGAGAACATGAAATGCAAATAAAAAGCTAACAGAAGAATGTAATGACCTACACGAACATGACAGAAATAAGACGTGATGGGAGCGGTGTTGAATGTGGCACCTGGCTCTCGGGGAGGATGTGTCTCTCTGAAGGGTTGGAGCTGAAGAAGGAGGACAGTGGGGAGGGAAGAACCATGGGATCAGGCCTGACAAAACCACTCAGGTCACATCTGGCTGTGGTTTTCTCCTCTGTTTGCAGCACAAGAGTGTCCATGGCGTAGAAGCGATTCCAGGGCAGCCACACCGTCCGCTCCTGACTCAGAAACGGAGCCCGCTCAAACCGTAAAGTAAGAGAGCCTCCGCCGTTGGCCACCAGATCAAAACTAGAGAGAACCGGCACAGGAAACATACTTCAGCACATATTCAACGGCCAAAGGGGTTCAAATTATTTTAATATACTCACGTGCCATCCTGGCGGGTCATGGTGTGACCATAGTGAGGGTACTTCACAAAGGTCACGTTGACGCCCACCAAAGGAGTGCCATCTGAGGTCAAAACCTGACCTCGTATTAGAGATGCCAAGCTGCACACACACACACACACACACACACACAAATACAAAAAGTAATATTAGAGCATGATAAACCATGTCATTTAGTCCATCACAGCACAGGGCAGATGAGGTACCTGGCATTGAAGGGGTTGATTCCTGGGATAATGTGAGTGCTGTCTTTACCCACAAGCATCTTGATTCTGTCATAAAAGGAAGGGACTTTCTGGACCTCTGATTGGCTCTGCTGAATGACCTGGAGTGGGTCACGTGATCCACGGCACAGAGGATTGGTCACACAAGAGCTCTGCGTGCAGCAGTCCGGATCCATGCAGTCAACAAGACCATCTGAGTGGAAAAGATGTCACCACATGCCATAAAAACTTTAGATCTGTAGCATGCATTAGCAGTGTGACACATGAATTTTGCATGAAAATGAACCCACACTAGGGTTGTCACGATACCAAAAAATCAGTTCTTGATAGAAATGCCAGTGTCAATTTCTCAACATCTACTGAATATATAATATTAACAATAGAAAAAAGCCTTCACATACATTTTCTAATGTACATTACCATTCAAAAGTTTGTGCTCAGTAAGATATTTTTTAAAGAAATTATTTTATTCAGCAAGGATGCATTAAATTGATTACATTAAATACATTTATAATGTTACAAAAGATCTCTATTCCAAATAAATACTGTTCTTCTGAACATTCTATTTATCAAAGAATCCTGAAAAACAAATCATGTTTCCACAAAAATATTAAGCGGCACAACTGTTTTCAACATTGATAATAATAAATGTTTCTTGAGCAGCAAATCAGCATATTAGAATGATTTCTGAAGGATCATGTGATACTGAAGACTGGAGAAGACTGATGCTGAAAATACCGCTTTGCCATCACAGGAATAAATTAAATTTTAAAATGTATTAAAATAGAAAATAGTTACTTTAAATTGTAATATTGTTTCACAACCTTACTGTTTTACTATATTCAAATAAATGCAGCCTAGATGAACGTAAAAACATTTAAAAAAATATTTATAATATTAAGTGAATTTTTAATGTGTGCAGCTGCATTTACCAAAGTACTGAATTTAGTTTGTATACCCAATATTATCAATACTATAGAAAGACCTGTATTTTTTTTTATTCTATTATTGAATTGGTTTCAGAAGTACCAGCATATTTTACATCTCAAGCGCACACAGTTTCATGGTTTCAGAGTGGCAGATGGTTTAAAGCGACTTCTGAAGTCTCTCTGTTCGGCTGCCATCTTATTCTCAGAGTGTGTACTTTTGATGAACCCTTCTCAGTTCAAAACCCTGCACTGCTTTGATGTCAAGAGAGGGAGACAAATAATGTGATTAAAAAACCCATAATGAGCTCAAATGCAGAATTTCTTATCATTATGGAAATTCTTTTAAATTGAACAAATATATTTATTTATCCCCATTGTGGTAATGAGCCCAGCTGATAGAAGTGATCATTGAATCGAATGATGCTCTAGTTTCGCTCTCTCTACCCCGGTTTCACTTTTAGAGAACTTACATCAAAGTCACAGAGGGCATCGCTCACACCCCTGAGAGCTTCCCTTCCTGTTTGATCTTTCTCTCTGTCTCTTCCCGTCTCTTACTGGCTGCATATCGCAATGCACTGTACATGCACACCCTTTCAACCCTTCTCCCTAAATGGGTCTTTCTTGATCCGGAACAAACTCACAACAAGCGCCTGTTGCCAGAGACGTTTGCTCCATGTTGTTTTGCCTGGTGCTCTCTGATCTCTGAAGCTTCAGTGAAGTAACCCCCAAACGAAGGGCAAATAAAAGAGAGAGAAGAAAAAAGCACGAAGTTGTGTATGTCTGGAGGACACTTTTCTTTGTGCTGTTTGTGTCTGGGTTAGACTAAACAGTGCATTCAAACATCTGCTTTAAGAAGTATTTTGTGATCATCCTTAAAATTTAATCCACAAGAAGTATAATTAAGATGAAATAAAATGCATTACAGCTAATTAAGTTAAATTAAATCACATGTTTGATGGTCTAGCAGAGACTGAGATCACTTCCCAATCCCCTTCCCCCTTCTATATATAATTCTCCCTATTCTAATAATATACAGGTCCTTCTCAAAAAATTTGCATATTGTGATAAAGTTCATTATTTTCCATAATGTAATGATAAAAATTAAACTTTCATATATTTTAGATTCATTGCACACCAACTGAAATATTTCAGGTCTTTTATTGTTTTAATACTGATGATTTTGGCATACAAAAAATCTCAAAAAATTAGCATATCATGAAAAGGTTCTCTAAACGAGCTATTAACCTAATCATCTGAATCAACTAATTAACTCTAAACACCTGCAAAAGATTCCTGAGGCTTTTAAAAACTCCCAGCCTGGTTCATTACTCAAAACCGCAATCATGGGTAAGACTGCCGACCTGACTGCTGTCCAGAAGGCCATCATTGACACCCTCAAGAGGGTAAGACACGAAAGAAATTTCTGAACGAATAGGCTGTTCCCAGAGTGCTGTATCAAGGCACCTCAGTGGGAAGTCTGTGGGAAGGAAAAAGTGTGGCAAAAAACGCTGCACAACGAGAAGAGGTGACCGGACCCTGAGGAAGATTGTGGAGAAGGACCGATTCCAGACCTTGGGGGACCTGCGGAAGCAGTGGACTGAGTCTGGAGTAGAAACATCCAGAGCCACCGTGCACAGGCGTGTGCAGGAAATGGGCTACAGGTGCCGCATTCCCCAGGTCAAGCCACTTTTGAACCAGAAACAGCGGCAGAAGCGCCTGACCTGGGCTACAGAGAAGCAGCACTGGACTGTTGCTCAGTGGTCCAAAGTCATTCGGAAATCAAGGTGCCAGAGTCTGGAGGAAGACTGGGGAGAAGGAAATGCCAAAATGCCTGAAGTCCAGTGTCAAGTTCCCACAGTCAGTGATGGTCTGGGGTGCCATGTCAGCTGCTGGTGTTGGTCCACTGTGTTTTATCAAGGGCAGGGTCAATGCAGCTAGCTATCAGGAGATTTTGGAGCACTTCATGCTTCCATCTGCTGAAAAGCTTTATGGAGATGAAGATTTCGTTTTTCAGCACGACCTGGCACCTGCTCACAGTGCCAAAACCACTGGTAAATGGTTTACTGACCATGGTATTACTGTGCTCAATTGGCCTGCCAACTCTCCTGACCTGAACCCCATAGAGAATCTGTGGGATATTGTGAAGAGAAAGTTGAGAGACGCAAGACCCAACACTCTGGATGAGCTTAAGGCCGCTATCGAAGCATCCTGGGCCTCCATAACACCTCAGCAGTGCCACAGGCTGATTGCCTCCATGCCACGCCGCATTGAAGCAGTAATTTCTGCGAAAGGATTCCCGACCAAGTATTGAGTGCATAACTGAACATAATTATTTGAAGGTTGTCGTATTTTTTTGTATTAAAAACACTTTTCTTTTATTGGTCGGAAATATGCTAATTTTTTGAGATAGGAATTTTGGGTTTTCATGAGCTGTATGCCAAAATCATCAGTATTAAAACAATAAAAGACCTGAAATATTTCAGTTGGTGTGCAATGAATCTAAAATATATGAAAGTTTAATTTTTATCATTACATTATGGAAAATAATGAACTTTATCACAATATGCTAATTTTTTGAGAAGGACCTGTATATTATGAAAGAACATTTAGGTTAGAGGGCCCAAAGTATTTTCTCATGCTCTAAGACTAATGTGACCACAACAACTTAATACCAATGGTTAGAGGTTTGTTCAAACACCTGCATGTTTTCCGGGGCATGTATATAACACAAAAGAGAAGACAAAGCATGGAAAAAGAAAACATTTTAAAACAAGACACAATAAACAGCTCTTTCTAAAAGACCCTCTGTGCTCTTTATTGGTCTAGAGGAGACGCGTAGTGCTTAGGGCTGACTCTGAACATCCACCTGTTATATAATCATTCTGCCTTGAAGTAGTTTCAAATCCCTCACTCCGCAAGCCAACAGACGCATCACCTTTCATACGGTTGATTGGAGCTGCTCTATCCAGTCGTTCAGAGCATCATATCGCCTAATAAATTGCCACAAAGCAGCAGTTGATATATACATATATATGTATATATATATATATATATATGTATATATGTAAGAATGTATATATATATAAGTCATGTGGTCAGTATCATGTGACAGGATGTGACATCATTCAGACACCTGCAAAGAACCACATGGTCATGGAGCAAAGTAACTAACTCTCTTTTAACAATTTGAAAAATTCATGTTTTCACTTGCTCATACGCATGTCCCGAAACATCAGCTCATTTGGTACAACCGCTAAAAAACATGGAAAATGTTGTAATATTTTAAAAACTTGTACTAAATATAAAATGTTTGAGATTGTCCTAGATATCAGCCTGTTAGCACTGTTTGAAAATATCGTCATTCGGTATAACCAAAAGTGTCATTTGGTAAAACCGAAATTTTGTCCATATTGTAAAAAAAAGCAGAACAAAAGAAGTGCTGATTGATTATAAAAACCACATAATCATTGTTAAATTTTTTATCTTTAATTAATAAATTAATTATATCTCCGTTATGTTTTTTTAACACTTTTAAAAACATTATTCGTCAATGACCCATATATATATATATATATATATATTCATTATTATTTTTCCATAAAG
>RJVU01033627.1:351920-377912 GCA_003731715.1 Anabarilius grahami
CCCCCCCCCCCCCCCAAGAAAAAAAAAACTATTTTAGTTTTTAATGAAGAACATGCATTTTTAGAAGCTTCCGGAATCACATAATGAATTGTGGCTAATTAATTTGATATATCAATACCTCCAGTTTTTGTAAATAAATACATAAATAATTTTCGCATACAATTTGTCTGTTCAAACCAATGCATAAGAATGGCAGTCAGGCTGAATCAACATGCTAACTCTCTCTCTGACAATAGGTGGCACTTATAGAAAAGAAGAAATACCCCAGTTACCATTTCTTTTACCTTTCCATTTCTGATGCCTGCTTGTCACAGAGAAAAGTCAACAGTATTTATTTACACGTTTTCAACAGTTGTTCAGATTTTTCTATTCACTATGATGTTCATCAAACAACACCAAATACAAGAAAACTGAGACAGGAGAGCCATTTGTGTTTTTTTCCTCTGCTATTCCCTGTCACTTAGCAAAATACTTGATTGTGAATGCCAACAAATCAGTTTTATATAAATGCAGCAGCTCAGGGCACATGACCAAAAGGGCGAATCTTATTGGTTCGCCAGTTTTATTCACAGTGCAAAGAAATAAATCAGAACACCTCTCCATAAAAAAAAAAAANCCGAGTACGTTTTTTCCTCTGCTATTCCCTGTCACTTAGCAAAATACTTGATTGTGAATGCCAACAAATCAGTTTTATATAAATGCAGCAGCTCAGGGCACATGACCAAAAGGGCGAATCTTATTGGTTGGCCAGTTTTATTCACAGTGCAAAGAAATAAATCAGAACACCTCTCCATAAAAAAAAAAAAAAATCTGCCTCATCGATTGCATATGAAAGTTAATGTCGGTCTAAAGAGACACATTTATCGCTGTGTGAACAGGCCTTTAGACTAGTGAGATAATAACTGTCCTAACCAAAGTTCTCATCTCATAAGTTTAGTTTTTTCCCTTCAAGTCTTGACAGATATGATGCAGATGAGGCCAAATGAGGGGATGAAACAATTTATGCATTCATCATGCATTTCTTACCTCCTTCATTGTCCTTATTGTCATTGCAGGAGGTCTCCATGGCAACACTGCAGCCTGGCCCTCTCCAGCCAGTGTGGCACTCACAGTGCCAGCTGTTCTGACCCATGATACATTGCCCATTCCCATTGCACAGCCCTGGACAACCATCTGAAAGAGGAGAGGGAGAGATTGATAAATTTTGTGATTATATTGGATCTGAGATGATTTAGTTTGATCCCCATAAGAAACACCAGGGGAAATGTTACTCGCCACTTAAAACTCACTACCATACCGACGGCATGCAAACTGTCAGACAAACTCTTGATGGACATCTATTATCAATGAACCCAAGCAAAACCATTATAGATGACTTTGGTTTGACTGCTACATTATGGATGGTGAATTCAGCGTCAAGATGTGTTGTGTGCACAGAATCCATCAGCTATAATTGTCTGAAAACAATGATGTGAAAACAGTGGCAGAGAGGGAGAACTGTACTCATTAGCATGAAAACAAGCATACTAACACATGCAACCAAAGCGGCATCCATTAGTATTCTTCTTCCAGCTGGACTCCAGAGCTCAACAAGTCATTTAATATTCTTATAGATGCGGATCACACAGTGAAGACTGTGTCCTTTGCTCTGAATGTGATTATAAAACAATGACAACACACACAAACATAATCATACGCACAAATATGTTTATGTACATGCGCTGGTTGCATCATGCACATGAGCAAATCAATCAAGAACTAACGACAAAACAGCAGCTGAAAAGTCTTTGAAAAAGCGTCACAGAACCGAGGGAAATGCCTTTGACTAGCTCAAAGCTTCAAAGCAGGAGAAAAGCATGTGTGTGTGTGTTTACCAATGGTGCAGTGTTCTCCGTTCCAGCCCTGTTCACACTGGCACTTGCCGTCCCTGCAGGTCCCATGTTTCACACACTGTGGGTTACACAGTCTCTGGTCACAGCTTGTGCCTGTCCAGCCCTCCTCACAGTGGCAAATGCCCCCGACACACACGCCATGGCTCCCACAATCTGCTGAACAAACCTCTGGAGGGAGAGAGAGAGAGAGAGAGTGCTGTTTTCAGTTGTTTTTACACTTGTTTTTTATTTCATATTTATCTTTATTTTATCTTTCTTAATTACTTTAAATATTATTGATTCTGTCAAATGTAAGCAATTTGCAGTTTTATTCTGTTATTTTACCTAATTGCTATTTGGCTGTGTACTGTTTTAATGATCTGCTGCAAATCTGCAAATGCTTTGGCAATGTAAATAATTACATTGCCAAAAAATACAAATTATTGTACTGAATGCCATTTATGTCAATAGCACAGTAAAATAGCTGTATTATTGACATTACTGTTCAAAAGTTTGGAGTCAGTAAGATTTTGTGAGTAAGATCAAGAATTTTATTCAGAAAAGATGCATTAAATTGATCAAAAGTGACAGTAAAGATAATTATAATGGTAATCTATTTTAAATTAATGATGTTCTTTTGAACTTATTCATCAAATAATCCTGAAAAATCCTTGGTGATTTAAAAAATTGTACCAACCCCAAACTTTTGAACAGTAGTGTACATCTATATTATCTATTACCAATACAAAATTTGTAAACATGCACATTTGAGTATCGCCTAGCATCTTAACTCTCTGGTCTTATTTGGGTCCAATTTTACATTTTGCTTCATTGGAATGGGATGACACTTGGTGATTTTGTTGCATTAGCTATGTGAACACACAAAAAAATCATGGACATGATTTGGATATGTTAAAGGGTCAAAAAAATAAATAGTCACACTTGGCTCCTTCGTGGTCAAAAAATGACCGACATGAATGGGAAATATGAAAAAATACAAAAACTTAGAGAATCTTTTGGTGGTACAAACTACAAATCAGCCACTGTGCAGAATAAAAGTACACAGCAATGAAGGGGTGACACTAAAATGTCACACACATCCAAAATAGACACATCCACCCCGCACCCCTCCCCCCACACACATATATATAAACTAGCGCGACTATAACACAAATGTGTGAAATAAAATCAATAATTCAGCCACAAAGCAGTAACAAAAAACAACAACAACAACAACAACAAAAAAACACAAGGAAGAGGTTACACACTAAAACATTGAGAAAACAAACACAGACACACCCACTCGAACACACACTCACTTACACACACTGTTATATACACACAAATGAACCTGTGTGGCTGTAACAATATGGTAAAATTGAGACTCAAATAAGAGGTTGAAATCAGATCAGACCCAGATTTATTAAGCTGTGGTAAAACATACCTGTTCATTTTTGTTACATTTTTATTGAATTTTGATGTTATGTGTAACAAAATGTTCTTCTCTGTGATCAGGTTTGACTGTAGTAAAATTAATGCAAAAACTGACACTTCAAATTAACATTTCAAACCAAAAAAATCTAAACCTTGACAAAAAGTAGTCTTTGAGAATGTCTAAGTGTAAATCCAAATCCACAACTGAATAAAAATAAGTATTTATAAAACCACTAGAGTATTTATAAGCCACTTTATAGGAATCTAGTGGTTACAACATGGCATTACTTAAGTTTTTCTTTTTTACTCCAAATAGATGGCACTAATCTACCTTTAAAAAAAAAGATTTTAAATGATATTTTAACATGGAATACTGCTTTAATTGAAAAATTATTTTAAATATATATTAGAAAAAAACGGGGAAAAATAGCTAACAAAAATTGTATAAATATTGCATAGTCTCATAAAATACCCTTAAAATAATTTTTAAATATTGATCAAAAATTATTATTGAACAAAATAATATTACATTGGTTTTCCTGAAAAACATTAAAGTTAAATTTCAAGGCTTCAGTTACTTTTGACCGTGATGGAGCCAAGTGTGACCCCTAAATGAAGAGGACCAGAGGGTTAACAGATTTATCCAGTTTACTATCTAGAGAACTATCTGCACTGGTTGCATTATGCATATTTCAACCAAGTTAATGTCATTATTAAATGGATCTATTTATGTAAATTAGAATTAAAATATATTTTTATTTTTTATATATATTATAATAATATTTTTATTTATGAAGCTTATTTTAGATTGCACCTCATCCACAAAAGTTTGAATTGGGTCCACTAATTTTTTGAAGTGTGTATTATTTTCATATGAATCAGGTGCTAAAACAGCACATGCAGCGAGTGCAAATTAACACCGCTATCAGTGAGTGCAATTCATGCTTAACAAATCCCCCTGAGAGTGTAGATGGATGAAAATGAAAGATTGGAATACATCGCAGCACAGCTTGAGAAGAGAGGTGGTGAAAATCGCTGATGGGAACACACCCGTGGAGCAGTCAGGGCCCATCCAGTTGGGGTCACAGCTGCAGAGGCCCGTATCAGGGCTGTAGGATCCGTGGCCGTTGCACTGATCCGGGCACTGGGCTCTTGACACATCACATAGAGGTCCAGACCAACCTGGTTTACAGTGGCACTGACCGGACACGCAGTTGCCATGTCCAGAACATGTGGGGTCAAGACAGTCCACTGGAGAGAAAGAAATAGAGCATTTGAAAAAGCTTTTTTCTCTCATTCTCTTTTTTTCTTTTCACTTTCCTCCTCATCTTTCACTTCTCTCTCCTAAACTCACCTCTGGGATCTCTACACTTTCAGAAACCAGCTGCTCATATGAACATGTGCTCAGAGACTCAGTTTCTGCCCAATTTCTTAAAAGCCCGATCAATAGACTGAATTTCATCACTTTAATAAAGTTTATTATGCTTGTATCAGCATGCTTTTCTAGCAGACATTTGAAATCTGAGATTCTCAGAGGAAGAGGTTTTTCTGAGAGTGCTGGAAAAAGTTTTGAAAACGAGAAGCTGTCGACACGCTCATTACCATCCTCGCAGGTCTCCCCACGGTAACCCGCTTCACAGGTGCAGCTGCCCTGGGCGCAGGTCCCGTGACCGCCACAGCTGGGGTCGACGCACTGGCCCTGAGGCACGTCGCACTCCAGCCCCTTCCAGCCGCTGTAGCACATGCACACACCCTTGCTGTACTGCCCGTTCCCACTGCACAGCACAGGACAAGCCGCTGCAATGGAGACAGAACGAAAGCATGCAGGAGGGGAAACAAATGAGGGAGTGAGGGAAGGACAGAAGACGAGGATGTTTGAGAGGAATTAGTGAAAACCAGCTTCATTGAGAGAAGTTCAGGTATGAAATGTTAGATAAGATAAGAGAAAAATGAAGCATAGAGTTATTTCAAACAAATCCACTGAACTGTATGAAAACACTGTGCGTCAAGGGCTGTGAATCCCCAAATCAGAATAACTAACTAAAGCTTTTTAGCTGTTTTCAGACAGTTTTACTAGTATTTTATGTCATTGTTTTCTGGCAATAATCAAATGCACCATCCTGAACTGTCCTGACATTTATGTGGCCTTGGGATGTCTGATTGGTTTTAGTGAACTGGTTTGTTTAGATGAACAAGAAAGAAAATAAATGATTCACCAATTCCAGTCTCTATGTAGAATCAACTCCATGGCAGAATGTTTTATAGTGAAATACATATGCATAAATTGAACTCTTTAGGTGTAATGTCACCCTAATCAAACGTCATTAATTAAAAACCCTCATTGTTTTTACTGCTGAGATTTAATTATAAATACTATAATCTGATACATATCATACACTACCATTCAAAAGTTTGGTGTCAGTAAGAGTTTTTTGAGTCTCTTATGCTCTTATTTACGGAGCTCCACACATGACATGCAAGAAAAAAAAAGTAATTTGTGCGCATGATTTATATATCGAGGGAATGATTTAGTAAAGCGTGTGCACGATTAAGCCTACTATTTTTTTCCCTGCATGTCATGTGCGGGGCTCTGTACTTATTTATTTGATCAAAAATACAGTAAAAACAGAAATGAATAATTATATTGTGAAATATTATTACAATTTAAAATAACTGTTTCTATTTTAATATATTTTAAAATGTAATGTTTTACTTTGATGTATCAGCAGTACACAGTGTACATTTTAGGACATCTCAAGACCTCAGTCAAATGATGAAAAGGCATCATGCCTCAGACTAAGGCCCTGTCCCAAATGGCACTCTTCATGTGCACTTTCGATCTTGTGGGCTTACAATGGCCGCTGTGTGCGTGTGTCCGTTAAGTCCATGAGACCGTATAGTGTCCCATTCGTCATTTAAGCTTTCATAAGTGTGCTTGCGAGCACCCCCTTTGTGGCCGCGAGCTACGCAGAGGACTTCTACCTGGCACTCAAGGCCATTATGTCACGAAAGCGCAGACTCAGAGGAAGACCATGAGGGTTTAGGGTGCCATTTGGGACAGGGCCTAAAAGGCTTCAGGTCTCAGGAAAAACAATGTCAGGTGTCAGGCCTCATACAATTAGGCAATCGGGCGAAACGGCCTCAGACAAAAAAGCTTAGGGTGAAACGGGCTCACCGTGGAAGTTTTGCCCTGCCTTAATGTGACGTCACATGCACGTGGTTCAGAAGTGGTACAGAATAGATTCAGAATTGGAGAGACATGTAGAGAGCGAAAGTAAGCTGTCCCTATACCTGATGAATGTTACACTGGTTAAGTTATATAAAACATGCCCCACAATGATTATTTTGTAAATGTTGTATTATTCGTGAGTTTTATTTGCATGTTTAAAAAGTTAGCTAAATAACACATTGAAACTAGCTAGCTTCTATGTTGGCAAACTATAGTGAAGTTAAAGAGATCTTTGGAGCTATTAGACTGTTACTATAAGCACAACTCTGCTTTGTGTACAGAGGTTTCCGGGGAAACAGCTTTATTTCTGCCATTCTATAAGCGCCACCTACTGTCAGAGAGTCAATATTTTTATTCTGCAGACCATTGTGAAAATCAGCGTGTTCTCTTATGTAAAAGCGAAGAATTTAAATCAAATTTTCAGTGAATATATTGGGGCCTTATTAAGTCCATTTCGCCTGATGCCTTTTATGTCTGAGGCCTTTTAGTGTGAGTCCGTTTCGCCCAATGCCTAATTGTATGAGATCTGACACCTCACATTGTTTTTTCTCAGACCTGAAGCCTTTCAGTCTGAGGCATGATGCCTTTTCGTCATATTACTGAGGTCTGAGGATGTCCTAAAATGTACACCGTACAGCAGTCATTACTCCAATCCAACCAATTCATTTGATGCTCAAGAAACATTTCTTATTATTATCAATGTTGAAAACAGTTGTACTGCTTTATATTTTTTGTGGAAACCTAGGTGCATTTTTTTTCAGGAATCTTTGATGGAAGTTCAAAAGAACAGCATATATTTGAAATAGAAATCTTTTGTAACAAATGCCTTTACTGTCACTTTTGATCAATTTAATGTGTCCTTGTTGAATAAAAGTATTCATTTCTTTAATAAAAAAAGTAAACCTGTTTGCTCTGATGAACCAGATTATTAAAAATTAATAAAATTCCTGTGTAGAATCAAACCTCTGGTGGAATTTCGCATCTTTTAGATCAGAATATAAAGGTACATTTCTTTCTTCAAGTTTAATGTTATCCTAATCAAGAGTAATTTATTTAAAAACATTCATTGTTTTTGAGCCAGAATATAGTGCTGTGATTAAATTAGAAATATATCTGATATTATATAATTATATAATCTGAAACATACCATGTATTGCCCCCTAAAAAGTTACAATGTTATCTAATTTTGTTTACTTTTTTCAAAAAAGTTTCATCAACATTAGCCTGCATATACTCAAGCTAAGCAGAAACTTTTCTTACTTATTTCTTCTTAGAAATCTTACAGTTTTCAATGAAAAATTACCTAGAACGAATGAATGTAGAAAAAGAAGAAAAGAATCATGCCTCGCTCTTTTCCTTCACAGTGTTCACTATTCAGCCTCAAAGGCAGCATAAACGCTGCGCGATCTCTCTGTATATAGTGATAAGAGAGACCATGCCATGCGTATTTAAGGTAGAGAGATTCAGAGGCAATATCAACAGTACTCCCTACTACTCAGAGGAGACAGCATTTGACAGTAATAAACTAGCTGTCTATAGCCTCAGGTGAGCTCACACATATATTTCTCTTTACGAAGCCTCCACTGAGAGCACTTCATCACTCAAAAAGATTGGTCTAGCACAGTAAAGCCAACAATCCCATCAGACATCTTGGCATAACTGAGACGGGATTAATCAGTAATGTTGTAATTCATCCGTCTGGATCTCAGAGTGATGTGACAGTGTCATAGAGCCAATAACAGCTTCAGAATTAAACATGTATCAGGTCATCTATAAAACTTATGGCATTTAAAATAAATCCAGTGGATCACAAAGGTTATTTTTAAGTCATGGTAAAAAAAATTACTAAATGTTAACTAGCAACCAAGCATTAAATGACACAATAATGGTGAAGTTTGATATTAGAGCACTTCACATGTAACATGACAGGGTAAATCTCATTCATCTCATATTCATGTCACATTCAGCTCTAAATCAAAAGAAAAATATAATATTATAATATTACTCTTTGTTCTATTCTCAATATTGTAACACTAAATATGATGTTACTGTACAGTCATTTTACTGGGTGGATGTGCTTAATTTTTTTAAAGAGGTCATGAATTGACAAATCTAATTTTCCTTGATCTTTTGACAGATAAGAGGTCATTGTACTATAAAAATATCCTGTAAGTTTAAGAAATCAAAACTTTCTTGTTAGTCTTGTTATTGAAACCATGCTGCCAAAATGACTCGTTTTGATTTATTATGATTGTCACATTATGATGTAATCAACACAGGCTCATTGGAAAAACGTATCCTTGTCAACATTTTTGCAAAACGCAAAATATGTACCAATACATACACATCACTGCAGTTTCTAACAGAAATGAACACTAGAGGCAGTAAAACAGCAAACACTTTTAATCATTTACACACACAATTATGATTACAGGGGCAGATTATGGATTAATAAAGACTTGTTTTCACGTGGCTACTTGCACAATTATGTTATGACCTCAAAACACATTTTACCATAGTGCATGATTAGTAAACGAATATATTTTGGCGTTTGCATCACTTAACCAGCTCCATATGTTCAGTTTTACTTGCTCGGTAGCTCAGCTGGTACAGAATTGTACGTATGAAGAGCTCGGGTACGAATCCCGTGAAAAACGAGTCACGGTAAAAGAGCTGAAAGACAAGAGTTAAAAAAAAAGCTAAAACGCCATGGTTACAATTGTGTTTTTATGTCACATTTGCTTTTGTTTTGTCATGGAAAATAACTGTAGGGGTGGATCTCACACTTTAAGAGATAAGAAAAATGTATAAAAACTGTGCCCCGGCTAAGAGAGCCTCAGATGTGAAGCTAACATCTCACTTTGTTGTTTGACAATAAAGTTAAATACTTCTGAGACGTGGAACTTCGACTCTGCAAGTTTTTCTTCGAGACCAGAACTGAAGGGATAGTCACATCTGTTCCAGAAAAAACTGAACACGCATTTAGTGCTACTCACTGGACATTTCACTTTGAAACTGTCGTGAAACATGCATGGAGAAACGTATTTTGCGTTTTGAGAAAATGTTGACAGGTACGTTTTTCTTTTTTCTCTTCTTTTTTTTGGTGATGATAATATTTTGTGTTGAAGGAGAAAGTAAAATCAATAATAATAATAATAATAATAATAACAACATTTGTATCAATAATAATAACAACAACAGTGATAACAATAATAATAATAATAGTAATACTAAATGTGATGATGATAATATTTTGTAATAACAGCAATAGTAATATCAATAATAATATAATACAATAATAACAACAATAATAATAATAATAATAACAATAGTAATAAAAACAATAGAAATGCTAAAGATGGCAGTGATGATGATATTTTGCGATGACGGCAACAGTGAAATCAATAATAATTACAGTAATAATAACAATATAATGATAATGATAAAATGACAATAGTAATAGTAATAATGAAATAATGACACATACCTAACACAGGTACGTTTTTCTAATGAGCCTGGCCTGGATGTAATAGTGCGACAAAAGACTGTCTCTTTAAAGGAAAATCAACGGCTACTTCAACATGATGTGTTAATTGGTGGGCGGGGCTAAATAGGCAACTTTAGCCCGCCCACAGATTCACGCATGTCATGTTCATGTAGTAGTAAATACGAGACAGACGCAAACACAGGATTACAAAATGATAGAGATGCCTCTGAGGAGAAGACATTTTGCAGTGACAAGTTGTGGAAAAACAGTCTTTGCTTTGCCATCCTTGTGATTCTAACATTAAGAAACATGGATAAACTTTATTTTTAATAAAGTTCCAGTCGGATCGCATCAGTAAGACACTGTTCGTTTGTTCGCTTCATTTTATTTTGGATTCGCTTTTAAACAAGACACCATTCAGCGCAGGCTTTTCAGAGAGACTGAAAATAAAAGATGATGCAATGAGTAACAATGTTTTTTCCATGTGTCACTATTGATTTGTCTGATACAGATCGTTTGATACAAGTATTTACACTGCAGCGCCGCAGTCAAACTGTGAATAGTTGTGATTTGCTGGTCTTTCCTTTGCTTTGGCATTTATGGGGTTAATGCTTTGGATTATTGGATACAGAAGAAAGCATGTAGAGAACATTGCCTTTGTTATTGTTTTGATCAAAGCCATTTGATGTAATCCTGACTAAAAGCTTCAGTGAGTGGCATCTTCTGTTTTGTAATCAGTAAGACATTACAACACGTTTCATTTTATTTAAAACACAACACTGCAAATGTATGTTTTTTACTTTATAGAATGAACTATGAATAGCCTATAAGAATGACAGTTTGACAAACAATGCATTCATAATTCTGTTTACATGAAACACCGCAAGTCATCCTTTGTCAATTATAACTGTGGTAACTCCAAGTACAAACCCGATTCCAAAAAAGTTGGGACACTGTACAAATTGTGAATAAAAACAGAATGCAATGATGTGGAAGTTTCAAATTTCAATATTTTATTCAGAATACAACATAGATGACATATCAAATGTTTAAACTGAGAAAATGTATCATTTTAAGGGAAAAATAAGTTGATTTTAAATTTCATGGCATCAACACATCTCAAAAAAGTTGGGACAAGGCCATGTTTACCACTGTGTGGCATCCCCTCTTCTTTTTTTAACAGTCCGCAAACGTCTGGGGACTGAGGAGACAAGTTTAGGAATAGGAATGTTGTCCCATTCTTGTCTAATACAGGCTTCTAGTTGCTAAACTGTCTTAGGTCTTCTTTGTCGCATCTTCCTCTTTATGATGCGCCAAATGTTTTCTATGGGTGAAAGATCTGGACTGCAGGCTGGCCATTTCAGTACCCGGATCCTTCTTCTACACAGCCATGATGTTGTAATTGATGCAGTATGTGGTCTGGCATTGTCATGTTGGAAAATGCAAGGTCTTCCCTGAAAGAGACGACGTCTGGATGGGAGCATATGTTGTTCTAGAACTTGGATATACCTTTCAGCATTGATGGTGCCTTTCCAGATGTGTAAGCTGCCCATGCCACACGCACTCATGCAACCCCATACCATCAGAGATGCAGGCTTCTGAACTGAGCGCTGATAACAACTTGGGTTGTCCTTGTCCTCTTTAGTCCGGATGACATGGCGTCCCAGTTTTCCAAAAAGAATTTCAAATTTTGATTCGTCTGACCACAGAACAGTTTTCCACATTCTATTTTAAATGAGCCTTGGCCCAGAGAAAACGCCTGCGCTTCTGGATCATGTTTAGATATGGCTTCTTTTTTGACCTATTGAGTTTTAGCCGGCAACGGCGAATGGCACGGTGGATTGTGTTCACCGACAATGTTTTCTGGAAGTATTCCTGAGCCCATGTTGTGATTTCCATTACAGTAGCATTCCTGTATGTGATGCAGTGCCGTCTAAGGGCCCGAAGATCACGGGAATCCAGTATGGTTTTCCGGCCTTGACCCTTACGCACAGAGATTGTTCCAGATTCTCTGAATCTTTGGATGATATTATGCACTGTAGATGATGATAACTTCAAACTCTTTGCAATTTTTCTCTGAGAAACTCCTTTCTGATATTGCTCCACTATTTTTCGCAGCAGCATTGGGGGAATTGGTGATCCTCTGCCCATTTTGACTTCTGAGAGACACTGCCACTCTGAGAGGCTCTTTTTATACCCAATCATGTTGCCAATTGACCTAATAAGTTGCAAATCGGTCCTCCAGCTGTTCCTTATATGTACATTTAACTTTTCCGGCCTCTTATTGCTACCTGTCCCAACATTTTTGGAATGTGTAGCTGTCATGAAATCCAAAATGAGCCAATATTTGGCATGACATTTCAAAATGTCTCACTTTCAACATTTGATATGTTATATATATATTATTGTGAATAAAATATAAGTTTATGAGATTTGTAAATTATTGCATCCTTTTTTATTCACAATTTGTACAGTGTCCCAACTTTTTTGGAATCGGGTTTGTACTTCAACTTTATTTGCCATAACCAAGACTTATAAAGCATATTTAATACACATAAATGTTTCACAGTGTTGGCAAATGTTTAAACCAAGTAACGAGATATTTAAAAAAAAAAACATCTGAAGTTTTCAGGTCAAAAATAGGACAAAGAATTGCTTATTTCTTCTAAATTACAATGTTTTTGATGTAAAAAATCTTGATACATTATAAGTGGACCTCTGAGAACATTATAAAAATAAAAACAGTCCATGACCCCTTTAAAAATAATACCACAATGTGAAAAATCTTAACTGTCCTAATAAATAGAAACTATATTATTTATTTGCATTTATTAATGTGAAAGTGAGGTGTTGTTTAATGCACAAAATGTTTTTATACAACACAGCTTTCCTGTAAGACTACAAAAAATGTTTTGACAAATGCTGCAATGTGAAACATAATTTTTTAATGTAAATATCCCTGAGGTGTGACAGTAAACGGTACCTTTGGAGCAGTCCGTGCCGTGAAACCCTGGGAAGCAATGACACGCTCCTGACATGCACTCTCCGTTGCCATGGCAATTCTGGGGGCACTCTTCCACTGAGTCTGAGACGACACATAAGAGACGCACACATTTTACAACCCTCAGTTATTAATGAAGGACAGTGGAATGTAACATTCACAAATCTAGAAGACCTTTTAAACGCTGTTGTCTGACAGATGAAAGCGAGTCATAACAATATGAACTGTCTTGCGTTTTGTGAGATAATCTTTTACACAGCATGGTGCAATGAGAACTTTCAGTCAGCGTTATTGACAATTCAGTGGTAATGTGTGAATTACTGTGACACATTTCGCCAAAGCCTCATGGGAAATATAACACTATGACTGTGATAAAAGCTAAAATAAATTACGCTTTTCAGATCATCAGTAGCCATCAACTGAATGTTAGATACACACATTAATACAGTATGTGATCATTTGATCTCCAGATCTAAGAGGCCTCAAGAGCACAGTGTGTGTGTGTGTGTTTCTCCTCAAACTGAATAGTTAAGCATACATATTGTTATGAATATAGTGGACCCAGAAAATATTTGGACACTTAAGCCACACTTAAAAATGTATGAATGTCATTCTATTAGATAAATATCAAACTGGCATCTGCAAACAAATTATGGTAGAGCTTTTCTCCAAACTAATTTGACTTTTCTGAATCATTTTTGCAGTGAATTGTAAACAACTAATCTCAAGGTTATTTTGAGTGGCTGTATGAATTTGGTTCTCCTCAAGTTCACACAGGTGTCCTAAGAGACAGGTGCAGGTCTTAAAATGCTGATGTTTGACAACCAGAAAGATTGCAAATAATTTTTAGTCTTTTAAAAAAAAAAAATTTAAACCAAACATACTTCTTTTGTGAAATGCTTTGAAAAGTGTGAATGTGCTGTCTTTCTTTAAAATAAATGCTGTACTTGGTTTGATACTCTTATCTAATGCAATGACATTCACATTCATTTTAAGTGGCTTAAGTGCCCAAGCACTTTTAGCACTTGATCTTTATGGACTTATACAGACAGCAGACAGGCAGCACAAATTATTTTTTATTTAAAAAAAATTTTTTTTACATATACGACTTTAATAGATTCATTGTTTATAGTCTCATCAGCAAAAAACAAAACAAAACAAAAAACAAAACAAAACAAAACAAAAAAACTACTTCATATATTTTATTTTCTACAACCCGAATTCTGGAAATGTTGGGACGTTTTTTAAATTTGAATAAAATGAAAACTAATAGACTTTCAAATCACATGAGCCAGAACATAGATAACATAACAAATGTTTAAATTGAGAAATTTTACAATTTTATGCAAAAAATGAGCTCATTTCAAATTTGATGCCTGCTACAAGTCTCAAAATAGTTGGGATGAGGGCATGTTTACCATGGTGTAGCATCTCCTCTTCTTTTCAAAACAGTGTGAAGACATCTAGGCATCGAGGTTATGAGTTTCTGGAGTTTTGGTGTTGGAATTTGGTCCCATTCTTGCCTGATATAGGTTTCCAGCTGCTGAAGAGTTCGTGGTCACCTTTGACGTATTTTTCTCTATAGGTGAAAGATCTGGACTGCAGGCCAATTCAGCACCTGAACTCTTCTACGACATGCTGTTGTAATAGCTGCAGTATGTGGTTTTGCATTGTCCTGCTGAAACACACAAGGCCTTCCCTGAAATAGACGTCGTCTTGAGGGGAGCATATGTTGCTCTAAAACCTTTACATACCTTTCAGCATTCATAGTGCCTTCCAAAACATGCAAGCTGCCCATACCGTATGCACTTATGCACCCCCATACCATCAGAGATGCTGGCTTTTGAACTGCACGCTGCAAGGTCTCCCTCCTCTTTAGCCCGGAGGAAACGGCGTCCGTGATTTCCAACAAGAATATCAAATTTGGACACGTCTGACCATAGAACATTTTCCACTTTGAAACAGTCCATTTTAAATGAGCCTTGGCCTACAGGACACGACGACGCTTCTGGACCATGTTCACGTATGGCTTCCTTTTTGCATGATAGAGCATTAGTTGGCATCTGCAGATGGCACGGCGGATTGTGTTTACCGACAGTGGTTTCTGGAAGTATTCCTGGGCCCATTTAGTAATGTCATTGACACAATCTTGCCGATGAGTGATGCAGTGTCGTCTGAGGGCCGAAGACCATGGGCATCCAATAAAGGTCTTCGGCCTTGTCCCTTACGCACAGAGATTTCTCCAGTTTCTCTGAATCTTTTGATGATGTTATGCACTGTAGATTATAAGATTTGCAAAGCCTTTGCAATTTGATGTTGAGGAACATTGTTTTTAAAGTATTCCACAATCTTTTTACGCAATTTTTCACAGCTCTGCCCATCTTTACTTCTAAGGACTCTGCCTCTCTAAGACATCCCTTTTATAGCTAATCATGTTGCAGACATGATATCAATTAACTTAATTAGTTGCTAGATGTTCTTCCAGCTGAAAATTTTCAAAATTTCTTGATTTTTCAGCCATTTGTGTCCCCCGTGCCAACTTTTTTGAGACCTGTAGCAGGCATAAAATTTGAAATGAGCTCATTTAGTGGATACAAGTGTAAAATTTCTCAGTTTAAACATTTGTTATGTTATCTATGTTCTATAGTGAATAAAATATTGGCTCATGTGATTTGAAAGTCTTTTAGTTTTCATTTTATTCAAATTTAAAAAATGTCCCAACATTTCCGTAATTCGGGTTGTACTTTAATATACACTGCCCGGCCAAAAAAAAAAAAGTCGCTGTTTGGATTTTAATAGGCAAATACTTAGTAACAAATACTAACCCTAAAAGATGGAGTGTGTAGCTTTTCATTTCTTAAACAACCATGTATTAACTCCCTCGAGTCGGAGGTATCGCCAGCGATACCACCTCGGTTTTTTTCTTACCAGTGTGAAAGAGACTCAAAATACTCCGTCAATGTTGCACATACAATTAAGAGTTATACACCATTTTAATCTGTGAAATATCTTCTTTTATTTGTGTACACTCAGAGTAAAAACAAAATGTTGTGCTTTTTGTAAAATAAAGAAAACTAACATGATGCGTGATCTCTCGTCTCCCTCTGAACGAAGTCCAATCTGATAGTTCTCAGAAAATGAAGTGTAACTTAGTGAATACTAATCACAAAAAAATGAGACTTATGTCTAAAGAAACGTTGAAATGTCAGGTTTTAAATCGTTTAAGTCAAATCAAAAACAAAAATTCTCTGTTTATGTAATCTGTCTGAAAAGAGACACATGTCAGACGTCTGTGATTTAGCTCATTATCCGCTAATGCGGAGACTTGAGACTTATTTTTAAAACATTAGTAATGCGTTCAATCTTTTGACTGGTACTGTAATTTAACATAGGCCTATACAAAATTTTCTTCACATGATGTGCAATAATACGTGCATGCATGAGATCACAAAAATCATGTTTTTTTGTCAAGAGTGGACATTAATCCTGTTATCAGCATGATCACAGAGGGTTTTTTCACATAGCCTACCTGACTGAATTAATTCATTAATATGCAGGTCATTACCGGTCATTATGCAAATCTTTTCTCCTCTCCGGTGTGAATCACAGCATTATTCATGATGATTCATGCCTCCACGCATACTGTGTTTCTTGACAATAAGTGTCTTACAAAATGTAAATCAATATATTGTTTTATATGAACGAGTAGGCAGGATAATTTTTACATAATTTTGAAGCAAAAACTCTAGTATACAACCTCCAAAACACATAAATCTTGTACACACAGATTTAATATATATTTTTTGTCCTTATTTCAGTGACTTAAGTTTTTTGTTTTTTCAATAACCACGCATAAACATTATTCCTTCAAAAAAATAAACATGTTCCTCACATATTATTGTAGCCTAGTTTATGCTGAATACAGTGTAATAACACTTTTGTCATTAATATGTTTATGAACAACTGAAAAAAGTTGTCAAACTTCTCAGGGCCCCAAAAATCCTGAGACCCAAGAGGGTTAAGATGTATCATGGCCTGACCTTAACCTCAGTGTGAGTTTTTGGGATGTGCTGGAGGAGACTTTACAGAGTGCTCACCTCTTGCATTGTCAATACAAGATCTTGACCAAAAAATGATGCACCTTTCGATGGAAATAAATGTTGTGACGTTATTTCCACCAAGAGGTGCATCAATTTTTGGTCAAGATCTTGTACTGACAATGCAAGAGTCGAGCACTCTGTAAAGTCAACTCCAGCACATCCCAAAGATTTTCAATGAAATTAAGGTCTGTACTCAGAGGTGCCAATTCATGTGTGAAAATGATTCTTCATGCTCTCTGAACCATTCTTTCACAATTTTAACCCTGGTGAATACTCCATCTTTAAGGGTTAAAAGAACTGTTGCCAAACATAAAACATGCTAGAAACATAATAATCACTGTAATAATGATCCATTCATAGATTCTTAAAAATTTGCCTATTAAAATCCAAACAGCAACTTTTTTTTTTTTTGGCCGGACAGTGTATTAAATGTAATTCCTTTTATGGCATTGATTTATTTCTCTATTTTTTTTATTATTATTGCATCTGACATTTTTATTATTATCAGTGTTTAAAGCAGTTGTTCTGTTTAAAAGTTTTGTGAAAACTATTTTTTTTTCTCTCCAGAATTATTTAATGAATAGAAAGTTCAAAACAACAGTATTTTTATTCTATTGAAATAATTTTTTGTAACAATGTAAAAGTCTTGACTGCCAATTTAATGCATCCTTACTTAATAAAAAAGTTGATTTCTTAAAAGAAAAAAACTTTTGATCAGTAGTGTATGAAATATATAAAAATATTTTTACAAACCCAATTCGAGAATTCCTATGCATTTTCACTCAATCTTTGCTAATATATTGAAGCATACAACAGTTGCTATATTCTTAATTTTGAATAAGTGAATAAGTGAACAAGTGAGCGTTTTATGAATTTTTAAACACAATATATACAGTACATGAATATGTAAAATACAGCAATGCCTCCTATACGCTTCATGAGTTCTGCATCACTGCCTGATATCATGACAGACATGAGGTCAAATTTCCACTTTTCCATTCCTCACTGACAGCTCCTCTCAGCTGTTGTAGAAAGCCTCAACGTTGGCATTATGCAAAGTCATCACTATGGCAACCTTTGTAGATATAGTGGATATTGACTAAACTCACTGAACAAACATATTTCAGAGCTTACTTTTATTTTACAAATACACCTATTCCTTGTGTGGCCTAAAGAGAAATGTAAGTGAAAGCAAAAAAAGCAGCTCTCCTTCAACTGCACACATTCAAACTGAAATATAATATGAGGTTAAGGGTGGATCAGGTAAGCTGCTCGGAGTGAAATGCATCCTCTAAATAGTAAATAGTTTCTATTTTACCATCTGTTTTTTAAACATGCCGACCTTAGTGTGTAAATAAAAGCTGGAGATGTGTACCTAAAGCCACAGTGCTGAATGAAACCGGCTCTTTCTCTTTGCCATCATTGTAGAAGGCCAAGTGCCAGGTGCCAGGGTCCAGATACTGCACAAAGATCGCCTCATTCTGGACAACAGTCTGAATACTGCGCCGCTCACGGGGAGACTCGATAACGCTCCACTTCTCCTTTCCATCCAGCCTTTCCATATAGTCATACTGAAGACACACAGAGAGAGAAAACAATCAGCAAGGCAAGGAACTACAGGACATCATCTTCACTAAACACTGTAATGACAATCAAAAAAGTCAAATTAAATCAAAATGTAGAGGAGATAACAACTCTGAAATGTGACAAGACACGTGTAAAAATGCTGCAGACAAATATGCAGCGATAATTTGGAAATCATTTACAATTCATTATAAAAATTTGCAAAGAAAAAAGGCCTGTCTACACAGATGGTCTCTTCATGGTAATTAACAAAAACCTGTCTTTTTAAGGAGGAACATCATAGAGAACCAGATTTCCTGGCTCTAGCTCACACACTGTCCCACCAAATAGTGACAAACCCCAATTTTCAAAGATTGGGGTTTTTTCGGATCAGTATGTTAACCCTTTTGGTGTTTGCTGGGGCATAACAGTGCCAACCGATAGATTTAGAGATCAACACTTGAGTAGTATGAGAGAATGTGGTAACACTTTATTTTAGTGCCGTAGTTACACGTTACACGTACTTACTATAGTAATAACAGTAAATGATGCATAATTACAAGTAACTAACTCTAAACCAAACCTTCACCCTAACCGTAACTCTATACTAAGTACATGTAGTTAATTAATAGTACTCAGTACTTATTTGAGTAATTACAATGTAAACTACGGCACTGTAAAATAAAGTGTAATGGAGAGTGTTCATAAAAAAACAAATTATTAATGGTGCCATTTAGGACTTTTATAAGGAAGCACCAAATAAATGAACGTGTAGGTATCGATTCAGTAACCGACTGACTCATTTCATGAGTAAGATTTTTCAGACCAATGAGTAAATCTGTGACTCATTGAGTTTTGACTCATTAAAAAGAACTGGCTCATAAGAGACATTCATTTGCAACACAGTAGTCCTAGCAAAGACGTACTGTCTGTTTAGTACTCATTGTATTATTTCTTGCTGCCCAGTCTTTGTCTCTCTTCATATTCAATTCAGACATAAAGCTTATGAGCGTTAATGGAATAGTTCACCCAAAAATTAAACTTCTATCATCATTTACTCACCCTCATGTCATTCCAAACCCTTAACACAAATAAAGAATTATTGTTATTGAAACCTGAGAGATTTTTGTCCCTCCAATGAAAGTCCATTCCACCAAAACTTTCACAATTCAAAATGTTCATAAAGACATAAAAGTAATCTATATGAACTGAGCTGTCTTCTGTTTTCTGAAGAGACAAGATTGCTTTATGTTATGCACAAATTTAATTTAGACTTTTATTTACTTTAAAACAACACACATACATTAAGGAAATCAAATATGGTAAACAGAACCGATTTATATGGATTATGAGGCGTGTTTTAATTATTTTGGTGTGAGGGACTTTTAATGGACAGACAGAAATCTCTCAGGTTTCATTAAAAATATCTCATTTGTGTTTTGAAGGTGAACGAAAGTCTGGGTTTGGAACGACATGAGGGTAAGTAAATTATGAGATAATTTTCAGTTTTAGGTCAACTAACCCTTTAACAAAAACTGAACTGAACGTGTTTAAAAACTGGATACTCAACCTTAATTATAAGTGGACATGGCTCCTTTAAGAGAAGAAACAAGACATGAGGCGATTTGCTCACCTGAGCATGTGAAGGAGGCAGGCCTTTCCGCATGTAGACCCCAAACAGTGCGTCCTTGCCCAGGGAGATGTTGAACTTGAGGAAGTGTGGCTGGCGCAGGTGAAGCAGAGACCTCCAGAAGACGCCTGGAGGTACATCCTGACTGACACGCTGACCCAGCTCCAACTCCCCGCTGTTTATACTGCTGTTCTTCAACACCCACGGCCCTGAGACGGATGCCAAGAGAATAAACAAGATTTGTTTGATGAAAAAAAAAAACCCCATAGTCTTTCAAAGACAGGGAGAATGGGGAATATCCTCAGCTCTGTGAAAATATTTGCAGTGTGTACAAAGTAAAGTCAACATATATTATTCCACAGAGACGCAGCTATGCGCTAATGAGTGTGCCGTGTGGGCTGCCAAAGTCATCAACCCTAAATCAAACCCTGTCTTTTCCCTTGAGATCATAATACCTCTGCATGACAGCCCTGGCCACACACGCACACTTCCCTTCCCACTTCACCTGCTAAGTCTGTCCTCTAGAGAGAAAACTGCTGCCATGTTGACAGCGCAGATAGATCGCAGCAACTCCAATCAGAAAATAACCCAGCAAACGGGCCTTGATGGTATCAGAAGCAATGTACACACACACAAACACACTCTTTTGTGTCTGAGAGCCCAGTGCCAACATGAGTGGGCTTGGTGTTAGCTGTCAGTCTAGTCGGCGTTCTCGATGTTTGATGGGCCCTGATAAGCAGAGACAATCTGTTTCCCTGCCTGCAAAAACCTCTGGCTGCATTTAAACGAGTTAGGAAGAGAGGAATTGAATTGAGAGAGCGCAAGCAGGCTCTTTCCCTAAACGGATCAAGCCTTCTTTTTGCAGGAGAACATGCGCACGTACATGCAGTGTCAGGTCTGAGTGACAGGTCGGTTAAAGCGGCCCATTCTGGTAACCAGTGGGAGCTCGCACCAACCTCCCTCATTAACACGGAGCATGGATGGACGGCTCTGTGCTGAAAGAGAGCAACACACTCAGAAAGCAAAAGAGAGATGGAGAAATTGAGATAGATGGGGAAGCAGAAAAAAGGGGAAGAGAAAGTCCCCTGGAGTGGGTGCATGAGAAGAGTCTTCTGCTCTGGAGCTGAAGTTCACACTCCTCATGCTCTCAATCAGCCAGAACTGCCTATATCAGAGCCACTGAAAAAGGCTCTTTCCTTTCCCCTTACAAGCGCACCCGTACACCCATGTCTTGGTATGGATGGACTTTAGTCTGGATATGACTAGATCAGTCACCTCATCCTGCCTTATATAAACCTACAATAACTCTTGTGAATTTATTAAATAACATACTATGATAAACTATTAACAATCCTTAGAGGAAATGATAGATTGTATCAGTATCTAAGGAGTTTGAGGAACTCAATTGAGAAGGTTTAATAACAGTATATGGTTATGGTTGTAATACAATAAAGTTGTATTAAAATACAGGTATGGTACCTGTATAAAATTGAATAAAACACAGTTAATTGTACCCATCATGTATGTAGAATGTTACCTGAGAAATAGAAAGAGTAATAGAGTAAGCTAGAGAGAGAAAGTGTAGAGAGAAAGAGATGGAAGGCAGAGCTTAGTAACAAAGCCCCCAAGAAGAGCCAAAAAAGAGAAGAGCCAAAGAAGATGGCCCAGAGAAAAGAAGCCTGTGAGAAACAGTTACAATCTTCTTCTATTTCTTTCTTGACCATGTGACTGAAACCCACATTTGAGACATTAAAACTGACCAATCAGCAGACTCTTGATGTACACACATCTTGACCTGCCTTGATCACTATCAGCATCTCTTTGCCTTTAGGAATTAAAAAAAAAATGGCCCTTGGTGGGGATTGGAACGGGAAAGCAATTGACTTTGTTCATTTTCAAGCCTACAATTCCCAGTGAATGAAATCAAGTAATGCCCTATATTTTCCTGCTGAATATTCTGCTGATAAAGGCCTTGAACTCTCGAAACATTGTGTTTTTTAACCAATAAAGTTGGAGTTCTTTAAGAGTGAGTGTTGCAATTTTCCCAATTCAAATAAATTTTTGATTTTTTGGTAGCACCTCCTCTTTTGTTGGTAGAGCACCTCTTTTTAACATTTTTGAATATTCTGTTTCACTCAAAATTATTTCACATTACAGAAGTCAAATGACCTATGAATGTTCTTTTACATACATAAAATTGCTCTTCCGTAACGCTATCAGAAGCACTTTCATGTGGAAGTTCTGACATGGATAATGTGAAAGGATCTTGTATATGCGCATAACAACAACATTCAAACTGGAGATCAGTGTGAGTCCAGCATCATGTTTTTCTCCCCCACTGACAGCTCACCATAACACATGTGTCTGTGTGCATGTGTGTCTGTAGGACAGCTAGCCCTTCTCCAGAAAGCTCTCCATCAAAGTGAAGGGGAAATAAACACTTCAGAAAAACAAAGCACGAGAGAAAGCAAATGCACTCTAAAGCCTCTGCACATGATGTCCTTCCTCCTACATTATGTTCATCTAGTATCAGACAAGAGTCCTTCCATTACCAACCAGGGCTTCATTGGAAAAACGTACCTGTGGCATTTCTGCGAAATTATATTGTGTTTCTTCTTGCATGTTCTGCTGCATTTTCATTTTCATGCAAGTGACATGTCCAGTGATCATAAACGTGGTCTTAACATAGTATTGCACAAGAAACCATGTAAAAACGTATTATGTATTAATTGATAATCTGTCCCGTTAATTATAATTTGTGTGAAAAGAAAAAGGTTTTTGGTGTTTTACTTCCACTATAGTGTTCATTTCAGCTGGACACTGCAGTGAATTGTACATACATTTTTGGAGTTTTGCAAAAATGTAGGTTGAAGCATGTTTTTCCAATTAATACATTCCAAAACAAATAGGATTGTGCCCACAGACACTCCCTAGTTAAAACCATATTAGCACCTATGTGTCCTCCATAAAGAAGCACTCTTTTAGAGATATCTAAAGGGAGAAGAAGCTGTACTGAGTGTGAAGAACGTCAATATACCGGCACTCTTTAAAGGTCAGTGACAGTCGTTATCATCTAAACGTGTTGACACTGATAATGATAAATCATTTGAGGTGAACGCACAACAGACAGAGAGATTCTTTGTGTCTGAGCCACTGTGAGTAGCCAGAGCTTTGAACCATTAACTAATTCTATTGAGATCCAAAATGTCTATTCTAAATAACCCTGTTTATCAAAGGTCGCAGTGAGAACAAGGCACACGAGACTGTGATTTTACACTAATGTACTCTCTCAGTATACAGTAAAAACTACCACTGGTTGGGCTCAGAAGATTCTTACAAAGCCTCAGCCTGAAAAAGACTAACAGGTATTATAACAAGCCAATGGTGACTAATTATTATTAAGTTGGTAAAAAAATAAAATAAAATTAGGATTGGACTTGATTTGTGAAACAGGCTTACTTTCATTACATTGTTTTTATTAAGATATCACAATACATTAGATAATTTTCAATTAATGAAAAAAAATCAGCAAGAAAATTATGCTGGAAAACATTTTAACTATTATTATATTGTAATTATTGTGTTATTACATAGTTATTATAATGACAGAATTATGATAACTATAAAATAAACTTACAACTTTTTACCCCAGTAGAACAACATTAATACTCATGAATTGTGCATGATAAAACGATGGACGTGTAAACAGACGGCAATTTGGATTTCATGTTATCAGTGGGTTTGCATTTCATGTCATCAGGTGATTTGGATTTCACATTGTCTTGTTTCAGGGTTCTGGCACGTGTTTTGCTTTTACCTCTGCCTCCGGAGGGCACTGTTGCCACATCGCCAATGCCAGGAATACTCATGCTGAGGCCAGTGTTCACCAGATGCCCTTCTGTGGGCTTCAGCCGCCAATTCAAGCCAAGCAGATTAAGAGCTATGAGGGAGAGAAAAAGAGAATTAAAAAATAGAACATGACACTACATTACACCTTCCAACTACTTTATGTATACACGGATGACACGTCTTGACAGCTGAGAGCCTGCGACACCCAACAACTATAACTCTTGCTGACAGAGGTGACTTTAGCATACAAATACACTCATTATAGAAAATGACACTTTGACTGCAGTCTGTGCTTTGTTTGGGCTCTGTGCCCAGACAGGTTTAGTTGGACCAGGTTTAATCCAAACCACTCCAGGAATACTAAACTCGCCGTAGATATATGTCACACAGAAGCGGGTGGCAAATGAGCAAAACAAAATGTCAAATGCAACACAATAAGATTTCAGAAAGGAAATGACACTTATCTTGATACTGAAAAACAGGGTGTGAGAGGACAAGAAAATTGTCTTGGACAAAAAATAAACTGAAGCCAGTTTAAAGTTGGTGACAGATGCCAAATATTCTCAACACTTTCTTGTTTTTATGTGTGTGTGTGCTAGAGAAGATTTTGGCTAGCTGCCTGCTTCTCTCCGCACCCCATATGTACTATAATCAGTGCTTCAGCGCTTCCAAGACTTTGCAAAGACTGATTAGCTCCAATGGAGATCACTCGATATGCAATATTCAAATATGTCAAGTCGTGTTTAAGAAATATGATAATGATCAGAGAAAGTTAGTTTTGTGATGTGCTGGTGGAAATTACAGATGAGATGCCCCAAGGGAAAACAAGTGCAGTCATACACATAAAATGTTGCGGGAAAATGCTGACGCTCGCAGTATAAACCATAACACCTCACCTCCGCCCCCTAGTTCTTCTATCCCTCCCTCAATCTCATCCACGCAAAATCAATGCCAACTCAGTCTTTTGGTACCTCCAGACTGTACATCTGAGGGCGAGTTATCGCTCTCATGTAGAGGGGTCAAAAGAAAAAGCTGACTCCTTCAGGCTGTCAGATTCACTGATGCCATCTAGCCATTGTCCCACATGCACTATTCCTCATCTTATCTCTCTATCCTCTAATCAGCCTTATCTCTCACTCATTCATTGTTCTTTTCACCTTTCTTGTGTCCTCCATCCCTCCTTCTTTCTCTTCGTCTATTTCATTGCACTGCTCGCTGACAGAGATGGTCTGTTACATTAACCTAAAACATCTTGCCGCACTAAGCAGTGCTGTGGAGAAATTCTTAACATAATGTTTTATTCCTCTGTAAGCTATTGGTTGAATTCAAAGCTGCCACACAAAAGCAACTATTTAATATATATTATATATTTAATTTCATTACATTTCATTAAATATATAGAATTCCTTTCATGTATGTTTCCCCCTTATAATAGAGAGTGATCAGTCATATGCTTCTGGAGTTCTCTCTTTAAGCAAGATGCCAATGTCCAAGTTGCATACAGTATACTTACAGAGCAACAGCACCGTTGAGCCATTGAAACGAATTGAAAGGCTAATGGATTGCTTTCCACATATATTAAAGCTTCTTGAATTCAATCACAAAAGAAAGAAAAATCACTCAACCTTTAAATATCACTGAAATTCATTTTTGTATCAGTTTATCTTCTAATGTAGCAAGTGTGGTCAACACAATGAGATTAAAGCATGTTTTATTACAAAGTGGATGAATGGCAATTTTCACCACAGCTGGATAATGAAGTAAGAAAACAAACATTAAAATTTGTTCAGACTGGGGGTGGGTGGGTATCAGTTGTACAGGCCAATCT
>RJVU01033627.1:386943-404814 GCA_003731715.1 Anabarilius grahami
GTGGTCTGCTTGCAAAAAAAGACTAAAGACACAGGTTTTCAACTAGAGTAATGCAGCATTAAAGTAAAGAAATGATGGCAGAAATAGTACATACAATTTAAATTAACTGTAATATTCAATGGTAATAATTATTATTAACTATGTGGCGACATTATGCGCAAGCATTTGTTTTGGGATGAAACACTAATATAGTATTATTATTATTATTTAAAAAAAAATATATATATATAAAAAAATAAACTATAAAATATAATATTCATGGAGAATGGATTAAACGTCTGAGTGAAAATGCAACTAAAAGTTAGGTTACTTTGGTGTGAAAGCAGTTTTCTGAAGGTAGAGGAGTACATTCGCAGTTGGCATAAATGCAAATAAATTTTCTTTGTAGTTTTTGCACTAAAAAAACCTGTAATTCTATTACTGCAAAATAATTACAATATGATTTCTGACCAGATCATGTAGTTCTAGTTTCCACCTAACTTCCTAAAAACTCTGACTGACCAAGAAAGAGGAATGCAAAAGCAAAAAACACCCCGGCCTTGCATATCACCTTCAAAAGCAGACTCACACACAATCAGCCTCTCCCTGAAGGTGAAACTTTGTTTTCAATGCTGCTGATCTCCTTCGAGTGTGTGTGTAGCTTTGATGTGTGTTTTGATTCGAGGTGCACAAGTCCTGCTGCTATGAATATAAATGAAAGGCTACAGTGAACCGCCGCACCCCGAGGACCAGCTCCTTCTGATTACATCAGCTCACTCAGTCTTGACTGTTGACCAAAAAACTCTCAAAATACCCTGGGAAAACTTCCAATCCCTAGATAAAACTTGTCCCATAATGCAACATACATATGCGCTCAAAAAAATAAAAAATAAAAAATCAAGGATGTTGCTTCAGGCATGCAAGGTCTATGAGTTTAACACACACACACACCTCCCTGAACCTCCTGCGTGGGCATGACGAGATGGATCCAATCTATTCCACTCAGCTTGTCAAATACTCAGAGCACAACAATCACTCCCCACAGTATTAACACACACACACGTGCAAGCAAATTCACCTCTTCTCCCTCTCTCAGTCCTATGCACAAGCAGAAAGCCTGATGCTTTGACTGACAGCATTTTTTATCGCAGGTATAGAGTGACGATGGGGATCCCACGATCTCTGTCCTGCGATCCGAGCGTATGCACACAAAGCTCTATTTTGCTCCCCTGTCACTCAGTGGCTTTAATATTAAGCAAATGTCAGAAAAACACAGAATATAGGGAAAGTAAATATAAAAGTGAAAGTAAAAAATGAAAAGTGTCATTTTAATCAGCTTCGGGCATGCACGCTGGAGTGTGTCAATTTGAGTCAGGCAGACGGCGCAGGGCTGCGAGTTAGAGATTGGCTGGTGAACATATTATCTCCACGAGACAGAATCTCCAACATCTCGGGGTGTGTAGGTGTGTGACTGATTGTTGTGTTTGTTTGCGTGCCCGTATGGGCAGAGGAGCATGCCACCAGGCACCAGGGTGTGTGTGTGTGTGTGTGTGTGAGGACAAATATAAAATGGGCAGGTGACAGTCCCTGCTGACAGAGAGCAGTGGTAAATGGACACATAATGACTCATTATGACTGACATACAGTGTGTTACCGTAGACCTGACGGAGACTTGACCTGTTTTCATAAACAAGTCACTGTTGCATTGGCAGGAGCTGGTATGGTGAGTCATTGCACTTCCTGCTCACATCGCTCTGCAACTGAATAGATGATTTACAATCAACAAGAAATCAAAACTGACTATCTACTATTTTAATTCACAATCCTGATCTTAATGTACATGATTCAACAGTAGTGATGGGAATCTTTAGGCTCCTCACAATTCATAGAATCTATTCAAAGAATCACTATTACAAATTGATTCTAAATGCATCTCAGTTATTCAACAAATCTTTACAGTCTTGATACACATGAAAGCATGAGGTGGGATTTGGGTCAGGTTATAGGGACAGGTTTGGTAGTATGGGTTTTTTATAGTTTAAGGGTGGGTTAAGCCTTGCAGTGGTTCCCAAAACTGTCCTGGAGGACCCCCAGCCCTGCACATTTTGTATGTCTCCCTCATCTATCACACCTGATTCAACTCATGTGCTCATTAGTAAAGACAGCAAGACCTGAAATGGGTGTGTCAGAAATAGGGAGACATACAAAATGTGCAGGGCTGGGGGTCCTCCAGGACAGGTTTGGGAACCACTGGGTTAAGGTATAAGGGAAGGGTCAACAGTGTGATTATAGATGGAATTACAGAATTGAACTAACATGCCGGATTTCAGACTGCCTCGCTTATTTTCATGTTACCATATGTAAACCTCACTCCAGACCAAGACGATATCAGTCCGCTTTAGCTATGCGTATATTATGGCTCGTTTCCACCGAGCAGTACGGTTCAGTTCAGTACAGTACAGTACAGTACAGTACAGTACAGTACGATTCGGGATGGTCAACTCTGATCCGGCTTGCGTTTCAACCGCCAACAGTATCCTTACTTGATAGGCATGATGTGTGCTGGAAATTAGCGATCAACGTCATTCTTGCGTGAAGAAGAAAGCGAGAGTAGACAAAATGGAGGACATACAGTGGCTTTGTTTGAGCAAAGGCTGAAGGCTGCAAGGAAAAACAGCCGAAAAATACAGAAATTACTTCCTTTTCCTCACTGGAATTCCTCCACAAATTGTAACACTCTAATACAACATTCAGAGGCAATTCTAAGATAGCACTCTATGCGTGTCGTTACTCGTGTGTACTATAAGCCTGTCAGTCAACATTAGAGTGCCACCCTCAGGCTGAATAACACAATTTCTGCCAAAAGTGTTCTGCATTTGTTCAGCGATTAGAATACAAATCTTACAAAATGTTTATCATTAACTAGCGCTAAGACCCAGAATTTACTAAATTTATGTTCAAGGGCCGCTACTGCACAAAACATGACAACATGAAAGCACACAGCCAATGTAAAACCTGTCACAATATGGAAGTGCATTGTCAACGTCAGTTCATGCTGTCCTTAAGCAAATTGTTTAATCTAGTGATCAAATCCCTCTCTGTTTCCTGAGGGATTCAGGTCATCCTGACTCTTCATTACGGGTAATGTTCGTATGCTCAGAACACAAAACACTCAGCTATCCGCTGCATCCATGTGTGCGAGGAGGAAGGTGGGGGGCAGAATACTTCACTTAGCCTTTAGACATCCATCATTTATCTCTCCTTCTTTCATCTGCTTCTTTCATCATCTTACACCAATTAGTCCAGATTAGTCACAGTGGCCTTATGGCAGTCAGATGCAGCCGCTGTGCCCCGCAGAACCCCACACCCTCCGGCATCAGGACCGCAACACCTGTCTCCTAGCAACCTGCATCCAGATCTCAGGGGATGCTGCCTCTGACATAAGAATGACAAGACAAACATTCTCAGGAACAGCCATCCAAGAGATTGACACTGTAATTAGGCTATGGGTGAGCAGTGGACAAAGCACTGGGATGTTGGGTTTGAATGGGAGCACACTTGGAATTCTCGGACTGGATGTTATGCTCAAAAACGTGTTTTGAAGCTGGTTTATATCACTGACACAGAAAAACATGAAAGAAACAACTCTCGGCTGGCAGCCAGTGGGTTCAAAATTAAGTAAAATATTTAAATAAATAAATTTAAAAAATACATTTAAATAAATAAAATATTTAGTTTTAGTTTAAAGCACATGTGCCAGATTCTTAGAAATGTATTCATTGGTTTCATTAGGTTTGGAAGATCTTTAAAGTGCCCCATATTATGCTATTTGAAAGGTCTGCATTAATGGACACAATTTTAGGTCATAGTGAGCCACCTCTGATTAGCAGAAGTATTTCAGTAAGACAGTAATAACGTGATACACAATATAGCTAAAACAAAACTATGTATTTTGAACACTGGGTATAAAACATATACATCAATAATTAATCACACTTACAGGTTGTGATTCTGAGGAGCAAGTTGGTCCAAATAAAGCAGGTACTGTCCCATCTTTAACCACTGATTCTTCACAGCCTCATCCTTTGGAAGTGAAAATAAACCGAATTTCCTTTCACAGCTCAGAGCACAGCGTCTTGTCGACATGTTATCCACACTAGCGAACTACAGCGTTTCAGAGTTGTTCAAGTTCTCACGGGATGTCCACGCAGAACGTAGGTGGGCATTATGCAAATGTGTTAACTTGTGACGTGTGAACTTCGCAGAAATGGGATTCGATAAACGACTTTTTTAAGTGGTTCAGAGTCGACTCTTTCTTTTGAGAGACAATAACTTTACTTATGATGCACTTTCAGCTTTACAACTTTGCAGGTCATTTTCAAAAATCCATAAAAGGGGCACTTTAATGCCATTTTCAAGAAAATGTTAATCTAACAACCATCAAGTAAAAAAAAAAAATTGTAAAAGTATAAATACAATACTGTTCAAAATTTTTGGGTTCAAGCTGTGGCTTTCAGTCTGAATGTGTGTTCAAATGCAGGGTGTTGTGTGAAGTGTGGTGCAAACTTTCAAGAACCTGTGCGATTCAGGCAATGAACAGTGTTGCTCACTGGGTGGTTACAGCTCAGTGGACCAGCCACACATATGCATTAAGAGTCCCATTGTACTGGCAAAAAATCCTGAGGTTTTGGAATAGTTTACAGAACACTTTACAGGCCACTGCACACAAGATACTCACACAAATACACTTTCATTTAAAAAAACACACTCACATCAAAAGTACCCTTAGCATAAATATTGCGTGTGTGTGGGTTTATAAAAGTCTGAAGGTACTGATGCAAAAACTGGCTCTGCAATGTGAACAAAAACTAAAAACAAGGCCAAAGCCAAAGCTCCTGCAAAATAAACAAAGAAAAACAAATGAGATGTTAAGCATGTAAACGTGCGAATTATTAGAGCAGAAAAGACAGACGGCTGTTTTTTTTCCACACTGCTTTGTAAAGGTGCAACTCTCTCACAGGCTGGCGCACACTCAAGGTGCTTGGTGACATTTACAGTTGACTGTGTTGCTGGAAAGGGTCCGACTCTTATCGGACTCGGCACGCAGTCTCTGCCTCACCTTCAGTGCCACCTTTTCTTACCGTTCAAGTGCAACTCTCAGCAACTAAAATACACCAAAACTTTTTCTCTGTCTGTTCGTTTTTGCATCAGAAAACGTATAACTTTTTGCTGCTCAGTTACTAAGAACTTAACCTACAGTAACTCTTTTTTTTAAGAAAAAGAGAGGAACTTTAGAATTAAAACTAAGCAGCACTCCCTGCAGAGAGGTGCCTTGATAAAACCAAAACCTCCTTCCCCAAATACATCCGAATCACAGCTCATATCAAACGGCAGATGAATCACACATTGCCGTCTGAAGTAAACGTCCACACGCTGAGGCTTCTTCCGCCCCTCTGCGTGGGTATTTGCTTTGCCGCAATTGTACCACAACAATAACACACATCAATGGTTTATCAAAGACGCTTTGAAGCGCTTCGTTCTTCGTGATAAATGTCATTCTTCTGAGCGAGTCATCTCAGGGTCATTCTTTGAGTTTGAAAGGCCATGGTGTGCTAGAGGACACTGAGCACTGCCCAGCAAACCCTCTGCTAACTACACTAACTTGTGCTCATGACATTTAAGAAGTGTCTAATTAAATTAATTGATTTATCATGCCGTGGTTGCTGACTTATTGTTTAGACAGCAATAAATGATCCATCAAGGATCCATGAATTCAGTTCAGGACCTAATTATGCATGACTGGATTATAAAATGTGAATTAAATATCACTGTTTGCATCGTGATAAATTATAAATTGCTTATAAAGTAACAAGTGAGTTTTTCCTACATGCCTCAAGTGTAAATCCTCAAGGACGTGACAGCGCAAAGAAAATGAATAATCACATTTAAGACTGTGGTTGATGCCACAAAATACCCTAGTAAAAAAAAAAAAAGACCTATACTAAAATCTATTTAAAATACATTTATTTCATACCAAGTATACTTCAAAGCTACTAAAGGGATAGTTCACCCAAAAATGGAAATTATCCCATGATTTACTCACCCTCAAGCCATCCTAGGTCTATCTTCTTTCAGACACAATCGGAGATATATTTAAAAATATCCTTAGTCCTCCAAGGTTTATAATGTTTGTGAATGTAATCCAAATTCAAAGACAAAAAAAGTGTTTACTTCCGTGACGTAGTACATACATTGTGTAGAACGTCATGTCATTGTATACTACGTCGCGGAAGTTAACGCTTTTAGGACGTACGTCGAATGCGTATGGCTGTTGCTCTGGAAGCTCGTTATTTTACTTTATAAAGTTTTAAATAAGGATACTTGTCTTACACAAATGCATTGATTCGCTTCAGGAGGCCTTTATTAACCCCCTGGAGTTGTATGGATTCATTATTTTATGTCTCCAGAATTTGGATTACCATTCACAACCATTATAAACCTTGGAGGAGTAACTGTCAGGTGTGGGTGGGTGGAAGGAGCGAGGACTCAAATGCAGGGAAAGAAGGGCTTTTTATTAACAATAAAAAATAAAACAAAACACAAACAAAACTACCCCGAGGGGGAAAACAGACTTGACAGACTTGACTAGACTTGACTTAACTTGACTTGACTCGACAGCACAAAAGGGAAACATACGACAGGAAATTTACGACAACGAACCAGCCCAGGACTGAAAACACAAGGAGAATAAATAGGAGAGCAAACAAGGCAGGTAACAAGGGAGGACAGGTGGGGCAAATCAACCAATAATCAGGTAACAAGGTAGGCGGGGTCAAGACAATAGACATGAGCACATGGCACAAAGAAACCTGACAAGCCATGTGCTCACACCAAACAAAACAAAAAACACAAGCACATGGCCAATGAAGACAAATCACAAGCCATGTGCTTACACAAGACGAGACACGAACACTGACTATGAAAACTCATAAGCCACGTGTTCACACAAAACAAGACAACATGAGAGCACGCAGCCCGTGAAACACAGACTGCGTGCTACACAAGACAAAACATGAAAGCACGCGGCAGGTGGAAACAACCGCGTGCTACACAAAACATGACAAAACAAGAGACAAAACATGAGACAAGAACGCACGGCAAATGAAGGAACACTCGACCGTGCGCTCACAATAAAAGACAGGACTGGGAGCGCAAGTGTCCGAATCCCGACACGAAACCGAAACCAAACTAGACACGAGTGCCGGGATCCGAACGCCACGCTCCCAACATGAAACAAGGCACGCAGACAAGAGAGCGCACGGCTCGAAAACACTCGAGACCGTACGCTCACACAAAAAACAGGACCAGAACGGGAGTGTCAGAGCTCTGTCACAAAACCAAGAAATAAACTAGACAGAAGTGACAGAACCCTGACAGTAAGGATATTTTTAAATATATCTCCGATTGTGTTCATCTGAAAGAAGATAGTCATATACACCTGGAATGGCTTGAGGGTGAGTAAATCATGGGAGAATTTTAATTTTTGGGTGAGCTATCCCTTTAACATATTTATTGACATATCACTTAAGACTTACAGATATAAAATTATAATTAAAGTTTATTTGGAGCATTTCTTTATTGCATAAAGCACATTTCTTAATATTATGCCTAAAAATTGTTTTAATATCACTATTAATAAAGATTGTATGATCTTAGAATAAAATCAGTCTTTAAATGCAAGATATTTAAAGTGTATTTAAAGTATACTAACAATAGTTCCACTTTAGCACAATCAAATATATTTATGTATAACTTTAGTTGGACCTCAGCACTATGAAACAGCATTAAGTACAAAATTAGTTGTTCCAATTTAGCAGACTTTAAGTATACCAGTTTAATATACCAAAAGTACAATTGCAAGGTATTTTTATTTAGCACATAAATATGTAAATGTATTTGTAGTACACTTAGCACAAAATAAATGTATTTCAAATACATTTTAGTATTTTTTTTCACTAGGGTAGCAAAAGCTTAGCTCACTAATATAATTTATATTATGTACAAATAATTCAAACATATATGACGTTTTCTGCCAGAAATGACAACTTCAAAAATCACTCTCCAAAACAAATTCAAGTGCCAGATTGCCATTCATTTAGGTATTGCCATCAATATCTACTAATGACATGAAAACTCCATCTGTACAACTGGAGATGCTTCCTCTGTAGTACATCCCAGTTGCATATTCGTCCATGGCAAACAATGATGGCAAGTCGCATGACATGCGCAGTCTGCAAAATGAAGCCTTTGCTGACCAAGTAATTTTATGAACTATGAATTTGCAACAACACATTTTTGAACAATGCCTTAGTGAAGTAACAGACTTATTGTATGGTACGGCATAGTGATTTTATAAAGAACAGTGTTTTGAAGAACATACCTATGACATAAGAGAGCAGGACGGCCAGCAGCACAGCGGCTGCGATCGCAGACACAGCGGCACATTTCCAGCTGCAGTACTTGGAGGGCTTCTTCAGCTTAAAGGAACTCCTGGAGAATGTGTTTCTGGGTAAGAGTCGGGGTGGTGGGGAGTAGACGGTACCACCGGTCAAGGGATAACCTGGTGAAGAGCTGCTGAACAGAGGAGTGCTCCCAGATGGTGTCTTAAAAAGAAAGTGCCTACAAGAAGAAAGAAAAAAAAAGAACAATTTTTAACATGACTCAGCTGTTTATCTGAACTAATGCCAACAAAAGACATATCTCTTTCTTATCTTACAGTATCACTAGTCTAAACGTTCTGAAATTTGCCAATATGCCCACGGCTTTACTGGGCTTTGATAAATCTTATAAAAAAAAATCTCCTTTAATGAGCTGAATGACTAAAAAAAAAGCCTGTTTAAGCTTGTTTAATGGATAACTCTGAGGAGAAGGCTATTTGTTTCATTCACATTTTCCAGAAGCTCATGTTGTTCATGTCGTTCTAATGCTGTGGTTTTTCTAACAACCAGGAGTTCAATTTGTACATAATGGCTTTAAATGAGGCTCATTTAACACAGCTCTGTTCATTTAAGAAGTATTAGGCATTAGACTACTACTTTGTGTACTAGCAGTGTAGACTGAATGCATCATAAAGACAACTCCAATCGACTGCTCAGCAGAGAGAATTGATTTTTGTTGTTGTTAAATCCCTGTGCTTGCTAAGATTCGGTAGGATGCTGAATAACCCTGGACTGCATCAAACCTTTATAATTCATAAGATTATGACTATCAGACACAAAATGAGAGGTCAAATGATGAGGTGGATGGCAATGTTATTGCAAATCAAAGGTGAGCTGAAAGGGGGAAGGTGTGTGTGCGTGTTTGGGGATGGGGGCAGATGGGAAAGGGGATGAAAGCAGATGACAGTTTGACCAGGAAGCTTTGATGAACACTAGGTTTGGCTCAGGCTGAGGTCCTATGCTAAACCAGCCTCAGATCTTTGTCCATGTGTCTTGTTCGGGACAGGCGGTCCACTCAGACTCCACCAGGCCTCTCTGTTGCCCCCCTGCTAGGCATCCAACTGCTCCCTGCTGCCCACAGCCAGAACAAACATGGCCAGCATCTCAGTTCGGCAAAACTCAGCAACAAATCTATTGCTAGCTTTCAGATCTGAGCTGAAACTGCTTAACAGTCTAGAATAACGTGACACCTTCATGTTACTATACACTACTATTTGTGGCACCAAACATTTGTGGTTGATATGTTTTTTCAATATTTTTGAAAGAAGTCTCTTATGCTGAACAAGGCTGTATTTATTTGATCAAAAATACAGTAAAACAGTAGCCTGACTTCGTCATACTCATATTCTAGGCAGAATGTGAGTCTGATACTGCTCCATTGCACTTGAATTATGGGGCGTGTCTTAACCGAACCAGTAAAAAAAAAAAACTCTGCACTCAAATGGATAGACCTACAACCAATCAGAGCAACGCAGTAAGTGACATATGTTGAGCGATGCATAGTTGTCAACAGAGTTCAACTGTACGCACGCACGCTGGAACTGGAAGAAGTAGGAAAGTAATGAGTGTAAACGATCTTTGTTCGTCTTTTAAAATTAATGCGCTGTCGATTTCTTTTATTACAGACGTGATAGCGGAATCTAAACATCTTACTTCTCCAGCTGCAGTCATCGTTGGTGAAAACCAATTCAACCCAAGTGCTCTTTGATGACGTGGGTGGTTACGTAACCGCAGATAGCCTGTCCATCATCGATTAAAGCCCGACCTGGCAATTTGATTGGCTCGGCCTTCTGGGAGCCGAGCATAATTACTCCACAATGGATCGAGTCCAGACCGAACTTCCCGTCCAAAAAATGTTGTGGGCGGGGTTCGGGCTGGCACCCAGGCTAGTAAAACAGTATAATATTGAGAAATATTATTACAATTTAAAGAGACTGTTTTCTGTTTTAATATATTTTAAAATGTCATTTTTTCCTGTGATGGCAAAGGTGAATATCCAGCATCATTACGTCTTCAGTGTTACTTCAGAAATCATTCTAATATGTTGCTCAAGAAACATTTCTTATTATTATCAATGATGAAAACAGTTGTGCTGTTTAGTATTTTTGTGGAAAACATGATACATTTTTTCAAGATTCTTTGATAAATAGAAAGCATTTATTTAAAATAGAAATTATATTATAAATGCCTTTCCTGTCACTTTAGATCAATTTAATGTGTCCTTGCAGAATAATAGTTTGTATGCCGTATGCCTTTTCTTTTTCCATGGAACCAAAAGGTTTTTTTTGGTTTGTTTGTTTGTTTTTCATAGAATGAAGGAATAAAGTGGTGGGCTATCAAGCTCCAAAAGGAAAACAAGGTTGGGAAATCACTAAAAACATAATTTGAAAATAGTCAATATAAAGGAGTTTTATTCACATTAGTGTATTGGTCACTGTATTCTTTAATTGTATGGAAAAGAACAGCGTGAACATTCTTCTGAACTTCTTTTCTGTTCCACAGAAGAAAGAAAGTCGTATGATTTGGAAAGACAAGGGTGAGAAAAAAAATAAAAAATGAGAGAATTTTCATTTTAGTACAAACTGTTCTTTAAAATATTTTCTGTATTTGGTTGCTGCTGCTCATTTTGGTGCTGGAAAGAAGTAACAGGTTGTGAAATGGCATCGTCAGGTTCCTGCGCAGCTGTGGTTCAAATTCACAGTACAATGAGTGGCTGAGTTTGAACTGTTTTTCATACGAGCTGGATGAAAGCAGTGAAGTGGGGATAGAGAAAATCTGTCATTCCCTACTCCGCTGCCTTTACTTTATGCGTGTGGCCTCACACTAAACAGTGCAATCTCACTGTGCAGTCACGGTCATCTGTGGACAAGCTCTGGCTCAAGGTTACTCATTCAAGCCTTTGCGATTCATCTGAAAGCAGGCAGACAATCTTTTTTCCACTCTAGCTTAATAACACACAGCACAGAATATGAAGCATAATGGAACTTTGTCTTTCCATAGCGGGGTGTGTCATCACAGTAGTATACTAGAAGAAATCCTAAAAATAAAAAATACAGTTCAAAGTCTATATTCAAGAGAGCAGATAATATTCTAGAATCCTTTGAAGTCCAAACATATGGTTTGACAGACATGTGATAAATCAACTTAAAAGAAGCATTAAAGCCAGACATCAGGGGCCATGTGAATAATCGACCCTCTAGGGCAAATTACATTACACTGACATGGAAGAAGAGAAGCGGAGAGATGTGTGAAAGCTAGACGGAGATGGATAAATGTAGAAAGAATAAAAAATGGACAACAACCAATAAAAGTGCTATTGCAGATAGATAGATAGATAGATAGAACTTCCAACATAATATCATATTAATTACTAAAGATTATGCCCATAATTTTATGTTTACCACAGTTTATGCCAGTATGAATTCATAGAGCTTCTTCATCACAGTGAATTTAAATCTTGAAAGGTCCCTGTTGAACATGTGATGCTTATAATCACTTCTGAAACTTTATCAATGTCAAGTTTTTGCACATTTTAATTTGTAAAAAAAAAAAAAAAAACTTGCTAACTTGTGTTAACGAATAAACAACAGCGAGCCAATCAGAGAATGCTCGCCCTACTGGGGCATCTCACCAGCAAACCATCCACACCAACTAGCGCAAACAGAGCACGACCGAGAAACATGGCAATAAGCAAAACAAGGCAAAGCCGCAAAAAATCTCACTTTCACAGTAAACACCTTTTCTCTCCTCCTGTGGGAGAGGAGAAAAGGTCCAGAGCAATTAACAAGCAAACATGAGATTTAACAGAGAACGCAAACAAAAACATTTCTCAAGGTGAATTAGTATTCCACACAAATATATAAACAGTCCGAACTGTCCAAAATATTCTGCTTAATTGGGATTACCAGTTCAGTGACAAAGCCTCTGGTTTGGTGTTCAACATTTTTTTTTTACAGGGCCAAGGTCCTTAACTGTTTGCATGTAATGACCAAAATATATTGTCTCTTCATAGAGGCAAATCTGCTGTTTATTTCCACAAACTCAAAATATGATAAATGTCTCCAGGAAGCCCAGCCAACCAGACATGGTTTTATGTTGAGGTACATTGAAAGGACTCACTGGAGACTCTCTTCCACTCATACAGCACATCGATCTACCGCTGTCCCCAATAGAAGATGCAGTGGCAGCATTCAGAAACCTCAAGCTGAGGCTGTTACATGCTGTCCACTTTATTCTCATCCGTTTCCAGCTAGTGAAGTGTCTAGATAAGAGCTATTCCCATCCACTTAAGAAAATAATGTCGCACAACACGTCTCCATTTTGTACCATCTGAGAATTGAAGCGTCCACACTTTGGTCATTGAGAGTGAGGAAAAACAGAAGTTCAAGTGAGTCTGAAATGCATTTTGAACACACAACAACATCACACAGTTCATCAGCTCAGATGTAATGTAAACTACAACTCCCATAAAAGACAGAATACATGCAAAATTATATTAAAAGGTTTTTAAATCATACAGTATATTTATTATTGAATGTATATTTTTATTAGTAATGTGTCAGAAAGAAAAGTACATTTTTATTTAAATGTATTAACAAAATAATAATAATAATAATACTAATATTAATAAAAAATATAAACACACTACTGTAATATATATTACTGCAAAAAGTGCAAAAAGTCTGCAGATTCCACCTGTTTCGATTATATCTGGCAACGAACAAAAGCAGTTAGCAATAGTTGAGATTCATAGCAGGAAAGGCAAGTATTTCTTCTCTGTATTTTTCTGTGGAGAAGTTCGAGGCCTGTTAGCAGATGACAAGTCATGTGCAGAACAAGTGAGAGAAATGACACCGGTGTTTCAAACAAGCCCACGGGGAGAGCGATAGAAGGGAAAAAGAAAAGAAAGAGACAGCAGGCAGACACACAACCTCTTCCCTGATGCCTAATAGAGAATCTTCTCCCATTTCCGTCCACTAAGATGGAGCACACCGTCATTAGCTCCAGCTCAGGGGGGCACTGCAGGAGTTTTAGCCCAAGTAAAGCACCTCTAATTGGGCTCCGTCTCTGTGGCAGGCCCAGTTTTTTTCTGGATAAATACTGAGCTTCCTGAACAAGAGGCTTAAAACTCAAGACTATGGAGGAGAGGTCCCAGAGCTCAAGTGTTCAGTGCACTCTAATACTGTAACGATCACCGTCTGCTCCTGTCACTCCCCGGACTACACTTCCCATAATTCTCCCTGTCAGTCACATGTTCACTCCACACCAATCACCTGTTGCCACATACAGCCATGCACACACTCCTCACTAATCACCACACCCAGCTGCAGCTTGTTACCTGGATTATAAAAGGACTCTCACTCACACCATCAGATCGCGAAGTCTTGTTAACTGTTGTTGCAATTCCGAGCGTTCCCGTGTTTACTGTCTGCCTGCTTCTTGTTACCGTTCCTGTCTGTTCCTTGTTTATTGACCCATTGCTGCCTGTCCTGACCCTTGCTTTGTATACCGACCTCTGAGTGATATCTGCCAGCCCTGACCTCTGCCTGTCCTTGGATTACGATTCTGTCTGCCATCTGCTGTACCTGTCTGCTCCTGTTTCGACCCTGCCTGTACGACCACTCTTACCTTAATAAAACGCTGCATTTGGATCCCCTGCCTGAGTCTCCATTCATAACAAATACAGCGCTATTAACACACACTCACGCTAACACTCGGCTGAAATTTTGATAGTGGTGTGACGTCCCGGTGGAAAACAGTTTGAATAAAAAAGTTTCTTCCCTCTGCTGTTCCTCAGAACTGGGCCATTTCTTATGCGCTGACGGGAGATAACGATGGAGATCATATTTCATAAGATAATTAGTCTTGCATAGCTAGTCACAGTGAGCCTGCATTTTTTCAAACCCTCGAGCATCTGGAGTTTCCCCTCTGTGCTGCTGAAACCCAGCAGAACCATGAAGGAGCACTGAACTCTTGTCACAGAGTATGTTCAGTTGGACCAATATATTGGGAAAATGTGCATATTAAGGTCCATTTGTGAGATTGACCAGCAAAAAGAAAATATTTTCATTTTCATGTCACCAAGAGATTTAAGATTAGTAGCCCGTCAACTAAAAGAAGCTTTTAATGTATGTAGAATTTTTCAATGCAGGGTTTTTTTTGTTTTTTTTTGCATGACAGTAGTTAAGCTGTTTTCAAAATAGAAAACAGCTTTTTCAGAAAGAAGCTACTTTTTCCAACAATAGACCAGGGCTTAATTTGTCCCAGAAAATAAAAATATCTGGATCCAGCACCTCCTAAATTCAATCCAGCATTTCATTTGGGGGATCCCCCATCTCATACACCACAGAAAGAAATTTATGTTATGCCGTTAAATGTTCAGTATAATAATGATAATGTTGTTAATAACTTGCTATGTTAAATGTATAAAAAATATTAAGAAGTGCCATGTTTTAGCATTGATTTATTGGATTTGACCGCTATTCGCATTTGCAGCGCATAACCAGCAGTGTGTCTCTGTGTGTGTGTGTATATACATATATATATATATCAACTTTTTGTAAGCAGCTTGTTTCTTTTTTATATTTTTTTATTTTATGTATTTTATATATTTTAAAACATTTTAGTTCATTTGCTAACTGTTTTTTTAAAAGGTTAGCTTAACACACTATTCTTTGAAACAATAGGGGGTGACTCAGAGTAATTGTCCTCTAAACCATCAGGAATCAGCAGTGAGAAGTAAAGTACACACGCGACGATGTTTGTTTTAGTACACTTCACCAAAACCACACTACAAAAAAATGTAAAACCCAGTAAACCTTGATATTATTGCATTAGAATAAAATATATGGATATTAGAACAAATGTATAAAACTAAATTAAACAACAATCTCTTAAATATTTTTTAATTTAATTAAACAATTTCATTTAATTTCATGAACATTTTTATTAAACATGGACCTTTATTTTTAGTAAAATGGCTTGTTTCTGCTAGTGTAGGCTCATTTTGTAAATGTAAACAATTAATTTAGACAAGCTGGGTAAACGTAAGATGCTTGTTCAGACCAAGCGGCAACCTCCCCCAGTTTCTCTTGAAGCCAATATGGAAGTGACTTAAACTGCAATTCATCGACTGGCCGCTAGGGACATGCTCCAAAAGAGAGCAGAATCTCATTTGCCCCCATGTTAAAATGCCCAACTTTACAGCAGAAAAAAAACATGTTAACAGCCTGGTACAAATTGTGCTTTGGTCTATATAGCTAAAAACTGCTGCACTATTTTGAAAAATTAGAGAGTCTAATGTATACGATCATATACAGTTTTACAACAAACGCTGCTCAGATTGCATAATTTCTTGAAGAACAATGATGGAGAGCAGATCATTCAGGAGAAATGTGATGCAAACAATGGACAATATATCCATATTTCATGGATGTAATGCTTTTGTGGACAAAAAGTGCTGTTGTTTGTTTTTTAATGGACACTCATTTACCCAGGTGCGACAGACTGGATTCATCTCGCGATCACTATTTCATTATAAAGGTATGAAGTCCCATTTTGATTTTGTGTGTTGTCATTTGCACACCCGACACAAATTACAATATTACTGTTGCTGGAGCGTCTATATTGTAAAACAGTCAACGTAGATTGACAGTAAACCTTTAGAATTTTCAAATGATCTAACTTGTTGTCTTTATTAATATTTTAGATAGTGTCTAAGATAGATAGATAGCTCCTTAGCCTGCTAACATGATCACGTTGTGCTAGGCGGGCGTGGTTTCAGCAACCAGGCACCTCAGTTCCAACCACGTCCCGCCTCTTTGCCCATTTTCAGTTATCCGGGAGTGACGTGCTGCCAAAGTGGAAACGGCCACTTTTTCCCTTCAAAAATGCTCTTCAGAAATCTATGGGTGACGTTATGGACACAACGTCCATATTATTTTACAGTCTATGGTTCAGACATACATGCTCGGCCAGAATCAGCTCGAAGTTGTGCATCTTCAGAAGCGGAGCTGCGCGCAAACTTACAAAAAATGCTGTGCACACCGTCATGCAAAATGGGGTTTCGTGCACTCAACGTGCACGACCGCCCACACCGCGATGATGTAATTTTGCCACGTGCACCTTCACACTTGTGTGGACGCAGCAAGTAAACCAAGCTTAGCAGCCGCAGGTCGGACAGTTGCATCAAATAGTGGGTCAAATCCCCACCAACTCTCAACTACAAAAACATGGCAGAAACTGCCTCTGTAAATACCCAATGGTATTTATCTCATTAAACCCTCGTGAGAAGTGCTGGGTATGCACTTTGTGGCAGACAGGGCTGTCTAACAGACAAAGCAATATGAGGGAGAGGCTGTTTGAGGTCACGTCCATATGCCCTGAAAGAAGTCATTCTAATCTGCCAGCCAAGGGTAGAGCTTTGAAGTGTCAGGGGATTGTGGGTAGTCCATCCAACGTCTGGAGGCAGCTTGATACGTTTGAAGGATCTGAGAGTGCATTTGCCTGTGTGTGCATGGAGAATATTGAAAAAGCAAACCTGCAGCCGCTCAAAACCGTGATGAACTTGGATGCAGCTGCGTGTCGGTGGCAAAAACTCCCTCCGAACTTTTGCCTACTCCACCTGCGGTCCCCTTGGCTCCAGACTCTCGACCACTGAGACACTTCATCTCATGTGACAGCTGCACATTCTTCACTTTCTGTGACTCTCAACCAATCTGTCACCATATGGCCCTGTTCCTCTCTCCTGCTAGTACTCTAACATTCAAAGCAACTTCTCGTATCCCGTGCTCGCCGTTGCAGCCCTGTTTTGCATGCGTGGCATCGCATGACCTATTTTTCAGGCGGTGCTTGCTTCATCTGAAAGTGAGTGTAAATTTTTTTTATGGGAGAGAGCGACGGAGAGACAGAGAGAGAGGAAGGTATCTGTGGAGATAGACGGTGACTGGCGCTGATGGACGTGGAGTGTGTGCGAATGTGTGTTTATGCGCATGTGGCCTGGAACTTCATGGATTCTGCAGAGTGAACGCGTGTGCCGACACGGTATTGGATACACAGCGTGGTGCTGGGTGGGGTACTAAAGGAACTGGTTTATGGTGTGTATCGGAGCACCTGGTGAATAAAACATCTAAAAGACAGGGGGATGGGAACCGAAAAAAGAGAGAGATTGAGAGAGAGAGAGAGAGAGAGAGAGAACAAGAAATAGGCACAAAAAAAAGAGTGTGTGTCTCATAAATAGTGCATACAGCATTAGAGAAGAGCATTGTTGAGTCAAGGGGAGCAACCCTCCAGTCCTGCAAAAAAAGATACTCTATACTACACAATAAACAAACACAAAAATACAACCCACAGAGACCCAGCAGACACAATCCAGTGTGTGTGAGTGTGACAGGCT
>RJVU01033627.1:407748-441267 GCA_003731715.1 Anabarilius grahami
TATGACTTAGGTATGTATAGGTTTTCATTTAATTAACTTATTAAAGAAGGTAGTTGTGTGATTATCTCAGGCTGTTAACAACTAAGATATATTGGAAGGTAAGATTTTTCACAGCACATAAATGAAAACATTTGCCGCACTTGACGGTCTCTGAACAAATAGTGCAATCAAGCGTGTCTAGATGTTTAACAGATAAGTCTCCATTCCTGAGTGTCTAATGCAAAAAAATAAAAAATAAAAATTTCCACATGAACTGCCACAAAGACCTGGGTTTATTTATATCATATATTCCACCTTTATTTGTTTTTCTTCAACGTAACGGTTGCAAATAACACAGCGAATATAATAATGCGCATTTCACACCCTACGGCGCACCTCCCGACATCAGCGCATAAAGGTCAAACGGAAGCAAATTCTTCCAGGAGCCAGTGAAAAGAGGGGAAAGCAAGGGATTCAAAAGTGCCTTTGTGTCCCTTAAGAAGAGGTTCCGAGATGAAAGAGGATTTTAGACCAACGGGAGATCGGCTATGGTCTGAGGGCCAGGGCTGTGTAATCTCTCTACATGCAGTGTGTCAGAGCGCTCTAAAAACGGAGCGCGACAAAACCCGGCCGGGCATAAAGCCCTGCTCTCTCAGCTTACAGCGCCAGAGGAACTCTGGAGGAACTCTCCGGCTCCAACAATGGTGCTCAAAACACTGGATTATCGCCCGATGACATGCCCATCAAAACCAGCCCGGCCACTCTCCACAAACTGGAACAAAGGCATGTAGGAACTTGTGCTTTTAAGGGCTCAAAGGACTGCCACAACCGAGGCCTCACTCTTTGTTTTTTCAAGGGGACCTGGCGTAGTCGGACAAAATTGATGCGACAGGCGCAGAAGAAGCGCCCTGTGAATGGGAGCCTGTGACAGTGGCCTTCAATGGCCAAATGAAGGATTCTCTTCTCCTTCGCATGTGAGAACGTCTTGCCAGGGGTCTCAGTGTGAAGCGCTGCAATCACAGAGGAACAATGGGCCGCTGCTGCACTTCCATTATACAGAATGTGGAGCTCACGGCGCACAGCCAGAGAACGGCGCTAAAGTCAGTACAGTAATGCAGAGATTACAGGCAACTGCTGTTATTAGCACAGAGATACGTGAAAGCTTAAATTCAAAATCTCTCACTGTAATGTGCACGTCCTATCCAAGCAGGAGGCAGAAGACAGGGGGTCGTTTAAGACGCCTGTGGAAAGAGATATTGATTGCCAGGGTGTGTAGCTATGAATTTGCTGTCTGGAACTTTCCTCCAACGGATGATATGGCAACTTAATTGAACATAAACGAGTGGACTAGAGGTCAAACAATAGTGGATTCTGCCTAATACAGATAACTAAGGAGCAAAACCTTATCAATAACAGATTAATAATCTGTCTGAGTCACGGCTCACGGACCTTGTCTGATTCCGTCTCCCTCTCTCTCCCATTTCATTTCCTATCTACTCTATACTATCCAATCGCAATAAAGGCAAAAAAGGCAAAAAAAGACAAAGAAAAAAAAACATTAATAATCAGTTTTTTTTAATTAATAATATGAATGAAAACTCAAGTTATTTATTATTATTTTTTGCCTGATTCTGTCCACCTGTCTCTCTCTCTTTGTTTTTTCATGTTATTACAATATATTGTGTATATTACACATTTTGTATTTGTTTTTTAAATAAAATAACGAGTTACTTTTAATAATCTGTCGGAGTCCCGGCTTTCGGACTTTGCCTGATTCCGTCTCCCTCTCTCTCTCACTTCACTTCCTGTCTACTCCATACTATCCAATCGCAATAAAGGCAAAAATGACAAAAAAAGGCAAGAAAAACATTAATAGTCTGTTTTTTTTTTAATAAATAATATGAATGAAAACTCATGTTGTTGTTTTTTTTTGCCTGATTCCGTACCTCTCTCTCTCTCTCTTAGTTTTTTTATGTTAATTTATAATAGTATTATGTATATTACACATTTCAGATTTAAATAATTTACCATTCTCTTGTGTTTCTTTAGTTGTATATGTATTTATTCATATTTGTTTTTTAAAATAAAATAATGAGTTACTTTTAATAATCTATCGGAGTCTCAGCTTTCAGACCTTGCCTGATTCCGTCCCGCTCTCTCTCTCACTTCACTTCCTGTCCACTCTATACTCTCCAATCGCAATAAAGGCAAAAACGACCAAAAAAAGGGTTCTGTAAAAACGAAATAAAATTTATTTTGGGCAGAGAAAGAAACCCTTTCATGACACAAGGTCACAGATTCTGCTTTGCTTCAGCTTGTTCCCTGTCAAAACTTCCGCTTCAACACAAGCTTCATAAAACCTCGATTTATTGAGACACGAAACAGCTGTGAAGCTATTCTGTCCTCCACTACTGACATTCATTTATTTCCCACCAGCCTTCATCACTCTCTCTTTTCACAAGGCTGTGTTTCTTTCTCCCTCCGCTTTCCGTTCTTCACCATTTAGCAGTGTTTATGAATAATTGAGTTTTGATTCAGTGAGCGAACGGTGGAGGCAGACAAAATAGTTGACAAGAAACACAGGGAAAGCGACACTATGTGGGCTCAGAAAAGGCCTATTCGCCTGATTTGAAACTTCCTGCTCTTCCTGCAAGCCTGCCCGTCTCTAAAAAAAAAAGAAAAAAAAAGAAAAGAAAAAGAAAAAAAGACACATTTACATTCAAGGCATATCAATGAGAAACTGCTATGAAGATATAGTGGAAAATATCATTTATTCAGCTTCCTCTGTCTGGCTACACGAGCGACTGTGCGGAAATCAAGCTTGCCCCGCCCCCAAACACACACACTCACACACACACACATAGTTTGTTTTGCTATCAAAGTGAGGACATTCCATAGGCGTAATAGTTTTTATACTGTACAAACTGTACATTCTATCCCCCTACACTTCCCCTACCCCTAAACCTACCCATCACAGGAAACTGTCTGCATTTTTACATTTTTAATAAAACATTGTTTAGTATGTTTTTAAAGCTATTTTAAATCTGAGGACTCATATTTCATGTTTACGTCGTAATACCAGTGTAATACCCTAGTCATTATACAAATTTGTGTCCTAATAAATCACAAAAATGTGCACGCACACGCACGCACGCACACACACACGCATGATGATATGGACCTAGTTTCAGTTGCTTTTACAGAACCAGGAACAAGAGAAGAATCAATATTTTATACAGATAATACAAATTTTAGGTCTGCTGATCACCCCAAACCCATGCCATTGGTTGAAACTGCTTTGTCAGGGTGGTTTGCAATGTTTTTTGTATTATTATTATCATTATTATTATTATTTCCAATTCCAATTTATTAATACAGCACATAATAATACAACAAAATGTTGTACAAACCATAAGACATTAAAATATAACAAACACAAATAACTATAAATAAAAGATATACAAAAACATCTACTCTCAGACTCTTAAACCCTTAGAAGTCTTAAACTCTCAGGGTCTTTAGAGTCTTAAAGACACTTAATACATTTTAAGACTCCTACAACCATACCTGTGACAACAGTACCTCGACACTCATGTATGATCATAAGCTAACATAAAAAACATGCTTTTAAATGCCTTTTAAACTCACTAAGAGTTGATAATTGTCTGATATATTGCAGTAAATTTCGTATTTTTTGTTATCATTTCTATTTATTTAGCATAATTTCTTTATTTATTGTTGTCTTTGCACATTAAGTTAGTATATGAACAATTTTATCAATGAAAAAAATGCACCATCTTTAACAAGCAACATCTTTAGTAAAAAGAGCGTATAAAAGACACAGTAAGAGAAAGAGAGAGAGAGTGAATGGGTCAGAAGAAATGAGCTGGTGCTGGTGAGACAGGCGGAGGAATGGAGGAAGAGACATGGGACAACAGCTCTGCGTGGCAGCTTCTTGTTTCCAGTGCATGGCAATGGTAAAATTACTGCAGCCAAGCTTTGCTAGGCTATAGGCCATGCCATGACAGGGATTAAAATAAATTGCCCAACATGAGCGGTGGGAACGGTGGAAAAACAATAGGAGTAAAAGCATAAATGTCAATTTGGAATGATAAAAGACACAATCTAAATGTGGCAGGAGGAGCCTGGAGACAGAGCGGGGGTAATTGAGCTCCGTGCTATAGAGTTGAGTGTTTACAAAAAGAGAGGGAAAGAGAAAGAGAAGGAGAGAGCTATGAGGTGTCATGATTGGTGGCCAACCACCTTCTGTCTTTCATCCATCCTCAGACTAATTCTTCACGCACCAACCGCCGTTTTTTCTTTCGCTCGCTCGACAGATCTGGCTAGACGGTATATGACAACCAACAATATTTCAGAGGTGTACTGAGTAGGAGTACGGGAACCTTGTCAACATGTTCACACTGTCATTTGAAGGTATGAACACAGAATATGTGAACACAGAACTAATATACAAAAATATCTGATTTTTGTATATGTGAAACACAGCCTTTGTAATCAGTAATTACAAAAAGTGCAACTGCAATTCATTTGGAACTTAGCACACTACACTGTTACAGCACTGCCTTTGGAGCTGAGGCAAAAACATTGCCCTACTGCAGTGGTTCTCATAGTGTTGGGCGCGCCCTCCAGGGAGGGGGGTGGTTGGGGCGCACAGGTATACTGCAGGGGCGGGGGGCGAGGCAGATCAGCAGGAAAAAAACCCAGAGAAAACAGCTGTTGCAATGGCATTCAAGTGTGTGAATAGCGGTTGGTGCTCTGCCTTTATAAAGCACCACCAAACGCCAACTCCACTGAATCGTTCTTCTTCAGACCATTGACAAAGTAAAAAAAAAGTACTGCTTGTCTTTCAATTTAAAATCTTTCCATTTTTATGTTTTTTTGTGATATTATTTGGTAGTCAGAGGTGGGGTGGATTTTGGGGTGGTAGATGTTTTAAAGGTTTTTAAAGGGGGGCGTGACCAAAAAAAGTTTGAGAACCACTGCCCTACTATCATTTCATGATACCAGTAATGTATTTTCCTGGAAATGCAACCAAAAATTGTTTATACACTGCCATTTAAAAGTTTGGGATCAGTAAGATTTTCTTTTATTCAGAAAGGATGCATAAAATTTATCAAATGTGTTACAAAATATTTTTTTTCATATTTCAAATAAATGCAGTTTCTTTAATCTTTTTATTCATCAGAAAATCCTATATATATATAAAAAATAATGTTTTCACAAAAATATTAAGTGGCACAACTGTTTTCAACATTGCTTATAATAAGACATGTTTCTTGAGCAGCAAATTAGAATGATTTCTGAAGGATCATGTGACATGTGAAAATTCAGCTTTGACCTCAAAAGGAATACATTACATTTTAAAATGTATTAAAATAGAAAACATCTTCCTGACCCCAATCTTAGTATTTATTAAATTACACTGTGGTAATGATTCTGTTTGTATTTTACAAATGACAAGTACTTCATCTCATTATGTTTGAAAGTCGATGGACACAAACCAAAAAATACAATTACTTTTATAAGTCAGAATTATCAGTCAGGCATCAGTGGATAACACAATCTTCACATTATTCAACATCTAAAAAAATCAACACAGTAAAAGTTAAAATATAAAACTGCTAAATTGTGACAGGATGAGTGTTATGACCATGACCGTTCATTCATCTGGCAAGAGTAAACAACTAAACTGACTTTCAATAGCCTTTTATAACAAGTTCTCAAGCTCTCACGTGTAAAGTGTTAACGTCTTTCCCACTAAAACATCTACTGTGGCAGTGTTCCCACACTTTCTGGCCAATTAATTACTAATTTTATTCAGTTATGATGACTACATAAGGTTTCTTAAATTTTTTTTTAAAGAGAACACACTCACTAAGAGTATTTCTAGCCAAAGAAATAATGTAAAACTGACCATAATTAGAAAAAATATATACTGAATATAGAACTATACATTCTTTTCCAGGCCTTTTGAAGTTTCCAGATTTTTCCAGGACTGTGAGAACCATGTTGCAGTACAACCTGTATAGCAAAATCTCAAAATACAATTTGACACATTTCTACTGTTGAACAGTACACCACAGTAATACCACCCATCCCTATTTTCTAGAATACACTGTCTTGACATATCAAGCGGTTTTATTCTCAGTAAAAGTCATATCTGCATGCAGAGAGATACAGTGAGATCAGCTGACGTCTCCCTCCTGTGCTATTGAAGAAATAAGGATCCAGAATGGACAAAAATAGCTCAGTGCTGGACACCAGCTGGCCTTTTTCGTTCTTCTTCATCTTTTAAAGCTGAAATGTGTCATTTTTTTGATATTGAAATACGTTCTCCTCCAGTTTAATAAACAGATATAATATACATCTTGTAGTAAAAGGGATAGTTGACCTAAAATGTAATTTTATCATCATTTACTTAACCTCGTGTCATTTTTCTTTCTTTCTTCAAGAAGATATTTTGAAAAATGTCTCTTTTTTTAATCAATGGTCACCATAACTGTTTAGTTACCAGCATTCTTCAAAATATCTTCTTCATTTTTGGGTGAACTGTCCCCAAAAAGTGTAAACACTATTATCATTATCATTATATTCATTATCGCTATCCAATCAAGCCTAAAGCTGTAGCTTGGCCAATGGTGTGAGTTTGGAGTGGGGATATCTGTCAGCTTGACCAATGACTGATGAAGGAGCTATATATTTTTTTATTCATTTTATAAAATATATAATAAAATAAGAGTGAGTGAAAGAGAGGAAGAAAGTTAATCGCTATTCTAAACACACTGTTTGGTCAGTCTCAGACACTTGCCTCCATTAATTAGGGAGTAATAACATCCTTCTCTGATTACAAATGTCACCCAAACGCATCCTCAACACGTTCACGAATGCACAATTACATTCATTATACCGCTAATGTTTAGGTCGCCTAATATACAATTATTCAGATGCTTGACTGACACAAATGAAACCATTTTATTTGTCTCACAGTGGACTCAAACATTCAAGTCATAACACAAACTTCCACCAATTTCCTTATTATCGTTTTTTTCCCCCACAGTCAAAACATTCCAGAAATAGCGAAAAAGAGCAACACAGAAAATACATATGAATAATTTATCTGCGGCATTAGCACGCTAAGAGCGAAGCTCTTTCCAGGAGCAGTGAGCATTGAACCGCGCAGACGGCTGAAAACTGGGTGAACAAGATGACTCGACAGGGAGAGGATGACAGAGGAAGGAAGGACGGAGAGGAGAGCGGCACAGAAACTCTGGCGGGAAGGGTGAAGGGCAATTGAGGGAACGGCTGAGGGAGAGAGGGATGGGAAAAAGAGCAAGTGAACTGACAAGACAGGTCTCCCAGACGCACGTTAAGCTCTGGTTCCCAAGCACACTGCGCTCGTGTGGATGACACCTTTGAGACTGAGAGGCTCGAGCACGACCCGTCTCACTGCAACATAATCACACACACAGGCACGCGGAGGAGAAGAACATCAGTGCATACCAATTACTCTTGCTTCAGGGGTGGGAGGAACGGGGACGCAGTGAGCATCGCTGCCACCTCAGACCTGTGCTGTGTGTTGAACAACTTGTCATAGCCATGCTGATACAACATATCAGTACTGACCAATACCAGTTTTTGTTGTAGTTGTTGTTGTTTATATCTTTTTGGCGATTTTTGCCTTTATTGTGATAGGATAGTATACACTCTAAAAATTACTGGGTTAAAAACAACCCAAGTTAGGTTAAATATGGACAAACCCAGTGATTAGGTTGTTTTAACCCAGCAGTTGGGTTAAATGTTTGCCCAATGTGCTGGGCAGTTTTATTTAACCCAACTATTGTTTACAAATTACTATATGGCTGGCTTAAAATGAACCCAAAATAGGTTGGAAATTAAAAATCAGACATAATTACTAGAGGCAACTATAATAATCAAAAGGTGAACATTTATTAATAAGAAATTTAATAAATGTTTATTGTTTAATTATTATTCATTAAACTTATGTTCATTTATTAAACTTTGGGTTCATTTTAAGCTTTGGTTTCATTTTAAGCAGGCAATACAGCAATTTTTAAACAATAGTTGAGTTAAATAAAACTATACCCAGCAGGTTGGGCAAACATTTAACCCAAACGCTGGGTTAAAACAACCCATTCACTGGGTTAAAACAACCCAATTGCTGGGTTTGTCCATTTTCAACCCAACTTGGGTTGTTTTTAACACAGCATTTTTTAGAGTGTAGAGTGGACAAGAAGCAAGGTGGGAGAGAGAGGGGGGACGGGATCGGGAAAGGTCCACGAGCCGGGACTCAAACTTGGGCAACGGCGCTATATGTCGGCACGCTGCCCACGAGGCTATCGGCCCCGACATCTCTTTTTTTTTTTTATCAGTATTAGTCAGAGAATTTTATGGCTTATTTATTTATTTATTTTCCACCCCTTTTCAGTGCTAGGTATAAAAATATAAAAATTATTAATCTATACCACTGAACATTATCCATCAGAAATTTTGTCAGATACAATACAGCATTTTTATTACAGTCATTTATTATTATATAATTATTCGTATTAACAACTAGTATGATGGTTGCAAATCGAAACCACTTTTTCATGCATTTATGCAAGTTAAATAAAATATATGCATGATTATTAAAATATTTAATTTTACTATGCATATATTTGATATATTAGCTTGAATATATGCATGTTAAAACAAAGTCTTTTTAACAACCAGGCATATATTTGATTTAACTTACATATAGGCAAGAACAATCATCAAAAACTATCACACTAGTTAATAATATTAATAATTATGTAATAATTAACAGCTAGTGTATTTGCCTAAATGTCTATATTGTTGCATAACATACAAGAGAGATTAATAATTGTTTAGTCATTTATAAACCTGTTTTTTTTGTTTGTTTGTTTTTTTAACAAAATCAACCAACATAGTTAACATCTAAAACATTTTTTTTTTTTAATTATCAGCTATCATATCTGCCAAATGAGAACAGTCAGCACAGAGATGATGCTGTTTCCTGTACTCATGGCGAACTGTGATAATTCACGCATGCTTAGAAATGACCGTGATTTATATTTTCAGAGGAGGAATATAACAGTTCTGCATGATCACCTGTATACTAAATGTATGCAAGTGTCTCACATGCACAGTGGAGTAATATAACTGCCTGGTGTCATGCAATGAACCTTCATTATGAAAGGATTACTGAATATAAAAAGCAAACATCTGTTGTATATAATCACGCCTTTCTTAAACAAAGATAGTGCCAATAATTCCACTTCTATAAAATGATGACCCATTTCGGAAGCCGCTGCAGATGAGATATGATCCGTCTGCTAGGCTGACTGATAAAAATACGACTGATGTAAATATCAAAGGTTTTCTCATTCTGCATGTTTTCAAAGAGTGTTGAAAGACTCCTAGTTAATTAACACTCTTAACTTAAAAAGGTGTCAAAGCTTGATGTTAATATATTTTAACTGGATCACCACAGCCTTCATTTTTCAACTAAACAGATACTTGTTTGTCTGTTAGGTTGTGCTGAACACAATATATCTGCCCCTGAATCAGGTTTCATTATGTAAGAACAAGAGAAAGCAGTGAAAAAAATATTTTTCAATCTGATCCAATAAATTATACTAATTTAATAAATGATTTTCTGTGTAGAAATAAATAAAGAAAATGACTAATATTATCATATTCATGTGGTAAATAATTACTATCTCACGCTATTTGATTAACTGCCCAGTTGTAACAATTTTTTGAATATAATTATAAAGCATTATTCTAAAAATCCAGTTGCTCATGTCAGTGAAGTATACTTAATGTATCACAACAGATTAGTGTACAAAAGGTTAAGCACACACAGGATAAAGTTTTTGAATGTAAAATGTGTATATACTGCTACTACTGAGCAAAACGAATCCCTAATTACAACCCACTAGGTACACAAAAAACATATATATAAAACACACACACACACACACACACCCACACACAAATTAATTAAATTCATTTAAGTGATATGAGAATATAAAACAAAAAAAATCGGAGGGAAAACAACAACAAAAACAAAACATTGCATTAGTGTGAAATGATGTGTCGTTTCTCACACATACATGCATAGAAAAACTGTGGGTTAAAAAAAAAAAAACAGAAACCAGAAACATAAAGCATTAGAAACTACAATACTAAATCTATTCTTGTTGTCTGCATGAATGATGCTGTATTATGTTCTTAACAAATTACTTTGAATGCACAGGTGAATAAGAAAAATGTAATTAATACTGTGAAAAATAGATATGTTTTAAAATAAAGCTTTAAAGCAGATAGATTGAGAAATGGTCTATTTATACACACACACACACTCACACACAGATGTTTGTTTTTGTGAATTGTGGGGACATTCCATAGGCGTAATGGTTTTTATACTGTACAAACCGTATTTTCTATCGCTCTACACCAACTCTACCCCTAAACCTAACCATCACAGGAAACTGTGCACATTTTTACTTTCTCACAAAAACTCATTCTGTATGATTTATAAGCCTTTTGAAAAGTGGGGACATGGGGTAATGTCCTCATAAGTCACCCTCTCCTTGTAATACCTATGTCATACCCATGTCATTATACAAATTTGTGTCCTGATATGTCACAAAAATGCACACACACACACACACACACACACACAAACAAAATAATTAATTGACCATCCAGTCCAATTCATGCTAAATAAAATAAGCAAAGTGTGATTTTATATTCACATAATAACAATGATGTACTGTAAATGGATACCAATGCCATTTTTAAATCATTTTAAGCAGTGCAAAGCAAAAACTTTCACATTTAATAAAAAAAAAAAGAAATTCACAAAAGTCAAGAACGCATTTCGTTGTTGTTGTTGTGAACTGAAATATTTTAGGCAAAAATGATAAAAAGGTTATCAGAGAAATCAGTAGGATCTCTTTCATCCAAGTTTAACAATACAAGTAGCATTACGTTTTAGTTCAAGAGGTTAAGGAAAACAGGAGGACTGTCAGTACAAGCGTATGGAGAGAAAGTGAGAAAGCGCTAAAGAGACAGAGACAGAGAAAGAGAGAGAGTGGGAGAGAGCACAAAAGCGCTGTGGCGGGCCGAGGGTGTCAGGCTAGAATCGTCTCAGATCTCTTTCCCGTGACAGACTGCTAACTGCACTCAAACACAACACCCATTTACACAAACAGACACCTGTGCCAAATGGCCATGCTTTTATAATAGAGCATATTCCAACAAAATGTCAAATATATTTGTAATTTATTATTGATATATTTGTTATTTAAAATTTTACAATTGTTGTATGGGTGTAAATTATAATATGAACCAAGCATTTATTTGTGATTAAAGTGAGCAAAGAGTTCACTAGACCTTTGGTTCTCAGCTGAACGGTTCTGACCCAAATATAGTTGTGTTCTAACAGCAGGGGGGACCATGCTGAATGCAAATGCAAACACAGACAGGTTGTGTGCCCTCACATTTAAAAAAAAAAAGCAAAAACTGTCAAGGTAATAAAAGACACGACCGAGACTGCACTTGAAACGAGATTAACACTGTTTGTGCTGAACACAATGTGTTTGTACAATTAATCATTAGCTGCACGGAGCATGAAACCTTTGGCATGGAAGAGACATTTAGAAATAATTTACAAAATGTATTTTTAAAATTATAAATTTTTCCATAAAGCCTTGGTAGTGTACAGTAATAATAAATTTCAAAATGTAATTTTAGGCAAATTTATGTTTACTTTTGTAAACATGAAATTCAATTTATGATTACAAATATCTAGATAATACAACAGATTCTTAAAGACAACATAAAACCAAAATATAATACTTGGTAAAAAACAGTCTCTGTTGTGCATGAATAATAATTTTATTTTGAAAGAATTTTTTTTTTCATATTTCAAATTGTAAAATTTTTCTCAGACTAAAATGACTGCTATCATTTTACCAAAATTAATATTGTATGATAATATCATTGTTCAAGTTTTACATTATTTCTTGTTCGGTTTTACTTGGAAATACATCCCATAATAGAAGTTAAATGTATTATAAACACAGTTTTATGTTGCCTTCAAAGAACAGGCTATAATAAGGGTGTAACAATATACCGTGTCACAATATATCGCAATACATAAATGCAACAATATCGTATCGTGGATAGTGACAATATATATTGTGTATAGTTCACCCAAACTGAAAATTACTGTTTTAGAGTTTTAGTGTCAGTACTACATTAAACTACTATATATAATGTTGAATATAATGTATAATACTGCAATGGGGGAATATTTGTGCGTCCTGATAATGCCAAATGTCTTATGTTACCAGTAAAAAGTGGCCTAAATTATTTTAAATATATCTAGTCAGTGACCGAGTGAAACATATATCATCTAAAATAAATCTGTGTTTCAGCTTTAGAATCATGAATATTTTTATTCTGGTGTCACCATTGTCCTGTGCATTGGATTACCAGCACCAAGTCCAAGCCTATTCATTTCCACTCCCAATTTAATACCAAATTTAGCATTTTAATCAACAGTACATTTTTTGTTATACTTTTACCATATGTCTTGGAGTATCGCAATAATACCGTATCGAGGGTGATATGTATCGAATCGTGACATGAGGGTATCGTTACAACCCTATAACCCTAATCTAATTTACACCCTATTCCTAAAATCTGGTTTATGGCAGGGGGACAGCCTTGTACAGGAGGGTTCAGTGACGGAGTAGTGTTGAGCAATTCCAGCGTTATGGACGTGACATTTGGAGTCATAACTTGAAATATAAACCCTCAAAGAATGCATTTAATAGCAACATATTGAACCGTCTATTTGTATATTCATAATCCCTTACTAAAGGAGCCCAGAGATTAGAAAAATGTCAGTCTATACAACTGGTTTATATTTTAGATGAGAGAAATATACAGCGTTACGGACGTGACAAAAAAAAGTCACTAAGTTTTGGGTGACAAAATATTTTTTAGGAATTCTGTGAATTACACTGCGCAAACCAAAAGTAATACTGCCCACCGAATGAAGAAGGGTTGGCTCTCCACAGAGCATAAAATAATAATTTTATTTCATTTTTTGTGTTTGCATTAATGAGGAAAAAACAACGTTANTGAAGGACACACACACACACAGTGGGAAAAGTGTGTTACTTTATGGAGGGAAATCAGTGCTGTTTGATGAAAGTGAACCACAACCTTTTTTCTTTTTTTTCCATTTCACAGTTATATTTCACAAGACAAAATTATTGAATTCACGCAAATTATCCTGTTCAAAAGTTTAAATACCCTTGGTTTGTCTCTTTCAATACCAATGACTGCTTTCAGCCTTTTAAATAGTTGTCTATGACATTGGTGCTCAAGGACAATATTGAGAAAGAAGGGCATGTAAACTTTTAAATTAGATAATTAGTTTAAATTCAAAACGCAATTTTCTATTTTATTTATTTTAAAAAAAGGGAAGTATGAGAACTAATGAGCAGGACTGTACAGTATGTGCAGCATAAATCCAACAGCTCTGATTTTAGACGGCAACATTCTCTGCTTCTGAACTGTCACCAAAGACACTTTCTTTCACAAATGTTTGTGCTCTGGATTTTCAATCTCTGCACATAGTAAACTCTGACACGAGTTCTACAAAAATGAGTCAGGCAGACAAAAGAAAACATAAATGAAAACTCAGAAATGGAGCGTTGAAATACAAGGTACTGATACATCAAAATCAGCAGCCTGTAGAATAAATACCACATTGAAAAGAGAGAATTGTGAAGCTTTGAGACGCTCCAAAAACCTTCAACTCTAAAAACCGTAGTCTGAAAGGAGGTCAGCTTTGATGTGCCTTTTAAATTAATGAACAGGCTACATACAGATAGAATATACTGACGGTCTGTATGCAGTAGTGATGCGCAATATAGCGAAAATACAAAATTCGATGTCTTGAAGTATATCACAATATTTATGCATTTGCATTTCATTGGCTCAAGGGATTTTTTTTTTTCAGTAAGAGAAAGCATTTAAACCAAACAAGCACTGTAGCCAAGTAGATTTTGCATTTAAAATAAATTAAAATATAAATCATTTAAGAATGTATGTTTAGGAAGTAAAATGGAGTGAGTTATAAAATAATGTAAAATTATTCAAACATCAACTCTAACACTGTTTTTACGCGTTAACAGCTGAGATGCTATTAATATTCATCTTACCTAGACATATTGTAAAACAATAGTCAAATGTCACCTTCCGAGAAGCTATAAACAATAAAATCCTCACAATAATGAGGATGATGGTTAATTTTATATTGCTAACAAAATCACTGCAATATATTATGAATCTTCAATACGACATCAAGCTGTAAGATGCTGCAGTGGTTTTCTCATTTGGCTGGCCATGGGGATGACACAACAAGCAGAGAAAAGGATTCAGATACATAATCAACCCATCAAGCACATGCTGGGTTTGTGATTGGGAGCAAGGCCAGCTGATATATTCTGGACATTTTACCACCCCGTACTATCTGCACTCGTGTGCAGCCAACAGTCAAAAGAACTGCTGTGCCGGAGTGGAACTGTGTCATCAGGGCTCTCCATGTCATGTCTACAGTGACTAATTTAATCAATTCCTCTATCTGTGTCTATGACACCATCCAGCCCTTCTGTAGACATAACACACACACACACACACACACACATACATACATACACGCACACTCCAAAGGTAATGGCTCTCATTCACTAATAATTATGAACAAGTGCTCTTTCTTACAGCTGTGTAAATGTGCTCATACAGAAAAACAGGTACATTAGAAACCCTATTTCTAATATTTATGAATGTGGACTATTTAATACAAGGATTCCTACACTTTTTTGTTAACGAACTCCTTTAACCTAAAATATTTTCTTGAAATACCCCCTGAAAATTTTAAACATTTTAATAAGTGTTTTATTTTTGATGTATTCTTATTTTAAAAGTATTTATTTTCATTCCACATTGTTATGAGTAATTAACTATTATCCAGTTTGGGAAACCCTGGCTTATTAAATAGAATAATTTTTAAAGAAATAATAATAAGTGATTATGTCAAACTACAAAATAAGGTTCAGTTCCATTCTTTAAATTAAACTTTTATATCAGGACTGTTAAATACACCTGACATTTTTGCATTTATGCTCACAAAATATCAAAAGAATTTTAATTAAGATATTACATTATAATATATTATAAAGATATTAATGTTCATCATATAATGGGTACACTGAAAGGATTAAATGTATGAATTGCATTGTTTTATGCATTTTTAGATGAACAGATGCGGACAAAATGAGCATCATATAATTAACTCAGTGTTAACTCAAGTGTTAAGTGTTAACTCAGTGATAAATCACGATTTCTGCACAAAAACGTTTGCACATGCACAAATACATGCGTATATGCGGTCACCGTGATTTTGCCAAAAAGACATGTTCCCGTATTAATGTATTTATGAATAACACTGATGTAGAAGCACCTAACCCTGGTTGTAAGCCTAAACTTGTCATAAACTGTGAACTTGTCCCTCAAATCTGATTGGTTGATTGGAACGTTGTTCCTGGATCAACAAAGATGTTGATCCAGGAACATGTTGTACTTGGTGAAATCACGTTCACCACGTATGCGTGCCATGCCCTACTGTGATTATGATTTCACATCATTTTTCAGATGAGTGGACGAGAAAGAGAAAATCTGCAGTGGCACTTTATTGTCTACCATCAAAGGTGGAAAGATGGGAGAGGACACAGTCAGACTGTGGGAAAAAGAGTGACAAATCACACCGTAACAAGCGCAATTTATCACACGCCACACTTGCCCTTTCTCCTTTATCTACCCAGTACACAGAGCAGACACCTGTGGCAGACCAGAAGACAACTGCATACACAAACAAGAACTGCAAACTACACACTCTCACACACACACGCGCACGCGTTGCCTTTCACTGTCCTCTGTGAGTGTAATTTGGCAGGTCTTCAAGCTGGAGTGCAGTGGTTAGCTCTGTTTCAGGACTGATCCTCTCAGGCAAACTGAGTGCAACTCCTGCACAATCCCTCCTTCAATCCCTCTTACTCATTCTCTATCTTTCCCCTCTCTTTCTTCCCAACCCTTTCCTCTGTTACGCTCTCTCTTGTATTCCCTCCTGAGCTGCTGCATCTGCGTTCACAATGGGTTGGTCAGTGACATTTGCGAAGATTTATCATATCGGTGTCCAACATAACAAACAAAGGCAAAGGAGGGCAATGGGCACAGAGGGGGGGAGACAGTGAGTGTCGCCCGCACCAAATGGGGGGAATCATAAGTCATGCATCAACCGAGCAACACATGAGGCCGCCAAACAAAACACATTTTATTGCCAAGATTATCTCGCAGAACACAGTTAAAGCCTTCAAACTTCCAAAATAACTACAATAATCGACTCATGTCAACTGTAACATGATGAAACACAGTTCTCTAACTCTAATTGGTCGACACAATAATGCTATTTTGCCTATAAACTTTGAATGCAGCTCCAAAGTCACAGAAAGGGACACAAAATAACCCACAATGTAATGGGTTTATGGAATGGGATCTGTGTTAGACAGTCTATAGAGGAACCCCTTATTGGTTGGAGGTTGATGTTTTATAGCTCAAAAGACATAACTGAATTTACTTTATATATAATCTACTTTATATTTCATATACGCAACAACTTTATCTCAGATTTTGTGGACCAGACTTCTTAAAGGATTAGTTCACTTCAGAATTAACATTTTCTGATAATTAACTCACCCCCATGTCATCCAAGATGTTTATGTCTTTCTTTCTTCAGTCGAAGAGAAATTAAGGTTTTTGAGGAAAACATTCCAGATTTTTTCTCCATATAGTGGACTTCAACAGTTGCCAACAGGTTAAGGTTCCAAATTGCTGTTTCAGTGCAGCTTTAAAGGGCTGTTCACGGTAATAAGGGTCTTATCTAGCGAAACGACAGGTCATTTTCTAAAAAGAAAAAAAAACTAATAATGTATATACTTTTTAACCACAAATGCTCGTCTTGCACTCCTCAGCGATGCACCACGCATTACACAATCACATTGGAAAGGTAATGCATGGCGCATCGCATGCAGAGCAGTGGAAGATGAGCATTTGGTGAAGGAAAAATGCCGGAATGTTTTCCTCAAAAACCTTCATTTCTTTTCGACTGAAGAAAGAAAGACATAAACATCTTGGATGACATGGGGGTGGGTAAATTATCAGGAAATCCTGAAGTAAACTGATCCTTTAAAGGGATAGTTCAACCAAAAATGAAAATTCTATTATAACTTACCCTCATGTCATTCTAAACTTTTCTTACATTTGTAAAACAAAAAAGTGGATATTTTGAAAAATATAATTTTGTTCAATGAAAAATAAACAAACAAACATGGGAGCGTGAGGGAATATTGATTTTTGGGTAAACTATCCAAACTTGTATCCAGACAAGTCCATTTTTTTTTTTTTAGGTAAACAATATGAACAAAAACCTGAAGCAAAAATGTTTGGTGCTCTCATTGCTGTCTTAGTAAATCAATTCCAAAATCAATTCAAGGGACAGCAAATTTGGCTTTGAACATACATAAAGAAAGTGATTGAGCACCGTATCTAAACTATAAATGTTAAAATACGGTAGAGGTAGTGCAGAAGAAAACTTCTGTGAGTCCAATTAAAATCTCTTGACTGTCTGAATGTCAGTAGTAGCAAACAAACTGGCCAGCTGGAGAATCACAGTCAGCTGGTTTTTCAGCTGGACTGGATCATTTTTGGGTAACCTCTTCAGAAGTGCAGTAGTTCCCATGGTGACTGGGCACCTGTGGTTTGTAGATAAATCTGAGAGAAATGGAGTGGGCCGCAGTACGTTCCCTTGATAACACCTGTAAGCGATAAGTTCAAAGCAGCACGGCGCTTCAGCCTCCTGGATCGTTTTGTGAAGTTGTGCGTGGGGTAATTATGGAGTCGTTAAACTTGAAAAATATCTAGGGAAAAATGAACTGCTTATGTCGAACACATGCAAGAAAATTTCAAGAGCTGTGCAGGTGTATGTGAGGATTTCTCTTTTCTTTTATAGCTTGGATGAAAACAGGTGTGGGAGCTACCTTTTCATCTCTCCGTCTGTCTCAACCCATCTGTGTGTTTCCTCGTTTCTCTCTCAGTCGGTTTGCTTACAGTGATTCTCCCTTTGAGTGCTGTGGGATGCGGTAGAGCTCTTGACTGCCCAATGTCTGTTTTCTGTGTAATAAATCTTAGCCTTGAACAATAGCAGATTAAGTTCTGCTGAAATGGTTTGTTTGTGTGGTAACCTTGGCATTGTCCAGACCCTGGGAAATTTCAATGAGCAACACACATTCATAAAAGGCCCTTATCAATAACAGTCAAATGCCAATCAAATCCTTTAATCCTTAAAAACTCCTGAAGGCCAAACATCACGAACTGAATAAATTAAAATAAAGCCACAAAAACTGATTTTGAAAATTTCAGCGTTTATCAACACAAATGCTCTTTTAAAGTCTGCCAACCTCAAGTCAAGTCCAACTATATATTTCTGTTTTTTTATGTAATTTCAGTTATAAAGTAAGTAAGAGAACAGACTGGAAATGATAGAAGCCAAATTTGAACTCGTCAGTATATGTACACGTGACACTGCGCAATATGTCACTGCAAATGCATGGCCCACCAGGCTGCGTCTCCAATGGTTCTTTGCTTATTACGTGATCTAATGCACTGTAACAGGTTGTGATAGTTTGCAATAATGTGATATGACACTGATGTCACTGAGATTTGACCCTTTCTCTTTAAAGCCCCTGGGGATAGTTTGCTGGACGGGAGGGGCTCTCTATTTTTGGGAAAAGCGCAACAGTTTGGGGGCACATGGAATATGACATTATAGCTCTGTTCAAAAAACCTAGAGAGCTGCCTACGGAGGCAGTATTTTAAGACATTACAGGCGCACTTCTGACACTGCACACATTTAAAGACTCGGTTCTTGTTTTCTGCCATGTTGAGGAAATTATGGCACTCTCACTTTACCCAACTACTTGCAGACTACACACTGGCACTCAAAAGATTGCAGTCGTTTTTGTTTTTTTTATGTTTTCGAATGAAGTCTCTTACAGTATGTTCACCAATGTTGTATTAATTTGATCAAAAATACAGCAAAAACAGTAATATTGTGAAATATTATAATATTATATGATAAGCTCCCTATTGCCATTTCTCTGTCCTCACCCCACACTTTTATTTGCTGTTGTTCTTTGTTGTTCTCTGATTTATTAAAGGTGTAAACCTGAAGCCAGATCAATCGGATTTCAAACATGTTATTTGGGTCTTTGCATCTATATGACATTTTCGTCTTTTGGTCAGATTAGTCACAAATATTAAAGAACGATGAGGCATATCAAGTAGGGATGTCATGGTGAGGAATTTTTCGCACTGTTTATAAACTTTTGAATGCTCAATGCTTTTTTACTTTCACAATCACGATCACGCATACTCTGTGTATTGGCATAGGCCTACAATTTGCAGGCATCAGAAAGCTGCTATCTATATGCAGGATACTGAAATCGCTTTTACTTTTGCTTTCGAATTTGCGATTACACATACTCTGGGTATAGGGAGCGGCGGTACTGATCGCACATTTCACAAGATATTTGTCAATGATGCTCATGATCTGTTGCAAATCCCCCGTCATCGTCTTGTCAGTCGTCTCTCCTTACTTTCGTCACATGATAAGTGATATCTGACTCCTGATGCACTGTGCTGCAAAATTGTGCTATATCCGTATGGATCAGTATAATACTGTATGGTATGTATAATACTTTTTGTCTTTAATAAATTATTTAATATGTTAGCAAGACAATGTTTACATTGTAAGTATATTGACTGATTTATAGTCTTTTAAGCCAATCTAATGAAACGGTGTTATTTAGTGATTCATGCTTCACTGTCTGGCTGGTATGTCTGTAGTTGTTAGTAGATGTCGCTCCCTGTGATAATTTATAGCCTCTGAAATCCATTCTAAAATGACTGGAGGAGATTCAGGCAGTGGACTGCGAAGCATCCCTAGTAAAGACTGTAGCTAGAATGTTATGGCCGATTTTAAAATTCTATATTATATTGTCAAAATAAATTAAAAATAAAACACTAAAACTAAAATAAATCATTTATGCTATGAATTTTGGGATCCCAACATTATAATGTACAGTATGAAAAAGGGTATACTCATTTTAAGCTTTGTAAAAGATTGTGTTTAAGTGTTATTTAGTAGCGATTGTAAAGATTAACTTGAAGTCAGTGTTAGATGACCGCAAAGGTTATCTAAATATAAAAATATCAGCCAATACTGATAAATAATAATAAAAAAAAAACTCTAAATGTCAGCCACAAAATAACTGAAAGATATCCAAAAAGGTATCAACATATTGTACATTCCTAGTTAAATTACTAAAATGTTTTGAAAATCCCATCATTAGAAACTAGAACAGATATCCCAAGGTAAAAACAGGCTTTTTGCTTGCAGTTTAAGCAAAGCTTTCAAGTACATTTCTCTGATTATATTCTGCAAGCTATAGTATTAAGATACATGGTAATATCAGTATTTATCAGTCAATCTGGACCGGTTTATCATAAAAGAGAGTCTGCTTGTGAACTGCTGAGTCTGCTCTCATATAACACAAAGCAGCACTTAGGACTTCTCTTCTGTCATCAGCTTTTGGCTTTTCTATGAGGGCATGAATAACTCTCTGCACCAACCCACCGACTGCAGCTGCCTTTGACATCTGCTATCTCAAATAGACGATATTCTTAACTGGTGTTGCGACAGAACAAAAATGGCCTACTTTTTTCACCCTCTCTTCCATTTTTTTGTTTCTTTCTCTAAAGCTTCCTCCCCGCTCCTCCATAGAACATCCTCCCACCGATACGCCTTCCCATGTCTCAAATCTTAAGAACTCCGCAGCCTTGCCAGGGATCAAAGAGGATGAGTTTCATCCAATGAGAACGCGCCTTTCCGCATGACAACACTTGGCTCGTTCCAATCAGTTTGCATCATTTTCCTACTTCTTTCTTTCTGTCTGTCTGTCTGGATCACTGGCATAACAAACTATGATTTATTAGTCTGTTCTCACATTGTCTTACAAGGACGTGTTGTTTTTTCCTCTTGAGCAGTTTATTTTCCGAGCATCGCAAACGGTGAGGCATTTCTAATCCATAAATAGGGATTACTAAATTTAACTGAAGCCTTTGAAGTTAGTGCACTAGATTTGGTCACAGACACACCATATTGCCCAGAGTTTTTCACAGCAGGTCTCAGCGGTAATGAGTTTATGAATCGGCGGCCTCGCAGGATGAGATTATCAGCGACACAACGTCTTCATTAATATTTGTCTCTACGAAAACAGAATATTGCACTTGTCATTTCGAGCATATTGCATAAATATCACACACACAAGCATCAGCAAGAGACTCAAACACTGGATGGACAATTCCTTAACTTCTCCACTGCTATAACTGGAGAAACAGTGCTGTCTAAGTGATGAATTATTGAAATAAGATGTGCCTAATCTAATGGAGATCAGGGGTTGTTCTAGTGCTGGGAGGCAGATGTCAGTCAGAGCTGACACATGTGACAGCTGTGTGTGTCAGTGTCCAGAGGCAATGAGAAAGGCCCAGGGGAACAGCTGTCTAAGGTCATTAGTGAGGAGAGGGCTAGTGGGCAGGGTGGTCAGCCCTGTATCAGGCTGGACAATGTGAGGCTGTGACCGTTGACACGTGGTTTGGGCAAACGTTCAAGTCCGGCAAGGATGAGGAACACTGCACTGAGGCAAACTCGGCAATGCTTTGCATCATCAGACCCCGAGGAGAAGAGCGGCGGCTGTTGTTCAGCACAGCTCCCCCTATAGAGTATCAGTGCTGGGAGTGATGCAACTCTTGTACAGCAAGGGAGCTATCACAACACACACATGCACATTCACTTAAAAAGAAAAATCAAAACATACAGAAAATAAAAGCAAAAATGGTTTCAATTCTGAAGCACTTTTCTGAAGTATATTATGCATTTATTTTAAGCTCTAGCTACCTAGTTACTGTTGCTTACAAGTTTTAAAAAACATCCCATAAGAAAGAACAGAAGAGTGTGATTTTCAGTAAATGAGTGTTCAGTGTTCATAAAGAGGTAAAAAAAGAAAAATGGACAAGCTATTATTCTTGCATGGGTTTGAATGACTAGTAGCATTTCAAAGTATTTTTAGTCATGATTCTTTGAAAGAAATTGTTAAATTGCACAGAAACATGCAGATCAGAATCGAGGCAAACACTTCTTACAGTCAAATAAAAAGAAAAAGGCTTCATTTAGCTGCAATTTAAAGTGAAAATATTCCTAATAGTATGCTTTCATACTGTGAACTCTTTAGTTATAACCAACACTATGAAGTTATGTTAAATTAATAACATTAATTTACCTTTAAACGTATGTAGGCGTGCTTTCAAATGTTATACGTACATAGATATGTATGTAGATGTGCTTTCTAATGACATACATTTAATCGCAGCATGAACCTCTCAAAAAAAAAAAAAAAAAGAGTACATCTTTGGGTACCATGTGTCACTATTATAAGTGGCCTGGCAACAATGTTTTAGCACATTTTTGGATCATGCCCATAAAATTGCATTAAAACTAGCCAAATGCACAGATGCTCCATAGACTCATAGACTAAAAAGAAAATCGTGGATGGCAACGGTTTCTAAAGTAGGATGAACAGTAACATTTTGCAGGCGTAGTGATGCGTCGATTGTTGGATAAGCAACGCAATGAACAAGCGCACAAAATAATTAAGTCTTTAAATACAGTAGAAAACATTCTATTTCTGTTTGGGGAACACTGAAGTGTGAACAAAAAAAAACTGATTTGAAAACTGTGCACTGAAGTCTAAATGAAAAGGGGTTTATAAATATTAATATAATAGCAATGAGTCATGTTTTATTTTACAGATGAGAAAATCTCACTCTATTAGACATTTAAATGATTGTTGAAACGCTGTACCTTAGCATGACAATGATAAGTGCTACAAAACAAGCTGTTTTTATTCCGCATATAAAGCTCCATACATTCAACAGAGACTGAAAGAGAAAAAGCACATGGCTGTAATTAACATGAAGAAAAGACTGGGGATTTAACAGCAAACACTAATTCCATATGACCTACTTATTCAAAAAGCATTTCCGGACTGCCTCTGGATAGCTATACTGGAAACGACAAAACAGCAAGTTCAAACGCACAATATACTATCCTTTTATATTTCTCAACAAGAACCGAAACTAAAACTTATACAACAAAGCGTGAAACGAGAGACCACGGCAGACGGACTAAACTTAGTCCGGACTAAACTCCTGTCCATTAGTGATGATGGAGTGGGCCTTTGAGACACAGGCCATTAGGCTGGAGGAGTGTGTGCGGAAAATGGGCACCATTTCTCCCGTATTTCCTCTTTGACAGCACCAGTGATGATACAAAAAGCATGGGCAGGAGCGAGGAAGTCAGGGATGAGCGGTGGATGAGAGAGATGAGTGTGTCCCTGGAAGACTGAAGCTGTTGGACACCAGTGATGGGAGAGGGAGTGTTTCCCTGTCTCTAAGACTGGATGTTGAAATGTAGGCCAGAGAAGAGAGGAAGGGAGATGAGGGGCCGCAGAGGTAATGGCTTGACGACTCTCCATAAATCATAGAATATGGCAGCACATTTTAAGACCATACCGCCGCTCCCTATACGCAGACTACGCAGTTTGCGTAGGGTACCAACTCCCAGGGGGGAGTTGGGTTGGCATTCCCGCATCCGCCATCAGCCTGATTTGATACTAATGCAATTTATGTCATGTAATTTCAATTATTTTAATGCGCTATGCATTAACGTTTTCTAAGGCTGCACAATATATTAAAACAATTTAATAATCATAATATAGCATAGTGCTATCATTTATAAACCTACACTAACACAGGAGAATACATCAATAAGTTTAAACCCTCGCTCTGAGTTTGCATGTTTTGATGTCCACATGTTCTTGTTAAAAAAACTACAGTGGCTGTAGCATTTCTATTGCAAAGAAGTGGGCAAATATTCGAGATTAAGTGGACTTTTAAATTAAATGTTGTTTGACCAATATTAAACAAGGATTTGATCATGCTGTAAAGTGTAACAACAACAGTCCCCAGGCCATTGGTGCTCTCTTCCGGCATTTGTTATCAGTGTTGGGGAAAGTTACTTTTAAAAGTAATGCATTACAATTTTGCGTTACTCCCTAAAAAAGTAACTAATTGCATTATTAATTTACTTTTTTATGAAAAGTAATGCGTGACATTACTTTTGCGTTACTTTTTCTCACCTGGGCTGGGCTGCTTGTTTGTTTTTTAATAACAACAAAACAGTTCTGTTTTTGGCAAATGTTAAGATCCTTTCACACCAAAAGTGAAATAAATAAGCCTCAGGCTAAAGGAAATGCATATTTACGCCTGTACAGTAGAGGGCGCAGCTCAAACTAACCTTTCAGCTGTGCTGCTATTCTGAATTAAAGAAGAATAGGACACAGGAGAAGAAAGTTCATCTCTTTTATTTCTAAATAATCTACAGTCATTTTTGCTTATTATGGTTTAATTGGATCATTGAAGGTTAGCAGCAAAGGCATTGGTTAATAAAGTGAGATTAAATATATTTGTTTAATTTAATATATTTAATTATTACAGGTTTGCCTAAAATTCTGAGATTGCATTTCACTGTTTTTGTTCATTTTGAGGAATACTGAATGTTTTTGTGCAATTGAGATAAGTAAATGCATGTTCACATTTAGTCTATAACTACAATATAACCATCATGTCAACACAGCGCACACACTTCTGCACTTTATTTCTCTCAACATGGGGACAGGAGAGCTGTCAGTCAATAAATGTGAAAAAGTAACTTGCATTACTACTTTGAAAAAGTAGTAAGAAAAAAAGAAAAAAGAGATATTTTGTTATAAATTGAAAAAGTAATCCGTTACTTTACTAGTTACTTGGAAAAAGTAATCTGATTATGTAACTCAAGTTACTTGTAACTGTTTGATTGTTTATATTATGTATATTACATTAAGGGCCAGATTTACTAAACGGGGCAAATTAGCGTGAGAGCACAATTCCACAAATGTGCCGATGGAAGTGGCACGTTTTGTACGTGATCTACTGCTGACGCGCAAATTAAAGAACACACAGTCAAATAATTTACACAATGACCAACGCAGTATATCAAGAGCAGTGCAAATTAGCGTTGGGTCGCAAATAAGCAGAGCTGATGCACAACTTGTTACATGTAATCTGACAAACACAAACACATATTTGGCAAACAATATGTCCGGATAACGTTTTCCTCTGGCATTCCAAAGAAATTATTACGAGTGGAAAATATATTCTCCTTTCTACTACGCACTCTCTGTTCTCTGCGGCGTCTCCTCTTAGCTGCAACAATTGCAGCCATGTCGCAAAATGGGTTAAGACATGCTTTTTTGGGGCATTAAATAATGGCGCAAATACCAGTAAATTGACTAGCACAAACATTAGTAAATCGCGTTGCGTGATTCATTTAAATACTCTCCTCCCATAAATTTTGCATCTGAAAGGGAAACTCCTACAAATGCATTAAGGCCAGCCACAAAAACAACTCAGTCCACACCTTTTCAGCACTAATTTTGCACTGTGTGTCTTTGGTAAATCCTGACAATAGTTTTTTAAAGCCAAAAGAGGGTTTGCACCGGCGCAAACTGTTAGTAAATCTAGGCCTATGTACTTTAACAGTTTTGTTCAATAAAACCATATATTTACTTGCTTTTGATACTTTCTTTAAAGTAATTATTACATCATTGTTATTATATATGTATTTATTTAGTATTTTATATGTATTTTAAAGGCTGTTGTATACTTAGGTGTATTTTTATTACCACAAAAAATATTATCCGATTACACGATTAATCGTCAAAATAATCAACAGATTACTCGATTACCAAAATAACCATTAGTTTTTAATATGCAGGCTATAATTAAATTTTTTTATAACAATACAATTTGGCCAGCAGCAGCCCTGTTTTAAAACATAAATGTTTAGTTGGTGATGCTATAATGGTGAGTTTCATCTTGATAAAAAAAAAAAAGTAAAGCAAAGCTCCAAAAATGTCAATTACTAAGCTGCCTGAGATATCCTGATCATTACTGTATCACAGATGCAAACTTTGATTGCAATCAGGATGCCACAAGTCAAACTTTACATATGGGTGTGTCTCCTGACATAATCAGAACTCAGACGAATATAAATTAGCACTATCATACATACCAGACTAATCTGACAACAGTCATTACATTTAACAGGTGAACAACGTCAGTCTGAAATAACCTCACTGTGGAGGCAGCGCTTATTCTCGCGACACTAATGCTTATTCAAGGTGAACGGTAATTTGATTATAATGAGTAATATTTAACTTGAGTCATTTAAAAAAGGATTTCGTTGCCTAATTCAGTCATGTACATACGCGCGCATACAAAATAACTACTAAATCATTTACGAAGGTGTTTAGACTGTCGTACAGATTTCCGTTATGACTATCAGACGCTTGCGTGAATAAACCAATTAAAACTGCTCTTCCCATGTTTATCTCCACATGAATTATCCCACTATAATTATTAAGAAACCAAAAATCATGGCATACTGCATAGTGTCCCAAAGCATCGATTTAACAGCTCGCGCGGGCATCCTTGTCAGCAGACGCGTCTCCATTTATCACTGAACTTAAATGCCTCTCCTCAGGAAAACAAGAACACGCAGCTAAAAGTCAAACTCTCCGTGTCACCGAGTCGTAAACGGATCTAATATAGACAAAATAAGCGCCTTCTGTCAAATGACAGCCTCTTACCTTTCCTTTTCTCCATACTGCGAGCACAGCGTCCTCTCTCTCACTCTCACTCAGTCATTCTGCAGTTACAAGTGCTGGGCACGAGCTCTTGCTCCTCAACGGCGCGAATTTTGAATCCCCGTGTTGTATTCGTGTCGTTGTGTTTTTCTGTCAGGCGACGGATGGGCTGTTAGGTGTGTAAGGTGCTGAAACAGAGCGCTGATGGTTATACAAAGAGATGCGGTTCACCGAGACGCGGGCGAATGAGCGAGCGTTAGGTTGGTGAGGTGAGCTCATAGTGTGTAATAGTGACTGAGCTGATTTGAATCAGGGCTCCTCCTGCGCGCCCCTCACGGCAATTCTCCTCCCAAAAATATATGCGCTCATGTTCTGCGCTCGGGTGTCGCGGCTCCGTGCCTTAGGAAACCAAAACTGATCGCATCGGATACGCAGTGTTGTTTTATCGATATTTCATCACTGACACCGTTTCCAAAGATCGATATTAATTAATCAGGTGCTGAAAGATTCATATTTGACATTCCTGCTGCCTTGCAGCCAGAATAAGGTTTGAGCATGTAAATGTCTTGCTGAAACTGTCATTATTGGCAAGCCTCAGCGGGCAAAATGTCATGCTGAGATACTAGAATTGGGTTTATCCGATTTACTCAACATTGTGAGGCATTATACATAGCCTACATACATGAATTTTTTGGTGACCATAGGCTTTAAGTTAGCCGGTAACACTTTATTTTACAGTGCCGTAGTTACACGTTACTACATGTACTTACTATAGTAATAACAGTAAATTATGCATAATTACAAGTAACTAACCCTAAACCAAACCCTCACCCTAACTGTAACTCTATAGTAAGTACATGTAGTTAATTAATAGTACTCAGTACTTATTTGAGTAATTACAATGTAACTATGGCACTGTAAAATAAAGTGTTTTCTGTAAATGTGTGAGATTCAGATTATAGCCACTCTAGGTAAATAACTAAAAGAATGACAAAGTGCAGTAAATGTTAAAACTATTTGTAAAAAACCAGTGTGTTTAAGAATAATGAATTAAAATAATATAATAAAAACCAGTTGCAACATCAAGCAGTATAACTGACAGCTTTTTTGTACAGATAAAATAACTGGAAGCGGCTGTCACCGGAAGCAAATGGCTGCACCCATTCTTTCGTAGCAAATAAGGTGCATAAAAAAACAAAAAAACAAATCTCAGAATATCTTATTTTATGTTCTACATAATGTTCTAACATTTTTTTTTTTTAAATTAACAGGTGTTGGATATGAGCAAAATCTTTCTCACACAGTTCAGAAGTGGACAGTGGTGGCTGTTGGAACAGAACTGGACGAGCAGATTGTGACTGGGTCGGAAAGATCATTTAATGTAATAAACTAAAGTTGAAGGATTGAATTCTAATTATTAACATTAAAACGTATATTAACATTTGTTTTATCCTCACTTAAATGAATCAGTTCAGAAGGAGTATAAAGAACCATAAGGTCTGTTTGCTGTCACATTATGACAACAGAATAAATTTCCCTGGGATGTTCCCTGGGATTTCTGGGATGTCACAGTGTCCTGGCCCTGAGCTTGTCAGCTTTACGCTCTTAATGGCATGGATACAGCCATGTCACTGGATATTATGATAATACATTACGTGTGAGTTACACATTATTAAGGGACACAAAACATTACCCATGCAGCACCTCTAGCACTGCCAGGTGGTGTCACTTTCCTCCAAGACAAATTTGAAGGCACACCCTCCCTTTTAGAGATATCGGCTGCGAACACAAGAAGGGATCTCATTAGAGCTTAATTCAGAGACAAACTGTCTCGCCTAAAACTGACGTTCTTTTGGCGTGGGGATCTATTTGCTGTGTTGCGGTGCCGCTCCTCGACCGTTTCCAAGAACCTTCGCATTGTGCGGTGAGACACTACAAAGCAGCCGGCTCTTCCCACGCGCGGGCATCCGTCCTCATTACCCCAGCACGGGCCCTGCTGCCAGCACTCACAAAGAAGCCAACCGCCCAGAGACAACGCAAGTGCTGCTGCTCCAGCACACTGACAAACAAGAGAGAGAGCGATGCAGGAATAAAAGAACAATGGAGGAGAGAGAGACTGTATATGTGCCCATATTTAAAAGAGCAGGAGAGGAGGCCAAGCTCAACCCTTTGTGTATGCAATCGCCATAAACCTACTTAAAACTAGTGGAAAATGTGTAGGCGCTGCTATGGCATGAAGCTACACTAAGAAAGACTTGGCGTGAATGGTTGAAGACATACATGTTATGTATTGTCTTGGAGGTATGCCCATCCTGTCAGTCTTTAATCCTGTATACAGAACAACTCAATGGCCTTGTGCAGTTTATGACAAAATGAAACTTCCTCTGTCTTGCTAACAAGGGAAAAGGTATTAAAGATACAAACACACACACACAGAAAGAAAAGGAGAGAGAGAGAGAGAGAGCTCAAAAATACTTGGTGCCCTTGGTGGTTCTGTTTCACTGAGATAGTATATGATTCTCCAAACTCCATTATAGGGGGAAAGAAAATCAGTCTCAACTGATAGCTATGCACAGAAACACCTTTATACACTCACAAAAACCTACACATATATATATATATCTAAATTAAATTAGCTCAAAAAGAAAGACCAAACTTACAATACTTTTCACACTGATCATAACAGCATCACAGACTAAACAAATAAAATGTCTGACCTTGACCCAAGAACAAGACAAATGTAAAATNCATATATATATATATATATCTAAATTAAATTAGCTCAAAAAGAAAGACCAAACTTACAATACTTTTCACACTGATCATAACAGCATCACAGACTAAACAAATAAAATGTCTGACCTTGACCCAAGAACAAGACAAATGTAAAATACCCCCCCCCCACACACACACACACACTCTTCATGTAGAAAATATCAACATCTGTAAAACATGACATCACTGACTATGAATGACATCACCCTCATCTTTTATTGATGTCTAAATGCATTGCACATTTCTATTTAATGACAGATGGAGGCCACAAGTGAGTTCCTGCTGGACTTGTCGTTATATCGTGCAACAGTCAAGACTAAAATCTTTGACCCCTGTTATAGGGATCAGTACACAATAGACAAGTTACAAACATATATGTATCATTCAGTCTAGTCTCCCTTTTCGACACTATCCTATCCAAATGCATAACAAGCCCATGCAACCACCAATGAAACTTTGCTACTTTACTACTACTACTAATAATAATAATAATAATACAAATGATATTATTATTAAATACTATATAAAATTTCATCCGCTAAAGGTCGCTTATTCAAAACAAAGGCGTAGCTTGTTGAGCGAGGAATCTTGGGACATGTGGTCTTTACCTCACAGCCGGTGGAAAAGAATCGGGATAGGACAGAAATCATGTTCATGGTTAATGCTATTATTAACGTTACTGTAGTATAAAGCAGAGCAGGGCCGAGTGCTGTGGGAGCTGAACGAGGCCGCTGGAGCGATTGTTAATGAGACACGAACGCAACACAAGCCTCATGAGCAGCGGAACTTTTATTATGCCACAGTCGCCGGCGTCGCTTCCGCTTTTCCGGTAATGCAGCTCTGTTTATCATATTAGATGCATTTGAGTGTGTTGAAAATGATGTTATAACGTTACTCTGTGTGTTCGCTCGGCGGCTGCTATGAGACACTTGTTGCACACAGCAGCAAGCTAGATCGATATTAGAATATCATTTTTATAAATGCTGGATGGCTTGTGTTGATAAATGGCACGCAATTAATTTTAAAACGTATTGTATGACTGAGAAAATGCTGTATTACTGTTACTAAAAATAAAGCTGCATCAGATTATGCTATGTTAGCTACTTGACAAAATAGTGTTTTTCTCTGGACCGTGGTACTCACAAAAAAATCAAGAAAATTAGATTTAAACAATAAGACCAAATGCATTGAGCTAGCTATATAACAATGATTTTTTTTTTTGTCTATAAATTTATCAAAACAGATGTTCCCTTGTCTAATAAAACATGTAATATAATTAAAGAGTCTTTGGTGTTTCCATGGTTTCTATACAAAATAAAACCAGAAACCGAGGATAACGCGGATATGATGCCATTGACAGGTGACTCACTCACATGTTCCTGATAATTTTCTTTTTAAAGTGAACTAATCCTTTAATATCAATATAATAATCGTTATATATATATATACATTCAAATAAATGCGTATATAAATCTCCTGAGATGGTTTAAATTCCAAAAATACTATAAACTCTGTTTGAAACTGCAGACTCAAAGAAAACGTGAACTCCTCACATGCATTTGTTATATGGAAAATGTTTGTGCTGCATGCATGAGCAACAGAGCGCCATTTAACATTTAAACAAACAGCCAATCAGACATGCACATTGCCAGCCTTTGTTTTTATCTGTTTATCAAGAAACAATCAAATTAGTTTTTTTCAAGCACATCTTTGCATCAAAGCAACAGGATTTCTTGTCAAATGTCATACAATGTCTTACATGTCAACCGCCACCAAGGGTGGTAGATAAGCAAAATTAACCCCCACTGCACAAAAAGTACCAGCATTTGGCTGATGGTGGGTTTTAATTCTATATACTGCTTCAGTCTGTCCTCAACTTATGAACTGCAGAACAAGTTTGTCCTCAAGTTGTGCAGGAAAGTCACAGGCTGATCTAATGCGGCGTGGGCAGAATCTCCCTGAGCTCAAATGCAGAGAGTGGAACCAGAACATTAAGCACTCTAATGAGCCGCTCAGGTGTTCTGAACTGACCAGAATGCTGAGGAAGATCAGCCTTCGTTCTGCCCACAACACTTTCTCTCTAATAACATGCTGTCTGTCCAAGCCTAAAACTTTGACACTGAGGGGACGACAAACCGTCTTTGACCTCATATGAGAACTGTGATAATGGTCATCAGTTAGCTCTAGGTAAAGATTAACTAACTTAAAATGTTTCATTATGATGCAGCATTGACTATTCACAAATAGACTCCAATGGACAGTCCACTATATACCATACAAAATGAAATGAAATCACCAGTCCCAGTGTCTCCAATCCAATCTGGCTGTACACAACATCCGGGAGTCCTATAAGTTAGAGTTTAAACAAAGTCCTGTTTACTGTATGGTAGGTACAGGAAGTAAAATTTGAGGAAGATTTTCAAGCTTAGTGAAATCAAATCTTAAATATACCTAGTTCAGTCATGAAACTCAAGAGGGCGCATTTTGAGTCAATAATAATAACAACAGCAGCAACAGCATCTGTGAGGTTATAGGCAAGCATAGCTTGCATGAGAACACTTTTTAAGCGAAATTAGGTATTTTCAATGAAGAATGTTCAGATGACCATGCTCTTGGACGCTGTTTGAACATGGCAAAATATATATAATTGCAAGCAGCATGCTTGCTTGCTCAGGTGGTTGCTGGGGGTTATTTTCCATCTTTATCAGCTTGCAATGTGATATCATTTGTCTCACATAGTGTGCGCTCTAATTAGATAAGTTTGAGCAGTATTTGCTCAGGCGCATAGCTGGTTTAGGTCAATAGTTAATAATATGGCACCTGCAGGTTGACATTGCTAAAGTTACTAGTTAAATAACTCTGGGCTTTGCTAGCCCAGATACACATAAATCAAGCCACTAGATGTTAAGCAATTTGGCAAAGCAGGCCCGGGCGCACATAGATATCAAACGTGGTTCTCATGGCTCTTCGAAACAGCAGCAATACATACGTCTTGGCAATAGATCTGCTTGTTTTGGGGGGCTATAGTGTCCTATTGTCTTTCTATTGTCTCTGTGTGAGGATTATGAATGTCTATTAATGCAGCAGCATGTTTTACATACATGCATGTGTGTTGGCTTGTATTGTGTCATTCTTTTAGTTTCTGCTTTGTTGGGGGATTTATGCATGTATATTTACTGTATGCAGCAGCAGCATCTCTTACATGCTTACAGCAGCGTGTCTGTGTATCTATTGGCAGTAGCAAGTCCATACTTGAGCAATAATCAACAGCAGTTTACCAAGCACAACACAGTGAGACTAATAATTGTAGGACAGCTTCTTTATTATTACTCCAATTTTTATGTGCTTGTCACAAACTTAAAGCACAAATTTCAGTGTCCAATAAAAAATCGTCTATTTTAACCTGCCAATCAAAAAGTGCTAAACAAACATTACAGAATAAAAGAAAAGTGTTTTTAATACAAAAAAAGTCAACCTTCAAATAATTATGTTCAGTTATGCACTCAATACTTGGTCGGGAATCCTTTTGCAGAAATGACTGCTTCAATGCGGCGTGGCATGGAGGCAATCAGCCTGTGGCACTGCTGAGGTGTTATGGAGGCCCAGGATGCTTCGATAGCGGCCTTAAGCTCATCCAGAGTGTTGGGTCTTGCGTCTCTCAACTTTCTCTTCACAATATCCCACAGATTCTCTATGGGGTTCAGGTCAGGAGAGTTGG
>RJVU01033627.1:442033-475533 GCA_003731715.1 Anabarilius grahami
GTGCAATGAATCTAAAATATATGAAAGTTTAATTTTTATCATTACATTATGGAAAATAATGAACTTTATCACAATATGCTAATTTTTTGAGAAGGACCTGTATATATATATATATATATATATATATATACATTAATTTAACATCTTTTGTTGTTTTATTAACATTAATGACAGATAAATATTTAATTAGGCTACTGTCATTTTAAGACCGAATCCATGGATGTAATATAGGCCTAATGACATATACCCTTTTTTCACCCACCTGTTTACATCCACTTAAGCCATAACTGACTGTACTTACGTGAAATACTCCACACGATGGACATTTTGACAACTATTTGTGCATTTGACCGTTCAGGAGCAAGGAGAACTGATCGAGCTCTGTCTGAGAGAACTGGGAGAGAGAGCGCTCCTGGTCTGTGTCATTCAGTGCGATTTGCATGCAGTTCGCAATGTGTGGGTTGTCATCATTCATTTTTAAGTATTTCCACATCCCTGAGGCTGACATTGTTTCTGCTGCTGCCTTCGGTGTCTCTGTGCACAGAAAAATTCTGCCAGTTACGTCACAAGAGGTATCGGTCTTTGGTATCGGGGTATTTTTTTTACGAGTACGAGTACAAGTACATGAGCTTGGTATCGGTATCGGTGCATCCCTACTTATTATCGTGCTTTACCAGCTGAGACAATGGGAGAATCAGTACCTGTATGGCAGAAAAAGCATAAAAGTTCTGGAGACTGAAAGAATGACCAAAAAAAAAAAAAAGACCGTAAGCATAAGTAGAGTATACACAAGGTGGAACAATTTGGTGACGGAGAAAATCCTGTGTAGAGATTAACAAGTTGCTTCTTTTTTGTTGGACAGGTAAACCAACTAGTATACATGTAATTTACATAAACTGAGAGACTATCATGCTTAAGATTGACCGTTCCCAGATAACCAAAAATGAAAATTCTTTCATCATATACTCCCCTCATGTGATTCCAAAAGGAAGTAAGTAAGTCGTTCAGGTTTAGAACGACTTGAGGGCGAGTAAATGATGACAAAATTAGAATTTTTGACTGAACTATCCTTTTTTTAGCAAAGTGAACCAGACCATAACCCATTTAAATGGAATAATTTGTTACCATCTACACTATATAATGTTTTATTAACAAAGTTCGGGAGGAGCACATTTAAATGATCTACCCAATCAGCATAAGAGGACGCCTATAAATACGTAGCCGACTCACCTATGTTCCTCAGCAGATTTTTCTGCATCCCTCCACCACCCCATCTCCTCACACTTGCCTGGTTACTATTCTAACCAAAGATACGGGGGAGTACTCTGGGTTTGGGTGACATTCAGAGCTCGGACAGCACGCCAAATACACATACTCTTTATCTAATCATTTGTAAGTGTGAATTCGTGAAACAGCATCAGCAGTCTGTGTAAAACAAATCTGCACACAAAGTTTTTGTTTCGATATTCGTTTGTACAAAGAAGTTTAATCTGATGTTCTTATCTTTTGGCATTTTTGGCTTTGATGAGAGGATTATCACACTAATAAAGGCTGAGCCTGGCTGTCCTTCCCTTCTCTGTCTGCGTCTCTCTGCACACACTGTGTCTATCCATGGAGACGGCGAGCTTTCTCCTCATGCTTCTGATCCTGGCAGTGGGCCTATTGTGTGGCAGCATCCTCTCGTCTCCTCTCATCTCGTATGAGTCTCAAAACATATTCACATTCCAGGAGCAGTCTCTGTCAAAATGGGATCAATGGCTATACTGCAGAGAACGGCCTTTGAAAGCACCTCAGCCCCTATTACCTCCCATAATCGAAAGAGACAAGAAAGAGGAAGAGGAAAGAAAAAAGAGAGAGAGGGAAAGTCACTGTGGTGTCAGCAACTGGTTTGTTAAAGTGTCTTTCCCCAAAGGTGCACCGGTCTCTGTTTAAATTCACGTTAACTGCCTCGAGTCTTTTCTTTTAATATGAAGCGTATTCTTTTCGTCTCATTTCTTCCTTTGCAAGTTTCGTTTGTTTCTGCTTGGCCCGTTTATGTGGAGTAATTTCTCCTTTTTGCCCTCCTCTGCCATGTCAAAGCTCCCATGCTGGGAACCACTCCCCTGTCAAAAAAAAAAATGGTACCAGAAAACCTCATTTTTTTCCTAAATGGAATCTTTCCACACTGCTGGGCGTCAGATAAACAGATCCAATTTGGCCTCTTGCTGGTCGTCCCATAATGAAGTCAAAATGCAATTATCAGTAATGTTTTTAGAAAAGAGCAGATATAGAGGAACGGGGTGCCGTGCACATACAAAACACACACACACATGTACACACATCCTCTGGGATTCAATACTGAGACGCCTAGAACTGATGATATAAACAAATAGAGGGGAACACAATAGACCAATAGCTTGTGTTCCACAGGAGACATTTTCAAGCAACATCATATAGTTTTTCATTCAGAGCAGCAAGATTTGCAGTGTGTAACAGTTCTTTTGTGATGACAGTGAGCAGAAAGCAATTACGCCAGCGTTGTTTGAGTAAACCACGGCCTGAACCGAATTTGCAAACTGCCAGGTGCTGTAGACTTTTGCAAGCCTTTGTGCCATCCAAGCTAATAAAATGCTGTTATTATTCTCTGTGCACCCATTTTTATTTTATTTTTTTGCTGAATGCAAATAGATCTCTCATTCTTGTTTTTTTTAAACAATTAAACTGTTTTGTGCACGGGTCCAGAGCAGCAATGAAAGCTCAATAATTTTCAAAATTTGACACACTTGGGAAAGCTTGAAGTTGCGAGGGCTTATGAATTTTATTATGTGCAACAAAGCAGAGTATTATGCAGAAAACCTTGAATATAAAGGGGAAGTTCAACCAAAAATTAAAATCACTTCATCATTTACTCACCCTTATTTTGTTCCAAACCTGTATGAGCACAAATAAGTGTGTTTTGTCTGTTTGTTTGTTTGTTTGTTTCATTTTGTTTGTTTGTTTAAATAAAAATTGGACCCCATTGAGTGTTTCTTCAAAATATTTCAACATGGGCTCATTGGAAAAACATGTCTCTACCTACATTTTTATATTTGGGTGTGTTTTGATAAATATAAACCAAGGAGTTAATAAAGGCCTTATGAAAAGAAGCGATGGGTTTTTGTAAGAAAAATATCCATATTTAAAACTTTATTAACTACAATAACTAGCTTCCTGCAGATGGCCGTACAGTACACAACGATTTGCGACGGAAGATTAACCTCTGACCTGACGCATGACAAATGCGGAAACTCAGAGGAGAGAGCAAAACAAAACACCGGTCACGAATTAGAAGTCTAAAACGAGAAATTTTAAAGAGAAATGTCGATATAAGAGAAGAGGAGCTTCAGGCCCCGTCCACACGGAGACGCATTTCTGTGTATACGCACAAATTTTGTATCGGATAGGCGTTTCGTCCACACGGATCCGGCGTTTTCGGAAGGTGAAACCACTATTTTTTTAAACCAGGTCCCAGAGTGGATAAATCTGAAAACGCCGCCTTTGCGTTTTCGTGTGTACAGCCTATCCGTATATTTTGTGAAACGATGATGTCATCACCCCACGTGTCGACCCTAGTCAGACACCGCTAACAGCACAAAACAGCAACAACAGCAGACTCTAAATGCTTGTGTTCGTGCTGCAGAAGCTACTGAGCCAAAATAAAGCATTATTTCTAAGCTTTACTATAGTTTGTATACAGCACAAGGTTTATGCGCATGCTCCAAGTCTTATTCGCTGTTTTAAGTGTATCTCTGTGGCAGAATTACAGCGCCACATACTGGTCTGGCATGTATACTACATCGGTTTGAGTCATTTCAGTGGTTTCGTGTGTAAGCAGATATTTCTTGAGACGAGGAAAAAAAAAAAGATCGGATAGGGTAAGCTCTGGCTTCGTGTGGACGTAGCTTCAGTTAGTTTCACAGGCCTATTCATCTAAGCTTACGCTACTCCTACATCCTGCATCAAACATCGCGTCAAGGTGTTACTCCTGTGGCACAAGTCAACTTGCGCAGTATGCGTACAGTCGTCTGGCGGAACACTGCAAAAAATGCTGTTCTTACTTAGAGTTTTTGTCTTGTTTCTAGTCAAAATATCTTAAAGTTCTTAAATCAAGAAGCATTTTCTTGACAAGTAAAAATTATTTTCTTGTTTTTAGGAAAAATAAGTCAAAATTAAGTGAGATTTTCCTTAAAACAAGCAAAATAATTTTTACTTGTCAAGAAAATGCTTCTTGATTTAAGAACTTTAAGATATTTTAAGAATTTAAGAACAGCATTTTTTGCAGTGAAGCTAGTTATTTTAGTTTATAAGGTTTTAAATAATATTTATATTTTTCTTACAAAACCGCATCACTGTACTTCAAATGGCATTTATTAACCCCCTGGAGCCGTATGCATTACTTTTATGATGAATGGATGCATTTTTTGGGGACTTCAAAACACGCCCCCGTTCACTACCATTATAAAGCTTGGTAGAGCCAGAATATTTTTAAATACATCTCTGATTGTGTTTGTCAGAAAGAAGATAATCATATACTCCTAGGATGGCTTGAGTGTGAGTAAATCATGGGATAATTTTCATTTTTGGGTGAACTATCCCTTTAACTTTTTAGTGCCACTCATCTGAAATTTAATTTCAACAAAACATAGCCAGATTCACGTTGTCTGTTTTGGATAAAACTGAACTTGCTTTTATCACCACTTTTTGGACATTTCACTTTCAAAATGCTGTGAAATGTGGAAATAACCTAATATCATTTTACAGAAATATCGCTACAGCATGTCTTTCCAATGAGCCTGGATTGAAATAAAATTCTTTAATGTTCTGCAGAAGGAAGTACAGGTTTAGAATAACATGATGCTTTTAATATAGACCAGTCAAGAGATATCAGCCAATATAATTGCCATTCCTAGCTTTTAAAAAGAATTACAAAGGATTTAACTGCGTTAAAATGTATTTTTAAAAACTATGCTCGGGTAATAACCCACATCCTTCAACTACATCTTCAAAACCTTACGTGCACACTCAGACATCATTAAAGACGGCAGAGCCGTGTCTACCAGAGCTGTGCTGTTACATTTTGGAACTCTAATTGAAGGTGCTGTACATTCCACTCTGCTTGTCCTCAGGGAGTGTGTCAGAGAACATTGAGTCAAAGAGCCACTTTCTATTTCTTCTGTGTTGTACACCACTGGAGCCCTCACTCCCAGTCCAGATTTCTGCTCATAAAGTGGATGTCCCCGCTCATTAAATTTCACTTAGCTGTGGAAAACAGGCCTGGACGCCGGCACCAAGTCGTGCCATCCCCTCTGAAAAAGGAGGGGATGGAGAGGGACCAGTGGGACTGTGCTTCCCCAAGCACTCTGCCAGGCTGCCTCTACGTCTCCTGACTTATTAAAGGAGAGAGAGAGAAACACTGAATGAGACTGAATGCTGGACAGAGAAACAGGCCAACAAAAAAAAAGCCCCAGTGATGGAAACATGTACAGGAGAGAGCAAACCACTGAGATTTCAGTACTGTAGGTGTGCGTAGTGCCTGCTAGGCTGCGAAAGAGATTACAGAGCAGGCGGTGCACTCTGTAGAAAGGGCCACAATGGAGACCAGCTACTGTAAAGTTAAACACACTGTAAAGGACTGTTCTCTGAAGGCTAGCCGATGGCAAGAGAGGTTGCAGAAAAAAAGCATCCTGAACCTCACCTGGATCTGCTCTTTGGATACCGGCATCAGTTTGGACTAAGAATTGCAGTAGTCAATATATATTGTAGGCTTATTTCCATCCTCTCTTTTCCAGGGCACAATTATTTGAAAGTGTTTTGGAGTGTATTTGAATAGAAAAGAGACATTCTGAATAATCCATAGTACTTGAAAAGGACCAAAAAAGATCCCGAGACCAAATACAATCTAAAAAAAAAAAGTGTACTATCTTGATTCATCTGGACTGACTTTGGGACAAACCTTAAAAAGTAGGTTGATTTGTACTCATTTAGCTTCTTTTTCATAGTACTTCCATCTATTCTTCAAATCACTTGTCCTATATTATGTGTGTCCAATTCATCTATGATGCAGTGGAAACCCAAACCAACACGGAGAGAACATGTAAACTGACAGAAAGGCCTCCTGGGATCTTCATGCTGAGAGGTGACAGCACTACCGACTGGGCCACCGTACCACCAAATAAGGATTCTAAAAGTTACTTTGTGGCATTTTTCAGGCATAGTTGTTGATACTAGTCTTCTCTGGGACTATGATCTATTGTTTTAGATGATGCTAATTCTCTGAATACATTGTTGCAGCACGATATGATAAATGAGTCATAACTTTCTAAAGCTCAATTAAGACACACATTCTCATTACTGACACTAAATGAAAGACATAAACAGCATAGTATAAGCAGATATGAGTTGAATATTAAATTATAGATTCTTTTTCATTTTGCCATTGACACTACACAAATCATTTTGAAAACCCCATCAAAGATTCAAAAAATATTCTTCAGCTCTACAAATATCTAACACATGACAGAAAGTAGATCCTCTTTTATGTTATATTTTGCACATAAAGCATGCCTACTTAAAATATGCCTTGAAAATGATTTTAAAAAACATTTTAATATGTGGCAATTAATCTTTATGACGTTTTAAATTATTTTTTTATACACTACCATTTAAAAGTTTGGAGTCAAGATATTATTATTATTTTATTTCACTTTCCACTTGCTATTATTATTATTATTATTATTATTTAGGAAATAATACTTTAATTCAGCAGCAAAAACTGTAATAATAAGAAATGTTTCTTGAGCACCAAATCAGCTTAGAATGATTTCTGAAGGATCATGTGACACTGAAGACTGGAGTAATGATGCTGAAAATTCAGCTTTGCCATCACAGGAATTAATTACATTTTAAAATATATTAAAACAGAAAACATTTATTTTAAACTGTAATAATATTTCACAATATTATATGTTTTTACTGTATTTTGGACCAAATAAATGCAGCATAAATTTGTGAGCATAAGAGACTCAAAAACAAAGAAATCTTACTAATCCCAAACTTTTGAACAGTAGTGTATATTTTGTAATTTATTAAAACCCAAGTAACACAAATTAATTATTTTGCCTTTTATATTGCTTATTCCTTTTATCTGTTCACATATATTTTCATGCATATCTTTCATTTATTTATATAATCTATTCTTCATGCTTCTGCATACCTTTCAGCAATATCAGTTATAGCAAAATTTATTATTTTATCGTAATTGTATTTATATAGTACTCTTATAAAACTCATATCATATCACATTGTGAGTGTCGTAAAAAAAAAAAAAAAGGGTAACACTTTGGTATGGGGAACACATATTCACTATCAACTATGACTTTTGCCTCAATAAACTCTTAATTTAGGGATGTAGAATATGTTCATGCAGAATGAGGCATTATTATGTGCTTTATAAGTACTAATAAACAGCCATTTTGCAAGCAAATAAGCAACTAGTGAGAATTATTCCTCATACTAAAGTGTTACCAAAAGATTCAAAGATTCAATTATTTTTCAATCCTAGCATTTATTTAAAAATAGTTCTAAATTAAATGTTCCTCATCAGCCCCTTTACCCATCAGGAGAGGCAGCACCTAAGGGTACAGCTGGGTACCAACTGTCCCTATGTGACATGAAAAAAAAAGGCTGTAGGTCATTAGTCTGATGTAATCTAATGCCTCCTATTGAGACTCTGCACTTAATTAGACCATTAATTGGACAGAGAGTCACCTCACCTTTCCAAGTTAAAAAGAAAAATAACTAACAAACAAACAAAAAACGCTGATAGCGTTCCTTTGACTTCACCCTAATTAATTACCGTGGCACCTGGGGAACATGAGAACAACATTGCAGACCTGCAGTCACATCTCCCTCCTTGTTAAGGTTATGCATTAGTGAATATGAAGTCAAATGTCATGTGGTGATATTTTTTATGAGCCGAACCTGGAGTAACATGCATTTTGAGAAGTGCTGTACAAACAAAACTGAAAAATGTTATGTAATGGCATAAATCTTGTGAAGATCTACCTGCCTACAGAGTTTAGTTACATCCCTGTGGTAGAACACGACCAGGGCTTTACAATTCTTTCTCAATGCACAAGAACAGTGGGATTGGCAATGTGAAAGCATCAAAAAGTTGTGAAATGCTACACTTTATGCAAATAAGAGGCAAAAACCCTGAACAGCAGCCAAACTCCGTGAGCCAAGCCAGTCAAGCCAAGGTTGGGACTGACAAAAAAACAGTCGACAGTGCTGGAGATTTGCTATATTTATATACATAGCTAGTAATACAGTTAATTCAAATAAATACTGCAGGCTATATTCATGTATTAAATATAGACATTTGGAAATAAAGTTTGCATTTTCCCAGGATCTATCATGTGTACGATGATGTTATTGACCTTGCATTGAAAGTGATCCGAGGCCGAAACACCTTCAAATAGACCCTTTTCAGTGGTTCTCAGAAGCTGAAGGCATCATAGTAAAGCTTCTATAGTGATGAACGGAAAGTACAACAAATATACTTTCAGTTCCCATTTGCTTCAAAAAGCAAAAAAAAAATAAAAAATCACAATATTGTTTATGACTTTACAAAAGAGGACGGAAAATGAGAGATTGATACTGTGGACTCATACTGTAACACACCTGCCTGTAATTTTCAAATGAACTCAAGGACCTCGATAAGCCCCCGACCTTGACATCAGGTGTGTTTGATCGAGTTGCAACTAAACTCTGCAGGTAATTACATCTCCAAGAGTGAGATTGAGCATCCAAGGTAAATGGAAAATCACAGGCCTGCTTCAGTAATGGACGGTAATGTAGTCACAAGCTACGTAGTGTCACAGTGATCCTAATTCTGTTGGTACACACCCTGAGAACTACAGAGGCCCAGCTCAGATCTGTGAAACAATCAGGAGAAGCACAGTGAAGAGAATCTGATTAGCCCCACTCGAGAGTCCAGTCCAGCTTCACCATTATCCCATTACTGCAGTGTGTCCTCTCTCTGCTGCAATTAAGACAAACCTTCAGAGACATAAGAGCTCCATCTCTTTACGGCAAATGCCATCCATCAAACATTTAGCTTCATATCAAGGGAGAGAGTGGTCGAGGCTCTTTATCGGTATGTCCATTCGTTCCAGAGCTGGTATGAAATCACAGCCACAAAGCTCTGGGCATCTCTGCAGCAAAATCAGCTGGGCCGATGCGTCCTACGGGGCTCTATGGGGGTCGAGAGGCTGGACTGATGAGATAGGATCTGATGTGTCCTTGCCAGCTGTGGAAGTTTAATTAAAACCTGCAGACACGCCACCGTGGGAAGCGCGAGTGTGCGACGAGAGACAAAGCTGGAGTGTGAGAGGTTGTTGTCCAAAACAAGCAGATAAAGATGAGGATGGCTTCAATGGGCCCTGTGCTTGGCTGAGGATGGCTTCAATGGGCCCTGTGCTTGGCGAGGGACGTCATGGATATTGTAGGAAACGGGGCATGAAGGAACGATGATTTAAAGCACTTCTAGCTAGTGGATGAGTGGGGGATGTTAATGAAGGTTGTGAAGGGTCTTGTTAGTGGGTAACAAGCCATGGCACTGATGTCACTTCTCAGAATGAGATAAGAGTTGGACGGGAGACAGGTAGAGGCTCTCGAATTCAAGCGTGATATATGGCGGGAACTGACTGTCAGACTCAATGGTTTGCTCCATTTGCATGAACTGAAGCTCAGCAAATAACTTGTTAACTACAGGTGATCTGCTCAGATCAGAGAGACACTTTTTCCAAAGTGTGATGAGTAACTGGTTTTATTATTTTTAGTCTAAGATTTGGTTTTAGTGTGTTGATAATCAGTCCGAATTAGTTTTGTTTCTAAACTAAAGCCTGATATTTTGGGGAAGAAGGGGACAAACAAAAAAAGAAACTGAAGAGAAGTTGCTGGGGGAAAAGAGTGGTAAAAGGTTCAGGACGAAGGTAGGCTAGTCTTGAAGGGTTTTTGCAGTTAACTATAACTTAACTTAAAGGGATAGTTCACCCAAAAATGAAAATTCTGTCATCATTTACTCACCCTCAAGTAGTTCCAAACCTGTATGAATTTCTTTGTTCTGCTGAACACAAAGAAAGATATTGTATGGTAGTACTGTAAATGGGGGGCAAGATCTGTTTGGTTACTGACATTCTTCCAAATATCTTCCTTTGTGTTCAGTTGTCAAAAGTATTGACTTAGGTACCTAGTTGGTACTAAAATTTTAAAAATATAACTCTTTGAGCGCTGTTGAGTGGTTTTGTCAACACCTCTGATTGGCCATTGTATTCCCGGCTCATGGGATATGTCTGTGACTGGCTTCAAATAGTCATCAATGAAGCTCTTCACCAAGCGCTAACACAGATACACACTAGCAGGCATCTATCGCGGACCAGTTCGCTGATAGACGCCTGCTTTCAAACGATCCTGCTTTCAAATTCAAACACTTCCATGTGCTTTCAAACACTGCCGTGCGTTAATCATTGTAGCCAATCACAGACATATCCGATGAGAGCGTCAACACAATGGCCAATCAGAGGTGTTTACGAATCCGCTCAACAGCGCTCAAAGCATCACATTTTTTAAATTTCAGTACCGATAGGTACCGAAGTCGGTACTTTTGACAACTCTAGTGTTCAGCAGAATAAAGAAATTCAGACAGGTTTGGAACTGAAGGCAACATTTTCATTTAGTTTAACTTGACATACTAAAATAACTAAAAACTAAGACTGAAAAAAATAAAAACTTAAAAACTTTAACTGAAATTAAAATGAATATGAAAAAAAATAATAGTATAATAGTAACACTGACTTGAACCCATATTACCCACATGAGAACCACAGCTCAATGTATCAGGAGCATGTGCGCAAGCTGCTACACCACGACTCCGACTTCAATATTCATTTTAAGACAGAAAACTAGAGAAAAACTAAAAAAAAATCTCCAGAGTCATAACTTTACCTTTGAACAAGGTATTAAGCAGGAAATAAATAGTTCCAGTGACTTTCTAACACCTACTTATGAGTAAAAATCTTCCCTACCTGGAAATAATTCTCAGTTGTTGTCGCACGCAAAAAGATTTTGACAGGGGGGAAACTAGGGAATATGATGAGAATTTTTGTACAAACAAAACATATTTACCTGTGTTGTTGTCACTGTCATTCTCATGCAGTGACACCTTCCTACTCTGTCTTCCTTTCAGGATGGATGAGGGGAGAAAACAATGGCAGAGATTTTATTTAGGAGGAAAAGGCAAATGGTGCCTTTTTGGAAAAACAGCAGGAAACAAAAACACGACACTCAAAAAGAAGAAGGAACGAGACAAAAGTAGCTTGTGAGACAAAAACTGAAGAACTGGTGGAGGAAAAGAATGCACAAAAAAGGAAGCAGACAAGAAAACAAGCTAGACTGGATGTTGTTGAGCGTATACACACTAGCTTACTTGAGAAAGGCTAAAGCAAACGTCTAGAAATAAATACTCACTCTAATGAGAGAGGTGACCTATCGATTGTCTGGAAGGGAGGTGAGAGGGCCGACAGAGAGCTGGGAAGAGGATGATAGAGGCTTCTGTGAGACAGATTGAGGAAAGAGACTGTGAAACCATAACAAAGACCTGATCCTGTCCAAATGAGAGCAGTCAGAAATAATCCCAAAGAGAGAGTCTCTGATTTATGATCTGACAATATCCGCCTGGAATGCTTCTCTCTCAAACACTGTGCCCCAGTCACCATTTACAGGCAACCCAGACAGAAAAAGACACACTGCAGTGAAGAAAAAGACAGCGAGTGCTCATTAATTACCTGCAACAGCAGGGTAAATGGTAAGAGGAGGAAAATAATTAAATATTATATTCCGAGCGAACATTTTCGCTAACACTGACCAGGCTTGTTTCACAGATATCCACAGCTAATTGTCGACCTTTCCTTTTAATTCACTTGTGTAGATCATGCAGCTTCGTGTAACCGAAGTAAACTGAGGTGAGAGAGAGAACAGTGAGTAGGAAACAGTAGACATTGGCAACGGTGGTAGTTATGGATATCACTCCGTTTGTGAATGCTTAATCTTCTGAACACATTGGTTATTTACAGGAGAGAAAAGAGCCTTCGACAATTATAGGTACTGACAACCACATTAACTTTATAAATGTATGAGTTGTGTAAAAAAAACAACCAGTAGGTTTGTCGATGCTGGTTTAAAAAAAAAGATTTAAAAAAAGAAGAAATCTATTAAAAGAAAAAAATTACAATTATAAAAAGAAATTATAATTATGAAACAGTTTAAAAAATGTGTTTAAAACGATGAAAAAAATCTGATAAAAAACAAAAAGAATGATAATTCAGTCCTATATCGTCACTCAACACTTTGCAGTGTGGAACGAGAATGCTTTCTTATTGAAAGTTACTGCAGTTATTAGCATTTGTATCTGTACACTGTACATCAGGTATAACATTATGACCACCTTCCTAATATTGTGTTGGTCCCCATTTTGCTGCCAAAACAGTCCTGACCCGTCAAGGCATGGACTTCTCTAGACCCCTGAAGGTGTGCTGTGGTATCTGGCACCAAGATATTAGCAGCAGATCCCTTAAGTCCTGTAAGTTGCGAGGTGGGGCCTCCATGGATCGGACTTGTTTGTTCAGCACATCCCACAGATGCTCGACTGGATTGAGATCTGGGGAATTTGGAGGCCAAGTCAACACCTCAAAATTGTTGTTGTGCTCCTAAAACCATTCCTGAACCATTTTTGCCACGTGTCATCTACGTGCATTACGTGTCAAAGTAACATCCACATGGATGGCAGGACCCAAAGTTTCCCAGCAGAACATTGCCCAAAGCATCACACTGTCTCCGCCGGTTTGCTTTCTTCCCATAATGCATCCTGGTGCCATGTGTTCCCCAGGTAAGTGATGCACACGCACCCGGCCATCCACATGATTCATCAGACCAGGCCACCTTCTTCCATTGCTCCGTGGTCCAGTTCTGATGCTCACGTGCCCACTGTTGGTGCTTTCGGTGGTGGACAGGGGTCAGCATGACTGGTCTGCAGCTATGCAGCCCCATATGCAACAAACTGCGATTCACTGTATTTTCTGACACCTTTCTATCAGAACCAGCATTAACTTCTTGAGCAATTTGAGCTACAGTAGCTCGTCTGTTGGATCGGACCACACGGGCCAGCCTTCTCTCCCAACGTGCATCAGTGAGCCTTTGCCGCCCATGACCCTGTCGCTGGTTCACCTCTGTTCCTTCCTTGGACCACTTTTGATAGATACTGACCACTGCAGACCAGGAACACCCCACAAGAGCTGCAGTTTTGGAGATGCTCTGACCCAGTCATCTAGCCATCACAATTTGGCCCTTGTCAAACTCACTCAAATCCTTACGCTTGTCCATTTTTCCTGCTTCTAACACATCAACTTTGAGGACAAAATGTTCACTTGCTGCCTCATATATCCCACCCACTAACAGGTGCCGAGATGAAGAGATAATCATTGTTATTCACTTCACCTGTCAGTGGTCATAATGTTATGCCTGATAGTTGTATATATGATATAATATTGCATAATATATACATAATTTTCTATGTGGCTGAAGCAGTTTCAGATATGCTCACTGGATTTTTCATCAAGAGAGACTGTATTTGACCAAACACAGTCAGAGATTACAAAATTTCAAAGTATCATTATATATATCAAAAGACAGATTTCCTTTCTTTATCATCTTATAAACCTTATGCTTTTACCGCATACAACATGACAGCAACTTCAAAACTCATCCCTACATGGCCGACACATGAAAAGCCAATGGGACCAATTCCAAATAACAAGCAGCACAGCTATTTCTGCAGAATAGTTTATGTGGCAACAACACCACCACCGTCAAAGAGTGAAATAATTCATTTGCTGAGGTTTAAGTGGGGCTTTACCACAGGGATCCCTCACTCACTTGTGTTTCTTGTTTCTGGGCACCTGAGTGGAGAAGTGTGACATGGGTGAAGCTGAATGATCTGACAGCACCGTGTGCTGTCTGCTAAATTTAATCGTCTGTGTGTTTGGACTCATCAAATATGAATTTAAAGTTTTTACTTTTCAGAAGAACTCTGATGAGTAACATCTTAGACAAAATTCCAGCAATTTTACTGCATTGTAATGAAAGTGGCTTTTGTACGGAGCCCCGCACATGACATGCAAGAAAAAAAATGTAATCGTGCGCACAACTTAATAATTTGTTCCCTCAATTTACTAAATCGTGCACACGATCTACTATTTTGTTCCCTCGATTTATAAATCATGCGCATTTAGTAAATCGAGGGAACGAATTAGTAAGTCGTGCACACGATTTAGCATACTATTTTTTTCCTGTATGTCATGTCCGGGGCTCCGTACTTTTGTAAAGGGTAAATGTGCATCTATATATTGTGCAAAATGTAAATGTGCAAATTTACATAAACGGGGGGAAAAAATCTGATGAAAGACATAAATCTCAAAAAAGAGACAAAAATACAATACAAAAGAGGAAAAATGATAAAAAGAAAGTTCTATTCTAATGAGTAAGATCTTAGCCTTATTTACACACACATCTTTTTTTTGTAATTTAACAACATTTTTCTGTTTAGAGGTCATTTGTGATTAAGACCCATATGCGTATGTCTGAATCTATTTATTTTTTGGCCTTTATTGAAGGGTAGAAGATAATGTTATATTAAAACAACAATATATATATACAATGAAGCAAATTATACATATTAAAACAGGTCAAAAAGTAAATTGCCTCTAGAGACTTTTGTGTACGAGGCAAGACTTAACCAAATGTAATTTAACTACAGGCTTTATTTAATGCGCCTATATTTTTAAAGTAGTGAATAGGCTCAGTTCACCTTCATATCTGTGTTTAGCATGTTTGATTAAGCCGTATGTTAGCTAACTGCGTAGCACTGCAGCTAAATGCTTCCCTCATGAGTTTCCATGAACTACTTGATGCTTAAAGCTTCAAGATCAAAGAGAGTGAGATTATTTGATGGTGTTGCCACTGTGACAGTGCTGCCCGCTCCGGGTCTATGTGAATGGAATGTGGTGGCTGACAGAGCAGTGTGGGAATTGTCAATTGGCCCTTGAAGAGTTTTGCGCGAGAAAAACTAGCATGTCGGAGGATGGCGATTAGGGGGATTGAGCTCTCACACTAAGAAACACAGCAGTGAACATTTTCAAAACGGTCTTTGATGGCTCTGATATTGATTTAATTCCTTTCTAATGATTATCATTTTTAAGCCATTATCATGAATTTTTTATGTTTTGTTCTAATTTGTCTTTTGCTAATATAAACTAATTCCTTTGTGATTTGTACTGCTTTTTACAAAGCAAATCTATTAGGTATACAAAATCTATTTTGTTTGCATATTCATATTAATTTATATCATGAATAAACCTTTTTGGTGAGCTCTTTGTGTTTTAAGCACATTCTTCTCCCTTTTAAATAAATGCAAATTGGCAAAGCCTTGTACAGAATTCATTTTTCACAAATCTTGCTTGCAAAATGAGGGGGGAAAAAACTGTCAATGAATAAGAACGAAGGCCAAATGCAATATTTGAAAGAAGTCATGGCATTAATTCGTCAGTAATCAATACTCCTTGAAATACAGGAAAACGTGGTGGATCTATGCATTTAGACTCTTTCAGGAGTGTAAAATGTGTGACCCCACATCCAAGTTAATGATTGAGGGTCTTAATGTGATGGTGTAGGGTTCTATCTTGTAATATCTGACACCCAAACACCCATTTATTCACCCTGACGGGTGCACCCACACTAAAAGCCATATCATTCCTTACAGTTCATTGACCTCCTCACGCTCCTATTCTTTCCCCTCTTCTATCCCGCTCCCTCATCACAGACAGGCATTGTGAGGACGTGCCCGGCAATTAAAGCCAGCCTGGCGCCGGGGCTAATGAGATTCCAGAGCCACACTCCCTCTCCCAAACACCTCGCCAAGGTTATCGGCTAGCAAGCTCGCCCCACACGCCGCTCCCAGTGGACCTCGGCAGAGAAGCTCTCTACTGATGCAGAGCTACAGAAAGAGCCAAGATAATGTTAACTCCTGAAATTCATTTGCTCTGGGAGGGAAAGAGAGAGAGAAAGATGGGGGCAAAGGAAGAGGAAGTGGAAGGGAATGAGAGAGCGAAAGCGAGAGACCGAGCTGCCTCATTAGTGTTTCAGTCACAGCATCACTTTCTGCTCACGCCAGGCTTACATTCTGAGGAGAAAAGCTGCAGTGGAAAATCACCTCACCTCTGACAAGTGCTGTTCACCAGGCAGACACAGAACAATAACGGTGTCTTACAGCGAGGCCTCCACCTCTCTCCCCCCTTCTTCTCTTTCGGAATGCTGTTCTTTGTATTTTATCAATAATGGATATGGTTTTAGAAGCTGTAGATCATTGTTATTTTAGTATCATTTTAATACTATAATAGTTTTTATTAATATTTTGAATAGTTATGTTTATATTTTCTGTTTTTATTTTGTTTTTGTCATTTTTATTATTAGTTTTTGTTTTTTTAGTACATTAAATTAATACAAATAAAAATAAAATAAAAATGAGAACTAGCTCAAATAAAATAAGATTAAGCTTTTTTTGTAAATTAGCCTTTTTACATTACATTATAATTTATTAAAAAGTGTCTATAATGGATTTTGCACCAAAACATCTCAGGGTTATTATGTATGTAACCTGGGTTCCCTGAGAAAGGGAACGAGACACCGCGCCATGGTGTTGATGCTACACTTTAAAAAAAGGTGCTGCCTTAAAGGTTTAGTTCACTTTCAAATGAAAACTAGCCTAAGCTTTACTCACCCTCAAGCCATCCTAGGTGTATATGACTTTCGTCTTTCTGATGAACACAATCAGAGTTATATTAATAAATATCCTGTTGCATCCGAGATTTATAATTGCAGTGAACAGGGTCACAATGAGCTGAAGAAAGTGCTTCCATTCACATCCATCCATCATAAACGTGTACTCCACACGGCTCCAGGAGGTTAATAATGGCCTTCTGAAGCGAAGCGATGCGTTTGCATATTTAACAAGTTATGAAGTAAAATATCTAGCTTCCACCAGATTCTGCCTTCCATATTTAAGTTACGAAGAAAGAGTAAATTGGAGTCGCGTCAGTTACACTTTCCCCATAAGCTGAATAGGGAAGGCGTAGGACGAAGCACGTAGGGTGAATAAAGCTTAGGTTAATTTTCATTTAAAAGTGAATTAATCCTTTCATTTTTTTAAGTACAATCAACTTGGATGTTTAAGTCATTTCAAATTAAATTACATTAAACTGACTTTTTTTTTAAATGAGTTTAATCTTACATAACTTTAAACATTTTTTTTGAAAATTGCTTAACTTATTTTGATGAGTTAGCGCAATGTGAAAACATATGTTGTCATAACTTATTGATCACAATTTTTTACAGTGTATGGGAATGTCTTCAGCGTGAGCCGGTGTCTGAGTCACGTTTACATGCCAAGCCACTGGCCAAGGATGAAGTCAGGTGACGCAACGTTGTGTGTGATCAAGTCTATAAATAACACATGCGCAAGAGCGTCACCAGATTGACCTGTCTTAAGAAGCCGCGCAGGCATACTTGAAGTATGGAACAGCGACTTAAAAAAAAAAAAACATTATTGGACATTGGACATGGACATTATTGATATGGACATGTCAAGTAATAAAAACTTTTTCCACCCTCTCTCTGACCCTGAGAGTTAAATAGACTGTTTTTGTTACCATACCGTAAATGAAGTTTGCTTTGATTGGCTACTCTCTGGCATAGTTCTCCCTAAATGTTCTCATGCTTTTGATGTTATAAACATAATGATTTTTGACTGAATCTTTATGGTCATGTACAGCTTAGTTTTCATAAATGGTGTGGGAGAAGGAGAAGGAGCTCTGTGCCAAACCTCATGAAACTCTTATATTTCAAAAGAGTAATGCCTGATACTGTGTTTCAACCTAAATATGCTGACTTAAAATTGAGAGCACTCAGACACTAACTGTCTCATCCGTTCTGAAGTCAAAACAGAAGGAAATATACAGTATTGGATTATCCTCTGTAAACATAAATATGTAGCAGGGAATGAGAAAACAAACACTACTAGCTTCCCAAAAGGAGTTGAGGGCTATTCTTCACAGTACAGAGAGCAGCTGGGGGTGGAAAGCCCTAGTCTCACCAGATTTACTGTTGTGAGTCACATAAAAAGCAGAAAAATATCCACTATAAATAACTTCAGTGGCTAGTGCTCAAACCCATGTTTTTCAGTTTAGAAGAGGCTCTTCATGCAGGGAGAGTGGGATGCTGTGGGGCCAGCTGTGAAGAAGAGCTGCTCAATGCCAGTTTGTGTCAGTGCAGACGAAACCCCCTTACGGACAAATTCAAAACAAGGCCTACTGAGAAAAGCTGCCAAAGGTTCCTTTAGGATGAGACTTGAAATTCCTGGGTTAGATTGGATCACACAGTGGCCAGATGTTTAGAAGAACTGGTGACTCTGATTCAACAAGGCCTATATGACTAAATCACATGTGGGCTCTAAAATGACAGTGGCATAGAACATTTAAAGGGATAATTCACTTAAAATCATCATTATTTGCCCTTATGCTGTTCCAAACACATAAGACTGTATTTCTTCTGCAGAACATAAAAAGAGAAATTCTTACCTCGACAAAATGATCTTGTGGCCACAACATATTATCACATTCCCACAAGTTCATATGTCGTGGCAATGACAAAATTAAGTGAAAAGAACATGACCCCATGGTCACGGTACTTTTTTGAGAAAAAAATCTGTTATAAAAATGGAAGTTGCTGCAATCGGGGAACCCACTCGGGGAACTTTTTTCGTACATCATAAATTACTTGCACCTCAGAGCACACAGATAAAATGCAATAAACACTGTCATGTTATCTTGCGTTCGAATGTCTGGTGTTTGGGGACGCAATCGTGTGATACAGTTCCGGGAGGAATGATATCAAATCACTCTTATGACAGACTTTGACTCAGGCATTTTAGAATGATCAAACCAAAATTTGAGATGCTGTGCAATGAAATTGTTCCACTGGTTGGTCCAGTTAGCCAATTACATCCTCTGTTTGAGGCAGAGTCATGTGAGTTTTTTGTTGTGCATTGAGGGATTTATTCTGTAAATGTGTTTCCATCGTAGTTCTTATCAGATAAAAAAAAAATCTGCCTCAATAGAGCAAAGTATTTTTACGCACATTTTTAGAATTTATACACATCTTGGCATTTCCATCCAGCATTTTTATTTTTATGTGATACACCACAAATCACATAAAAATAGGTGGATGGAATATTCTGAGATATAAAGTTGCAATTGTAAAATATTATTCAGAAGTCGAATTGTAAAAAAAAAAAAAAATGTAAGGGGGGAGGTGTGATCGGGGTGGGGGTAAGGGCGGATAACCTTAAACAATGATTATAAAATGTTTCTAACACATTATGTCTTCTCAGAATAATCTCTCATCTCATCCCTCACAGTCACACGCACAACACTCATCCTTTCTATTCTAAATAACTGGATATAAACAGTCAGAAACTCCATCAAAAGTGCCGCTTTCAAGCTATTACCGGCCAGCTGCTTGAGTGTTTATGTCGCGCTATTAGCGATACAGTCTTTGTTAGCTGTGGCTTAAATGGTTTCTGTGCAGATTTAAACAATTAAATATATATATATATATATTTTGAACAGCGCAAAAAAGACGAAAATTTGCTTGACCGTGAAGCTTGAAGCTCGTTACAGTATTGAGTTCTGATTGGTCTATCTCTGTTATTTACAGTTTGTTAATTATTATATGCAGAGAATTTTTATATTTAATTTACATGATAAGTTTTACATAAACAACACTGTTAACTAATGAGGATGGTGGTTTTACAGAGGGGATGCTTTTTGTCAATTTTTTTCAACAAGAGGGATGCCATTCCCCCCGCATCCACCCTCAAATCAAGCCCTGCCTTTATTGTTTATTTTCTTGCTTTATTCTTTTTAAAGTCCAAGACTGGTTGCCCACTTAAGTTAAACAGGGTTGAGCCTGGGTAGCGTTTCCCAAAAGCATCGTAAGCCCAAGTTGATCATAGCTCCATTGGTGGCAACTTAGGCTTACGATGCTTTTGGGAAACGCAGCCCTGGTCAGTACCTGGATGGGAAACCTCCTGGGAAAACTAGGTTGCTGCTGGAAGAGGTGTTAGTGAGGCAAGCAGGGTTTGTGTGAGTCCTAATGCCCCAGTATAGCAATGGGCACATTATACTGTCAAAAAAAGCACCGTACTTCAGATGAGACGTTAAACTGAGGTCCTGATTCTCTGTGGTCATAAAAAAAAAACAGGATGTCCTTTGAAAAAGAGTAGTCACCCTCTCCTAATTTTCCCATTGGCCTTTGTCAATCGTCATGGCCTCCTAATCATCCCCATATACTGATTGGCATCATCACTCTGTCTCCTCTGCACCAATAAGCTGGTGTGTGGTGGACGTTTTGGCGCAATATGGCTGCCGTCACATCTTCCAGGTGGATGCTGCACATTGGTGGTGGTTGAGAAGATTACCCCCTTCTATATGTAAAGTGCTTTGAGTACCCAGAAAAGCACTATATAAATTATTATTATTATTATTTATCCTCTCCCTCTTCATCCTTGTCTGAATGTGGCCAGCACCAAGGACCGTTCTCCACAGGGACCATCACATTGTCATTATGGGATGTATCCACTGGAAGCTCAATGCATTGGAGTGTCTCAAAGAGGAAATTCCAGTGGGCCTCAAAGGTGACGGCTACTCCAACTACTTGACAGCCAGCTTCCTTCAACCATGGCATCTGGCAGAAAGGACGTCTAGAACTGGAAGACTAACAGACAGTATTCTCCATTGGGATTCAAATGCTCTTTGGATCCACATGACATCCTGAGTGTATCTTACAAACAGTGCATTATTCTTAATGTGGCTCAAGTTTCATTAGCATGAAGCTATTCACGTTGTGATGTAGCAAGTAAGCTCGCTATTGTTAGTATACCAAGCAGCGACTGTACCTTAACGTGACAAGATTTAAGAGCATTAGGAGAGGCGGTCATTACAACTCAGCCTCACAGATGTGAAGGAGCCCGTCGCTCAGCGTGGTTAGCATGCAAAGTTTAGCATGCAAATTCAGCGGTTCAATGGGGCGACAAACATGCACATTAGCATCGCCGACACTCAAAACAAATCTTCTCGCCCTGCTCTCAACGTGACACGTTCCACCAGCCAAAAAACCCTGAAAACAATTAGGCCACAAGGCTTTTAAGTTCACTCATCTTTCCTTTGAGTCACAATTGTGAACAAAACCGTGTTCTTACCGATAAGCCTGATGGAAAGGTTTATTATGCTATTTAACAAAGGAATGAATCGCCCCTTTTTCTCTAGCGCCAAACGGAATACAAAGCACTCGACAAAAGAACGCTCTGGCCTGACAGGCTCGGCTCACCTTCACTATGGCTCATTTGAATATTCCCATCATGCTTCATTTCAGGGTTCAGCCAGGTGGCGAAATGGGGTAAACCAAACACTTCCAAATGAGAGGCTTTCTAATGCGTGCTAAGAGACCTCTCTTATTTTCATATTTCAGACCGACCTGTGACTTTGTGTCTGTAATTTGCATGAAATACAATTGTTCATCTAATACAGATGGGGCCTGATTGAATCTTTTCTTTTCATTTAATCAAAAAGAGGACAATTGCTCTATTTTTCTCAGGAGCAATGTGGCAATACCTTTGGCCCAGAATGAGATGATAGAGATTGTTCTGAAGAATTTGTGTGTTATTTCATTTACTCTTCAACTTATTCATAAATCTTTTATTTACCATTTCATATCAGTATCTAGAAATTTCCCCCCCATGGGACTGGTTTGTAATTGAGATTGCTCCAGAAGACCACAGCCTTCTGATCCTGTCACATTCATTTCCTGCTTCTGCCTCACAGGAGAATTCCAATTACACCTGCCGTCTATTTGGTAGCCTTAGCACTCAGTGATGCTCGCTGTTTGTGCTGGAAAAGTGTTTGCATCATAGAAAAAGGGGGTTTTAATCAAGAGGAGGATGCAAAAAGTGATTGCCAGGAGGGAAGTTTGCTGAACTCATTAATGACATGCTCATCAATGGTGAAGTTAGTTGTCAGGCTGCAGAAATCGATGGTGAATAAAGGGAAGAATGGAGAATCCTCTCATGGAATACTTTGGAAATAGATGTTATGTGTATGTCTGTCAGTCATTTTAAATACTTGATATGCCAATTATTTAATTAATATATAAACTTTAGTATATATTATAAAAAACAATATATATAAATATATTTTGCTGAGAAAAGTCACAAAATAAATATAACTTCTAGCATTCCCTTTATGTGACTGTCAAACGCTTTTAAAAAAGTGGCTTTATTAGTTAATATTTAGCTTGTTTTATTCCATTATCAACATAATTCCAGTTCAACAGGCTTACAGTCTCCAGCAATCCATTTTTCTATCGAATTTCACACTTGTTTCTGGTTGAAACTCAAGTCTGTTTGTTGTCAGAGTTTGGTCTGATCAGTTTCTCGGTCTGAGAAAGTGGTTTTTGAACCGCACTGGGTCCACATGAATTGGACTGTGAATTGAATAAACACAATCTGTCCTAAATGGTACTTCATACCTATTTTGGGCTTGGACATTTATGTTTCTGCATTTGTTTGAGAAATAAAAAAAAAGTTAAACAGTAATATTGTGAAATATTATTACAAATGAAAGTAAATGTATCCTATTTTAATATATTTTAAAATGTAATTTATCCCTGTGGTGGCAAAGGTGAATTTTCAGCACCCATTACTCCAGCAAAGTCTCTTTCAAGGAAAGTCTGTTCACTCGGCGGCCATTTTTGCAACGCCTCCGGGTAGCTTTTTCGGGCATCCAAGACCTATCTATCTGAATGGGGGAATATGGAAATCTCATAAACTGCTTGGCAAGCTCACAATGAAATAACATATTTCAAATCAGCAACAAAATCTGACATGAACTGTCCCATCAATGTTGCGTATTTTTCAGGCTAGACGAGCCAATGCGCATGTGCAGTCCTAAACGCGAGTCTCAGGTTTCTATGGGAACTGGAGCCTCCAACGGCAGCTGTTTTACTTAGAACGTATTCCGCCATATTGCGCGTTACGGTTTTGTTTCTCTCATTCATTACTAATAGGAGTGAACCGTCTTTCTATATCTATAGTCTTTGACTCCAGTCTTCCATGTCACATGATCCTTCAGAAATCATTATAATATTCTGATTTGCAGCTCAAGAAAAACTGTCACTTTTAATCAATTTAATCTTACTGATGGTAGTGTATAAACTTGACAGTCCTATTCAAAACATTCTAGTCATTTCGACAGAGAACAGTACATCCCAGTTACTTCCCTCAAGACAAGTTTCAGTTAATGTGCTCAGTAACATACTACAGTTGGCACAGTTCACAACTATTAGACTCAATAAAACCCACAACAATCATCACATATTTGGCCCAACACAACACTACAGTTGCGAAGTAAAATCACTCTGACTATTTACCATCTATTTTAATCTTTTGGATCTGTGGGTTGTGCTTTGGGAATCTGGGTGCACTAACTGGCAGATAAGTACTCTTTGATGGAGCGGCTCCTCCTCCTGTCTCATTGTCATGCATGAGTGTGCGTGTAGGACTCTTATGCGTGTGGCAGAGGCAGCAGACTGTGAAACAAGCCTTCTTCACTCAAACTGAGAGCTAATTGGGTGTGGCTGAAACAATATGGCTTCCCACGGCTCAGTAGAGATGAATGGCCCCACTCCCAAAGATGGCAAACTTTGCTCTTCCAGGGCATCCAATCAGCTTAGAAAAATCAACAAACATCGGGAGGATCCATTGTAAATCTCGCCTTGACAGGCCACCGAAATGAGAGATTTTACTCAAAATGACAATAACTGTCAAATAGAAATAGGATTAGGATTTCAGCGTTTGAGGCTCACATTGCACTCTATGAGTGAAAGATGTCATCATGACTGTGGTTTTGCTGTTTGAATTGAGTGATTTTTCAGGTTGAGTGAAGAAACCTAATGTTATTTGAGATCGGAGTAATACTGGAATTAATCTAACAATGGCATGAGTGATTCGTATACATTATCAGCAATTGTTTCCAGCAATGAAAAAGGGTAAACAGAAAGACAGCTGACAGACTGAGAGAACATTCTCCCACAAGGATGCACACGCAACTGCCGAGATTCAACTGCATTCACATGCATTTGTCCTCTCTTGTCCTCCATATAATATTTGAGAGAATATCTTTGAATTAATCACCCATATTACTCTGGTGCACATGCAATAAGCTTAAACATGAATTGAAGCTATAGTTTTTTTATCCCTTATATTCTGTTCTGTTTAAATTCTCTTTACACTGTCTATGGACTGACATCCATCCAGGGTGTTTCCTTGCCCAAGACTTTGGATGCTGGACCTACATTGGATGGATGGATGGATGGATGGATGGATGGATGGATGGATGGATGGATGGATGGATGGATGGATGGATGGTTGGATGGTTGGATGGATGGATGGATGGGGTCCCAGAAAGCCCAATGCTGGCCGTAAATAAATTAATAATAGTAATTTTGCCCAAAAAATGGCTTTCAGATTCATTTCATATGTCTATCTTACCCAATGAGTGTAATTTGAGAGATATTTAAATATCTCCAAATACCACAAAGTAGGCATGTACCTTTTATCCAGACATTCATTTTCATCCAGCAAATTCTTTTTGGCGTCAATTCATAGTTTTCACATGACATCACACACTTATACGAATGCCCACCTGGAGGGAAAAACAATGCTTTCCTCCATTGTCTGCCAGAGATTTTTACCAGGTTTGTACAAAGTACTAATGAAGTAAGACAGTAATATTAAAAGACCAGATTCAATATACACCTTATTGATTATGCATACTATGTACAGGCAAGCAGATGAACCCAGAATATAAACGGAACACACAGTTTCTCATTAAGCGTTTTCCCATAGGAAACCATTTTAAAGAAAACACTTAACCATTTAACACATTGCATTCATATTCTGGGCTTATCTCGCCTGTGTGTGGTGTTTATCATCGGTGACGTGTGTGCTGAATTTGGACTTTTAATATCACTGTTTTAGTACATTAAGGCACTTTAAGTGTGTTCCACGTTAAGCGTTTTAGAATGTGTTGCTGTTTTTAATGACTGAAATACTGCTGCAGGTGATGGATATGGATCACGGGTGCCCAAAACTTGCATTTTATTCACTTTTTTATTTTATTTTTTTCTTCTTTTGAGATGGAAAATGTACAGGCCTGTAATTCAGTTCTATTAATGTTTTGCCCGCCTGGTCTCCGTTTCAGTCATGTGACAACTATAAATTGTAGAAAAATACAATAAAACAAATTAAAAAGTAAATAACTGACACAAAAAGATAATAATAAAAAAAAAATCTAGTAGGTGATTAATTAGGTAAATTATTAAATGCTATTACATGCTTTTTATCTGGAGTCTCAGAGACCCAAAAAATAAGTAATGATTTGTTTTCATGGTGGAATTTGATGGATACTTTTGATACTTTTGATGCATGTTATCAAAATTGCTTATTAACAGTTATTTGAAAAGCAAAAAGTATTAAGCAAAAAACGGTCTGTCAGACCCCAAACAGAGCATGTTCCAAAGCTGCATGACTTTCTTTTTTTTCTGCAAAATGCAAAAGGAGATATTTTGATGAATATTTTTGTCCATAGAATGAAAGTCAATGGGGTCCAATAGAGTATTACAGACCACACTGACTTTCATTTTATGTACAAAAAACATTGAGACATTTTTCAAAATATATGTATGTTTAATGTTCCACAGAAGAAAGAAAGTCATACAGATTTGGAACAACATTTGTAATTTTGGGGTGAACTGTCCCTTTAAACCGGTATTTGTTTTGTTTAAAAGTTGGCATTTTTGGTACTTTTATGTTACATTACATTGCACTAACCCAGGGGTCGGCAACCCAAAATGTTCAAAGAGCCATATTGGACCAAAAAAACTAAAAGCAAATCTGTCTGGAGCCGCAAAAAATTAAAAGCCTTATATAAGCCTTATATGAAGGCAACACAGGCTGTAAGTGTATATTAGCTATATTAGCCTACTATCAAAATGACTAAGTAGGCTACAAATACATAATGAGGTATTCCCGAGGTATATATTTAAAAACTGCTGAAAGCTACAGAAAAAATAAGGGTATGTGTAGACGTCACTTTTCAGCTGGACTGAGTGGCAGAAGATCCTGCTGCGTGACTGGATTTAATAGGGGAAACTGCGAAAAAGCGAGTAAAACTAACGAATTAAAGTTTGGAATTGAAGGTGTTCCTTACAACTTGTCAAAAAAACCTAATCCATGGATACTGACATGCAGCCAGGAGTCGTGTTTCCTGATATTTATATGTGCCTGATTTTGACGCCGGGGAAACACATAAAGCAAATCTGCCTGTGAATATTTTATATAACTACAATATGTAGGTTTAAATCCGCGTAATCACTTATATCAATGTAATATCGTCATATTGTCCAGCCCTAAAACATATATAGTTTTTTAGTATAGTTTTTGTCAGTGTTGTTTATTTAAAAACACCAAATTATGCAGAATATAAGATCGAAAATATTTAATTGATGAGTTGTCAACATAATATATAACAATACAATATATACGGTATGATTTTACCTCAAAATCCAACAATTTGACACAAATGATAACTGCAAATCCATGTTTCTCTGCCTGGAGTCCAGCTGTTTCTGTGAATTTCAGTGATCCATTTGCTTTTTTCTGTTGCTTTCCAATTTTTTTCAAATATATACGTCAGGTTTTGTGTCAAAGCTATTTGTACAGTCAGTCACAAAGCTCTTTTCCGTTTTGGATGTGTTTTGTGTGTTTTTCGCGACATTCACGCTGAAAACCAATGCTGCCGCAAAAGACAAAAGAGTCTTTTGCCTCTCAGTGGACGTGACCCACGTCCTGATATTGCTGAGTTCGATGTGTTCCTGGGTCAACATGTTTTGTTGATCCTGGAACAACATTCAAGTCTGAAAATTTTGTCTTAACCCTATTCCTACCCCTAAACCTAATCCTACCCATAATTTATCCCAAAAATCAGCGGGAAATGATAGATGAATAACACTGATGTAGAAGCACCAATTCATGATTTTAAGCGTAAACTTGACACAATCTGTAAACTTGTCCCTCAAATCTGATTGGTTGATTTGAATGTTGTCCCAGGATCAACAAAAATGTTGACCCAGGAACATGTTGAACTCAGCAATATCAGGTTATGCGGACGTGACCGCAGTCGTAACGGTCGACGGTGACGGCTATGACGCAAATCTTCATTGACAGAAATGTTGAAATTTTATATTTATTATACACATTTTTACAGCATTGGAAAACGTTAAGAATGTTTGTGTCATGTTTGTCCTCCTACAGAAACCATATGGAAACAAAAAATATACTCCCCCCCATCTTTTTCCATTTTCATACATTTTTGAAAAAGCTCCAGGGAGCCACTAGGGGGGCGCTAAAGAGCCACGGGTTGCCGACCTCCGCACTAACCATTACATTATTTTAACCATTATGTGGTTTTACTCAAAATCGGCTCTGTACACTACATTCTGTAGTTTGTGGAGCTCTGTATGACAAGAATTAGTGAATCACAGCAAGGATTAAGACATAGCAAGTACACACACACACACACACACACACACAATCTCAAAATCGACTTGTTGCAGTTTAATGGCACCATACGGTAAAAGCCAATAAGTACTAGTATTTGCAGTTAGCTACAAACCACAGTCTGGGTCTTCAGTCTCCAGCTCAGATCTTATCAGCATCCTGTGCAGAAGCAAGACCTAACTTATCTAAATTTGCCATGGACTCAGCTAGAGAAATCAATATCGCACCAACTTTGTTCACAACACACAAACTACAGCCAAAGGAAAACACACTTTACAATCTCTTGAATCTTCACCCTACACCTCTTCTACAAACAGTAAATATCAAGCAGAGACAACAAGGAGGATGTACTATGTTTATCTTAGCAGCCTCAAGCGATCTTTTGTGCTATCAGTGTTGTTATATTGTTGGGATTCAATTAACATTTTATGTCCAATACAATAATTTATTGTCCCCTGTAAATAGCATGCGGACATAATGCCTTAAAGGGACAGTTCACCCAAAAATTTAAATTCTGTTGTCATTTACTCACCCTCATGTCATTCTAAACCCATAAGACTTGCATTCATCTTTGAAAGACAAATACAAATATTTTTAATGAAACCTAGAGATTTATGACCCCCCTATTGAAAGTCCATATGGATCAAGCAGTTTAATCCAAGTCTTCTGAAGAGACACAAACATACTTTTACAATGTTTGGGAACACTTTACAATGAGGTTCATTAGTTAGCATTAGTTAACTACATTAGTTAACATGAACTAATAATGAACTGCACTTCTACAGAATTTATTAATCTTTGTTCATTTTAATTTTAATTTCAACATTTACTAACATATTATTAAAATCTTGTTAACATTAGTTAATGCACTGTGAACTAACATGAACAAACAATGAACAACTGTATTTTCATTAACTAACGTTAACGAAGATTAGTACATACAGTAACAAATGTATTGTTCATGTTAGTTAATAAATTAACTAATAATTAACTAATGAACCTTATTGTAAAGTGTTACCCAATGTTTTTATGTTTTAACTTTTTGAAGCGTCAACATTTTGGTGGAATGGACTTTTAAAGGAATGAATGAAGTCTTAAGGGTTTAGAACAATGTGAGAGTAATTAATTGATAACAGAACTTTATTTTTGGGTGAACCGTTTAATGCTAATCAAAAATGAATTTCACATGCCCTAACCCTAACCCTAACTGATTCGCAGCACATGGAGCACACATGAAATCAAGAGGCAGTATTTATAACGTGAACAGTCAGCCTCAAGTGACATTAAAGGGTTAAAGTGTCATTAATTACTTCTTTTTTAATTAACTTAATTCATGTCATTGGAGTGTGAAAGTCACATGATTTCAGTAAACGAGACTTCGTTACATCACAAGTGTTTCGAAATTTCAATGGTTCACATGACTTTGGCAGTTTGATACGTGCTCTGAACCACTGATTCGAAACAAAAGATTCGTAAAGCTTCGAAGCTTCATGAAGCAGTGTTTTGAAATTGCCCATCACTACATACTGTTGAATAAAGTCATTATTTTGTTTTTTTTGGCGCACAAACAGTTTTCGTCGCTTCATAACATTAAGGTTGAACCACTGTAGTCACATGAACTGTTTTAATATATTTTAAGTACCTTTCTGGTGTTTGAAAGTGTAAATTAATTTGCTGTCAATGCAGGCCTCACTGAGCCATCAGATTTTATCCAAAATATCTTAATTTGCATTCCAAAGATGAACGAAGGTCTTATGGGTGTGGAACAGCATGAGGCTGAGTTAATGATATAATTTTTATTTTTGGGTGAACTAACCCTTTAACTGCTGATGGTTGGTTTTATAGATTAATATTATTATATAATCTATTATATTCGAGGGGCTATCTTTGAATTTATCACCCATATCACCCATATAAACGGAAGCTAGTTTTTTTAACCCCAATATTCTGTTCTGTTGAAATTCTCTTTACACTGTCTAAGTTTGTGGTCCTGTGATGGATTGACATCCATTAGGGTGTTTCCTTGCCAAGTCCCGAGACGCTAAATGGCCAAAAATAGTAATCATTTGTTTTCATGGTGGAAATTGCAGCATACTTTTGATACTTTTGATGAATGTCATCAAATTTTTCTTATAATCAGTTACATTAACAGCAAGAAGCATTAAGCAAAAAACATCAAGTTTCAACTTAATACTTCAATGTGAGCAAAAGGCCTTAAACAGAACAGAACATATTCTAAACCTTTCAGTTAACTTAGTTTTACTTAACTTTATGTGTGAAAATTAATTGTAAAAGTGAAAACTTGCAAAACAAAAACTGACTAAATTTTAATTATTCTTGTTTCACAGTACGGCACGCCATCACGGCAGAATGCCAAATGAATAAAGTCTCATAATATTGTAAAATACTTATGGAGATGTTTACTCATCTAATTTGATATCACTCTTAGGCAACAGAAATAACACTGTTAAACTGGCCATATTATCAAATATCAGGGCCCTTCTAACTCCTGCCGTGGAGAGGCAGTAAACGGGATGTATGATGCAATTACAAGTGTGCATTTTTAATCAAAGCAGGGCCTCTGAGTCAGGGATAAGCATGTGACTCAGCCTCGCATCATATGCTACATATATTATGCTTCAGAACCCAAAAGAGGTCTCGCATATCTCTGTATAAACATTACATCAGTTTCATACATATGTTCTGATAGCAGAGCCAGCAGAGGATGCACAAATGAGTGCGGTTTATACAGCTGGATCAATTAGCAGTACATTGCGAGACCTGCCTACATTGGCTGAAACCAAATGGCAAAGGCAAATGGGCTGAAGAACATACAGCCATATCCCCGTGAGGGCAGTTAGGAAAACCGGGGCAGACAAAGCAGCTCAGGTAATTAAACTCCATTTATGCTGTTAGTGAGGATCAATACTGCCAGTTAAACTGCACACACTGCACACAACTAATGCCAGAGGAGGTGGAATATTCAAAAGATGTCTTCAAAATCTTTTCATAATTCACCATTAAAAGCAGGCTGAGCAGATCCCACAAATGCCAAATCTCGCCCCATGGGAAAATTAACGTATGTGTGTGGCGCAATCCACCCATGCCTGGATGTCAAATGCAGATAACAGCGATTGTGTTGCATGCTTCCCTCAGGGCTAAGAGGTTCAAATGCACTTCAGAGACAGAGGGAGAAGAAAGCGGTGGCCGGGTCCCCTGTGTGCGCCTGTTTCTGGACCCGGGCAGGGGGCGACGTGGGCAGCATGTTTGCCGCTGCGGGGTGCCCGCAGACAATGGAGCATGAACCGCATGCCTATACTGCTCGCCGTGGACGCCGCTAGGTTTCTTGGGACGACTCAAATATTTAGGTATTTACCAAGAAAAAGCCATCTGCTTTATCAACAAACTGCCGTGTCTCAATGACAACCACAGAGACGCATCACAAAGACCACAGAGAGAAAAAGGGTTCAATCATAATTAAGAGAAACTCCCTACATTTCAGCTAATGAGATCCGGTACCCTGTTGGCATGGAAACATGACAGCACCTGCCCCCCCTCAACTATCACCACAAGCCTTTGGCAGTAACTGGCGTCTCATCTGAGCAACGACTAGCCTATAAAATGAAAAGGCAAGGACAACATTTAAAACTGAGATATTGTAGACGCATAAAGATGGATGTATTTGAGTGTGTGTGTGTGTGTGTGTGTGTGTGTGACAGCGCACCTGTTGGAGGCGTGGGAGCGTGTCAGTAATCATTAAGTTAATGACAGGAACAATTATCCAGTGATATGAATGACAGCCTATGTGCCACTCATCCATCATCAGTCGTTTTGACTGGCATGTGTTCAGGCTGCTTCTCATAACCCTTATATTACTGCTAAACACCATTATATCATCGCAAGGCGAGTGGGAAGATGGATAGCTAAATGTCGTCATTTATAAGAAATATGAAATGACTAAGATGCGTTCCAATTCACAGGATTCCTACGTAGTGTACACTGCTCACTACACACTTATGCATTTCACTTCACTTCCATTCATTTGTAATGTGTTAATATAATATAATATATTATAATATAATGTTACACTTTATTTAATGTGATGTTGTTTCATTGTAATTATTCAAATAAATATTGAATACTGATGTATTTCCGTAAGTAGAATAGGGAACGTGTAGGACATACAGCGTAAGCTTTTTGAAGAATACAGAAGTGCGGTTTTGGCGGAAGCACGTACAAGGCGACCATTTGTTTATATAAAGCATATACAGTTGTATTTTTTTCAAAAATGGCGATGGTTTCGCTAGATAAGACCCTTATTCCTCGTCTGGTATCGTTTAAAGCCCTTTGAAGCTGCACTAAACTGTTTTTGATCTTCAACCGTTTGGAGGCCATTGAAGTCCACTATAAGGAGAATAATCCTGAAATGTTTTCATCAAAAACCTTAATTTCTTTTCGAATGAAGAAAGAAGGACATGGACATCTTGGATGACATGGGGTGACTAAATTATCAGGAAAATTGTATTTGAAAGTGGACTAATCCTTTAAGGTTAGGGTTTGGTTTAGGGTTAGTTACTTGTAAGTATGCATAATTTACTGTTATTACTAGTAAGTACATGTAGTAACGTGTAACTATGTCATCTTAAAATAAAGTGTTACATAATAATATAATTAGGGATGCACCGATACCATTTTTTAAGGACCGAGTACGAGTACTGATAGTTTTTTTCTAGTACTCGCCGATACCGATACCAATGCCTATACATTTATTAATTTCTCTCTCTCTTTTTTTTTTTTTTTTTTGGTGTTGCAGTTTTCCAAGCACAACACAGTGAGACTAATGAATGTAGGACAGCTTCTTTATTATTACTCTAATGAAAAAAGTAATAATTTGTATGTGCTTGTCACAAACTTAAAGAACAAATATTTCACAGTGTCCAATAACCTTCAAAGGGCATAATTACCAAGATATATAATTGTTGTTATATAAAAAGAAATTTACAAACAAAATACAAACAATACAACAAATACTATAGAGATACAAATTAAATAAACTTGTTTTTCAGATACAGTAGGTTTATTTACCATGTCTTTTGTTGTTTTATTAACATTAATGACAAATATAGGCTACGGTCCCTTTAAGACCGAATCCATGGATACTGACACATATCCCGTTTTCACCCAAATGTTTCACCCGACTTAAGCCATAACCGACTGTATTAACGTGAAATACTCCACAAAATGGACATTTTGACAACTATGTGTGCATTTGACCCTTCAGGCGCAAGGAGAACTGATTGCGCCCTGTCTGAGAGAACTGGGATCACGCGCAAGAAAGAGAGAGAGAGAGAGAGCGCTTTTGGTCTGTGTCATTCAGCGTGATTCCACTTATTCACTACTCGATAACGAATTGTGATTGAAACCATGCATTTCGCAATGTATGGGTTGTCATCATTAATTTTGAAGTATTCCCACACCCCTGAGGCTGACATTGTTTCTGCTGCTGCCGCTAGTGTCTCTGTGCGTGGAAAATTCTGTCAGTTGCGTCACTTGAGGTATCGGTCTTTGGTATCGGGGGTATTTTTACAAGTACGAGTACAAGTACATGAGCTTGGTATCGGCCCGATACCGATACTGGTAA
>RJVU01033627.1:475594-505438 GCA_003731715.1 Anabarilius grahami
AAAGCAGCAAGGATGCATTAAATTGAATTGATCAAAAGTGACAGTAAAGATTTTTACTTTTTTAAACTTTACAAAATATTTATATTTCAAATAAATTATATTCTTTAGAACCTAGAATTATATTCTTTTAGAAAAAGATATTTTATTCTTTTTTCCTGTCTTGTGCCATGCTTTGTAGTTTTTTGTAGTTTTTCATGTTGATTAGTTTCCCCATGTGTCCTATTTACCACTGACACTTGTTATCTTGTTAAGCTAGTCTTCCCTGTGTATATACAGTGCTTGTGTTTCAATTGTGTTTTGTTAGTCATTGTAGGTGTTATATGTGGTGTTTCCTCAAATGTCCTTGTTCCTATAGTGTTTCTCCATGTGCTGTATTAAAGTATTCCCACGTTTAGATCTGCTTCCTGGCCTGCTCATTTACGCCTTCGTAACAGAATCACAGTTTCCTCAAAAATATTAAGTAGTATAACTGTTTTCAAAATTAACACTAAGAAGAAATGTTCCTTTAGTAGCAAATCAGCATATTAGAATGATTTCTGAAGGATCGTGTGACACTGAAGACTGGAGTAATGATGCTAAAAAAAATACAGCTTTGCCATCACACACACACATTATTATTTATAGCATGAATATAAATTTAAATAATCTATATTACATATAATAATTGTAACATATTTAAATAATAAAACGTGTTTAATAAATAATGTAATTTGTCATATGCAAAAAGCCTACATTTAGTATTTTAGTCAAACCTCAGTAAAAACTGGTGTTCCTCACATCCTAAAATTATGTATTTGATGTAAGATGGCCGAACAACACCCTCTTCGCAGAGCAGAGTTATTGGAACACACCCACAGACATCACCTTGTGTAATGTTCTATTTTTGATGCCCGGTCAGCGTCACGAACGCAGTCCGAACGCAGTGTGACACAAAAAGAAATGCTTCTGCAGTTCCATAGACCCATGAGTCTACGCTTCTAACTATCAGACACAGGCAGATTTTTCAGCAAAATGACACCCCGGCACTGAAGTCTGCATTAAAGCAGACGCTCTGGGCTCTTCTCCTACGTGGGAAGTAGAGAAAATGCTACACGGTTTGACTCTAAACCCCAGACATGAGCTGTCATCCGACGTAATGACAGATATCGCAAGATTCTCTTCTCCCTCCCTCTCTCTCTTCTCGTTTTCTCTTCATTGATCTGTTTAAAATCCAAACCACATGCACCTTTCATCAACAAACCGCCTTTCTTCAAGACAAATAGAAATGGCAAATGACAAATAATACATGCCAAAGGGAATTTCTACCAGAGCGTTTTAGACAAAACACTTCTTATCAAGTTTCTTATCAGCAATAATCCTAACCAAATTATAAAAATATTATATATAAATTTGGGCTCAGTAAGATTTTTTAATGTTTTGAAAGAAGGGTCTTAATCTCACCAAGGCTACAAAATCAGTGTTATTTTAAAATATATTTTAAAATGTAATTTATTCCTGTGATGGTAAAGCTTTCAGCATCATTACTCCAGTCTTCAGTGTCACATGATCCTTCAGAAATCATTCTAATATGCTGATTTGCTGCTCAAGAAACATTTGACTGATTTTTTGATGAATAGAAATTTCAAAAGAACAGCATTTATTTGAAATAAAAATCTTTTGTAACATTATAAACGACTTTACTGTCATTTTCAACACACTTTTTGACAAACACACTGTAAATAAACACCATTTAAAGCAGTATGGTGTTCTCACAGCTCTTGTGATAAAAAAAAGAGCACATAGGAGCTTGATGAAGGTCAAATGTCAGTCTCCATCACTGTGACTAACAAACGAGACAGAGACAGAAGCGATATAAACAATTCTTCTCCCAGAGGTGACGATGCTGTTTTGCTCAAGAAACTGAGTGTTTTTCTCTCTGTGTGTGTGTGTGCGAGAGAGAGAGAGCTTGTTTGTGTGTGAGTAGGCCAGTGATGGATGAGGAGGGCACTCGTCTCTCCCCCAACCCTCACCCCCCCAACAAAGTTTACCGCTGCTTATTTGTCATTGCCATCAGTGGGCTAGAGCTCTCAACACAGGATCAAGCCCCACTTTATCTCTGTCTTACAAAACAAGATGATACCACTAAAACTACACAAAATATCATTCAGCCACTGAATCCTCTATTCTTCGCAGTGATCATTCAGTGCCACAAATGCGGTGTGTCAGAGAAAGCTGAATGTAAAATCTGCAAATTATTGTTCTCCTTAAACCAGGTTGTTTGTTGTGCTGCCCTGAGCCCTTATAGTACATAATATCACACTATCACTGGCATCCACCTGCCCTCACAGTGATATTTACTTCAGATATTAAACTACATATGATAATGTCTGTTCATCCATAAACTTTATCTTGTGCTTTATATTAATGTGCATATTATGGTGTCCTCGGGCAAATCCAGAGCAGAATTTCAACAAGTGAGTACATGATCATATCAATATTGAGAAAAAGAACAAGCATAGACATGATCACATAACATTTTCACCTCTGCTCTCACCTGTGTGGCTGAGAGGTGCTAATGGGAAAGAAGGGAAAGAAGAGAAGAGAAGAGAGGGGGGATAGGTTTCATCAGGGGAGGGGACAGGTTTCAACAGGAACACTCTTGCCAACTGACCAAAAAACAAAAAAGTGAGCGCAGTGAATCTCCTGGCCCTTCACACTACACGGAAAGATGACAGGGATGGCAAAGACTGATCATACAGGGCAGACTGGACCATGTTTCGTGTGACACTGCAGCTGTGCCCTTCAGCATGGAAAGGTCCCAAAGGAATAGCAGTTGTGTAATGCTTTTCTACATCTCCATCTAAGACACTACAAGGACGTAAGCGCACATACACACATGCACACAAACACGACATCAATTCATCACAACATAACGGCTCTCCAGCTCTTATTCTTTTTTTTTTTCTCTCTTGTCTTACTGTCTTTGACTCACTCCAGTCTGACCCTGCAACAGTGGCTGTAATGTGCGAGTTTAACACATAAAGAGCTCAGAGCACCATGGATTCACACACTCACACTCAATTGTTATAGCTCAGCCTGCTCTCTAACAACAGCTCCAACATTTCTCCCTTCAATTAATCACTGTCCTTTTTTCTTATAGTCACCTCATGACTTCTCAATGTAAAACATTTCTTCCCAGTGTCCAACAACCATTGCATTGATATCTGATAAGGAAGTAAAAACTGTGAAAAAAAGGTTTTAAAATGTCAGTCAAGAGATCAAATCCATCAATAAACCCTAAATAATCTATTAGATACTCCATTGTTCCAGATTAATTTGAGTGTTTGCCAAATGACAGATCAGATAAATCAATGGTGATGCCACAGTGAGCCTTTAATCCCAGTGTTAATTAAGGCCGGCCGTGGGACTGATGAACTTGGTACTAATTTCCCACTGAGAGCAGCAGAGGTGCAGGTGACCATCTATGCACACATATACACACTGTGGTCTGCTGCTTTAATTAAATAAAGTAAGAAGAATCAGAGATGCACAATTATTCAAAAGAACAAAAAAGATCATTGCTGTATTTGTGAAAATATATTCCATTTATTTATAAAAATTAAAAAAAAGTTTGTCAATGACATGTATAATTAAGTAAACCTAAATTTGTTAAATGATAGTGGGATCAGATATATTGATACCTGTTTTAAAATGGAAAGTATTTTTACAACATACATGATGTTTGGTGACATTTGGAGCACATAGAGATCTGGACATTTTAAAGGTGCAGTAAGCAATTTCTGAGAGATGCTGTTGAACAACAAACTTGTAGCCAATCAGCAGTAGGAGAGGAGAGAGGGAGATATGGGAGATTTTAAGAAAGACTGTAGAAAGAGAGATGGCTGAGAGACATTACAAAAGAGAAAAGGTCAGAGCAATATTACCGGAAAAAGAAGGGTTATGATCAGGCAAGAGCTTTAAGCCCAAAGTATACTTCACTTTTTACGCATACCTGAGGGTCAGCGCACAGTGCGCGTGACGTGAATTTCGTCATCAGAAGTGTACGCACACCGCCAGATTTTTGTACTTTGTACACGCAGATCGCACATGCACATTTAATTTTTTTTATGCAGTAATTAATTTATCCACAAGGTGGCAACTGTGCCCTGGAGGCATCGATTCACAAGGTAGTCGAAGAAAACCTGCATAAACAGAACGGACCAGAACGCATGCAAGCTACAGCGACAATGGAGGCCTATAAAGATGACAGATTGTGCGTAAAGGTTAGAAAGTATCCTCATTTGTACAACTCTATAGCATGAATGAATATAAAGATGTTTACATGGGTTGTAACTCGTGTCGAGAGATTGCTCAAAACTGTGCATCCGTCGAACGCCTGTGTACACGTACAAGTCAAATGAAGTATACTTTAAAAGGCTGTGCGTTCGACTGTTTGTAAAAAAAAAAAGAAAAAAAGAAAGAAAACTAAGTATACCAAGGGCTTTAGGATGCACATTAATATTTGAAAAGCTTTCCAGCGCTGGAGAGATTTGAAAATGAATGCAGAGGTTGTGTTGTTTCTGCTCCCTACGTGAGTAACATTGGTTTTGCTATGCTTCACAGGACCAAGATATGCTGTTGTTGTAATGTTAGCTATAGTAACAGGACAGTATTGAGTGTCATTATTTGTCTGGAGCTGGTGTGCTGCTGGCAACTTACAACAAACTTGCTTTTATATACTATTGTGTACTGTATGTTAATTTTTTATGCTTCCTTGTCTTATGTTTGTCATCATCGCCTTATTTTTGGTGAAGCATTATTTTGTTTTGCTTCAGGTATGATAAAGAGAAATCCACTCTTGCATTGTGTGTTCGTGCAATTTGGGGGCGGAGCAATGAAGGTAGGTGTGTGATTGTTTGGGTTGATTTCAAAAATCAACAGTGCTTCTCAGAAATTGCTTACTGCACCTTTAAGTGTTATATTTTTGTAATCAGTCTCATAAAATGTAGATTTATCAGCCAATATATTAGTATAGTAATATATTAGTGGCTTCAAAATAAAAATAATTACTAATTATAAATCTGTAATCACCATAAATCAGAAATTGCCATATCACTGCAGTAACGCCATTAGGTGCTAATGAGCGAAGTTTAAGCAGTCTGAGGTGTTTTATTTTTCACGTCTGTTTGTGCCAGCCCACAAAAATGAGAGCTAAAGAAACGCCTCCACCTGACACTCAAAAAGAAGCTTTGCCCCGTGTGTCCACACAGTAGAAATTCTCTCAAAACGGCAGCGTTTCTGCACGAGCTGTGTATATGTGTTTCCATCAGCGCAGTGTTTATTGAGGCTATCCAAAACACTCTAAGCTGCTCCCAATGTGCCTATTCCATTAAGTTGCTATTGATGAAAAATTGCAGTTACACTTAAGACCCTTTAAATTAACAAACTGTTGGCTTATTAAAACAATAATAGATTTTCCTGTGTTGCTCAATTTCCCTCGCCTCTAATGAGATGCCAGCAAGTGGCCCTTGCCTGCAAGGTTAATGGATTCCATATTTTTCAATTTAAAAATTGGGTTCTTCAAGCTCAAGAACCAAAGCAAAAGTACTGCTAATTAGACAGTGACGGCTCAAAAGAGCTTAAGGAGACTGTAGAAAACAGGCAAGCATCTTGCCGCTCCACATCCACTTCTGGGGCTTTTTTTCCCAAAGATTTACTAATCCAGGTTTTGTATTTTTCCCCCTCAAACTTTACATATCTTACCCCACCGCATGTTTAAAGCACAGCTGCTCGTGTTGCTTTGTGAATACATGCTGTAAAACAGCAACACACTGATGCTGTAGCCACGGCCTTCTCTAGCAGGGGTGTGTGGATGAGACAGGATCAGGACTTTGAACGCCACAGTGTCTTTCTGGATGAGACAGAGGTGGATGGAGGTGAAGTCGAGGGGTGATTGCCCACTGAGCTCTGAATTGATAGAGACAGGCAGTGAAGGGAAGGGTGGAACTGCTTGCCATTGATCACACATTCTGGACAGGAGGCTTTTCAATCACCCCCTCTTCTCTCTCCATCTCCTGCATCTGTGGGCAAAGAGGCCTGAGCTGAGTTAAATTGCTTCATGCCAGTCTAATTTTAAGAAGCTCGTAAAAGCAGAGATATGCCGCTCTCGCTCACGTTCTCTCCCCGGCTCCCCGAAGTGCACAGCTACGCTCTTGTGTAGAGATGAAGAAAAAGGATCTTTTTCTCTGCAGGAGACAGCACGCTTTTACCACACACGTGTGCACGCACACATACGCTGACCAGAGCATCTGCTGGACTTGTCTTGGTGGAAAGCATTTAATTTCAGGACCTCTCTCTGGGCAATTTATCCAGCCGCCTTCTCCATGTGTGGCCTCTACATCATGCAGCTAAATATGACTGAATCCATCTCACAGCCATTGAGTTTTACTCTGCGAGCATTTATAATCAATGTGGATTGTATTTCAGATAAAAATACAACTGTGATTCATAATGCAAGTTGCTTAGGATGCATTATGGCATATAAAACATTGTGAAAAACTTATTTACCCGCCTCTTCGGCATTAATCAAAATGAAAGTTTGGTTCAATGTGACACATTATTAACTATATTGTTTCTTGGCCACCGTTCACAGCATGTGGATGAATCATAATAACGCTGATAAAACAAAGACAGAATGAAAATAAAACACAGTTGGGAACTTCATTGCTTAGTCATGGTAATTAGGCATAAGCACAGCCTACTCAAATCATTCACTTCATTGTCTTAAAGGAATAGCTCACCCAGAACTTAACTTTTTCACTGTTAATTAACTCCCATCTTGTTTTCTTTTTTTTTCTTTTATCTGTGAAACATGACATTTCTTATGCAAAATGTTTGAGCTTCTGTTTTCCATTAACATAAAGTGCATTGTTAGACATTTCTGTAATTTGTAGTTATTTACTATACATCACCCAGTATAATACTGCTAATTAAATAACTGATTCCCTTTATATAATGGGGATTTTCAGTGACGTCAAACACCACATACAGAGATTTACTGGATTTTTAAAAAATTGCTGCATATTACTGTTTTTGCCATAATGGCCTCTTTGGAGCTATTCCATCATGGTTTTTTATTTTCCAAATTTTTTACATTTTGATTGACAGGATTTGCCTTACGCTATGTCTACAACACCACAACAGCTTGAGTCTGTCTATATTGGACATGTCAAAGCGACAGTTGCAAAATGCAAATCCGTTTGTCCTTTAGTGTCAGAAATAGCATGAGCGCTTGGAGTACTGTACATCAGAAATATAATCAGTTTACAGTCTGGGATCTGTGGTGTCACACACAGAGCCGCATCCAGTGTAGACAGTATCAGTGATTATAATGGGGTCTATTGTCTTTTGTCGCGTCATGTTGCTCGCATCCGGGGTAGACATGGAACCAGCACGGCAGCACCGCAAGTTTTGCCCAGGGATGGAAATCGGCTAAACTGCATAACATTTGATTTTCCAAAAGACTTTGTTAGCTTATTGATTTTTTTTTTCTTTAGGGAACACATTTCTCTCTGTAACAAAGTGGATGGTGAGCAAACATGGCCTACGTTTTGGAGCAGCACCTGGGTTTTGCAGATGCCTTATATGTATTCTTTAACTGCTTACATTTATTTTCCATTCATTTTCAGTTGCCTAAAGATTCTTTGTGAGAATGAATCCAGAGGATACTGCAAAAAGTTCTAAGACATGAGAAATGGTGAAGTTGCACTGTCCCAGGTGTTATGTAGGCTATGCAATGTTTTAAATAAAGAATTTGATATTTTGTTATAATTGTGTCTGTTTGAATTGAATGTTGTAGTACTTATGTAGGATAAAATTCTATATAAAAATAATAAAATCTAATTTATATTTAGCACAAATTAATGAGTTAGAGTAGTGTGCTAATAACCTGTTTTTTTAACAGTAATTGCACTGTATTACATAATTACAGTACTATGTAGTTACTGTAAAATTGAAATACGATTATAGCACTGTATATCTTAATTTTAATTTACTGGCGACAATGTAAATGCCTTTGAATTGTCTAACAGCATGGATGGTTGTGTTTTCCGCCAAAAATGAAACCATAAAAGATCAACAGGTCGTCATTCCCTGTTTAATTTACAGTATCATCATACGCTTTCGCTGTACAAAGTAGCTCAAACATTCTGTGTTTCACAGAATAAAAATGGGTCAAAGACATGAGGGTAATTAAAGATGACAAATTTTTGGTGGGTGAACACTATTTTCAGTTATTCATTTTAGGGGCTAGAGACAACACACAAATAAATTGTATTTGCTTGTCATCATCTGAATAAAACACTTCTAGTATAAAACAAGTCTCAATACACCAATAAATAGGCTAAAAGGTTTTTTGAGCCATAAATCCCTGGTCAGTGTTCTGTAACTTTACAGCATGACAATGAAGATAAAGATCATTTCTGGATTTTGTCTTCACAAAGAACAACAAATAACAACTAACTAAATTCTTGAAGCTAACTACTTGATTTTTCTCCAATAAAGCACAAGGCTGCTTTTGTATTTCGCTCGAAAGCTTCTAAACAGAGTTTGTTTGATTATGGGCAGGTTTTTTATATAGCTTTCGTCATATTTGTTATATCCGAATATAGAAATGCAAGTGAAAATTCCATATATTTAAAGAGATATCAGTTTACCCATGACAGAGAGAGTCCGCGTTCGCCTCATCTGTGCGCGCGCGCTTTGACCGTGGCACTTTCGCGCGCACCGCACGCGCCTGTCTTTGCCGAACGTTCACCCGATGATGTCAGTGAAAGAGTGAAGCGGCTCTTCTTACCTGGATCGTGGTGGAGCGCTTTCGCCCTGTGGATGCCCGGGTGGTGCATCTCTCCCGGCTTTTCGTAACGCCGCCGCTACCTGCTATGAAGTCGGTCAGAAATCCTTTAAACAGGTAGAGAAACGGATCCTAAAACTTCGCAGTTCTGACAGTGAATCTGCACTCAGCAACAGCGTTCTGTTGACAGTTCTACACACCACACGCGTTCATCTCCGTTTCTTTTATTCTGCTTCGTTTTGGAGATAAACGTTCAGGAATTTGCATGAATGAAAAGGTAGCAGAGCGGAGAGAATTCCTGGAACAAAAGAGTGTAGTTCTGGAGAGACAGAGCGGAGCTGTGCCTGCTCTGTACTCCACATACAGCATGATGCTTGCAGCGCAGATTGGAAGGGAGGGGTGGGATGTGGCTGGGAATGTTCATGATGGAGAGAGCGAGGGATAGCTTGACTCAGATTAGTCAAATATCACGATTATTATTATTTAACTCCTACATTTATGATATTCGCATAAGAGAGAGAGAGTCAGTTACTATATTGTCACCATTTTAAACTAAGGGCTTCAGGTGATTTCACTAGTTTCTTACAACATTTGAATAAATGATCTGATATGTTCCATATCTGCATATCAGAAAGCTAAACAATTTTGCAAAAAAAAAAAAAACTCACTTTGATCAATCCAGAAAATGCATGGTGAGCTGTCTGAATCATTCATAAATAATCATGAACCAGTTTAAATAATTTTACTGACAAGTCTGACCAATTCACTGAAAAGAGTGGAGTCAGCTGACACAAAATTGTGATTCAATTGCTTAATAAATCTATTAGAAAATCTATCAAATCTAATCTAATCTTTATTTATTTTTTTAAAGAAAGGTTTACTTTAAACTGCTTTGGAATAATATTTGTATGGGAAAAAGTGTTATACAAAAATAATTGTATTGATAATTCTCTTTTTTTACGCATCTAACATTAATTGTGAGAAGAAAAATACATACTTTATACAAATTCATTATTTTCCAGAAAAGACTTTGCTACCTTCAATACAGTAACAATGTGAAAGTTGTGCAAATGGGTCAGTAACACAATATAGCTGCATTTATATTTTAAGAGCTGGAGTTCCTCACAAGATGATCGTGCACATTGGTGGTGGTTGAGGAGATTCCCCCTACTATATGTAAAGCGCTTTGAGTACCCAGAAAAGCGCTATATAAATGTAACAAATTATTATTATTATTATTGTGATAACACTAAAAAAAATGATTTTTCGAAGTTGTAATAAGATTATTGGGGTATGTTTTACAAGAAAATGCTATTTCAATCTTCCTACTTCAAAATGTGACATTTAATTCAATGTGTTACTTGCAGTTTCTTTGAAATTATATGTTGTATGTTTTTTTACAATTTCTTTTTTTTTTTTCAGTGTATGTGAGTGTCTCTGCAAAAGTTTGAAACTCCCTAGCTTAGACAAGTCTAGAGACAACATCAAGTGCTGTAGTAGCTTTTGAAGCCCAGTCACTAAATGTGATCCAAAGGATCATGTTTTGTTCAGGTGGTAATCATAAGGGTATCACTGACCATTAGATGTCCAATGCTCCTGTGAAGCTCCAAGCTGCCACATTGTTGCTCTGAGCCTGCTGGGCTTCACATAGCCAAGCTTGGCCTGCTGCTCGCCATCCTTCACCCATATGGGTCAGCTTCCTGTTCCTGCTGGGCAAAACCCTACTACAGAACCTATCCTTTCACGCTGACCTATGAGCAGTTTTGCTCACCTAAATCCCATCCTGACTCTGAGCCACTTCAATAAAGCTGCTCTCTGACCAGTGCCCATGAACACCCAGAAGAACAGGCAGTTCTACCAATACTGCACCTGCAGTCTAAGTTTGGATGATATGAGTTAACAGCTTCTAATGTCGACACTTTACATCTACCATGGTCTATAACTAGACTGCAGGATCTGTTCATGAATACGTGTGGGGTATATGAGAGCAGTCCAATTACCAAACCAAGAGAGAGCACTTATGATGGTGAAATTATTCAATGGACCCAAGTGGTGGTACTTACAGAGGTTGGTGCCTTTGTACAGTATGTATGTGAGTAGATGATGGACAGCTATATTTGGCCACTGTTTACCAGCTATAGGATCAATGACATGATGCTCATGATGTTCAAAACTGCACAATACATGAATACACACATACTATGATGGCCATGTTTTTAATTTTTTAATTAAAATTCATTTTGATACTCATAATGAAGATAAAATGCATCATTAAAATAATGAATTTCATAAAAAATAAATCCTTATTAACTAAGCTTTAACCCAGTGGTCTTAAATTCAATTCCTGGAGGGCCACAGCTCTGCACAGTTTCGCTCCAACCCTGATCAAACACACCTGTTCCAGCTAATCAAGGTCTTCAGAATTATTAGAAACTTCCAAGCAGGTGTGAGTTGGAGCTGATTGGAGCTAAACTGTGCAGTGCTGTGGCCCTCCAGGAATTGAGTTTGAGACCACTGCTTTAACCTAATCTTTTATTATTGTTTTTTTAATGACAGGGAAGAGAAGAAATATTGAAGAATAAAGTCATTATTTTTGTTTTGTTTTTGCGTACAAAAAGTATTCTCGTCGATTCATAACATTAAGGTTGAACCACTGTAGTCACATGGACTATTTTAACAACGTCTTTGCTACATTTCTGGGCACTGAAAAGTGCAATGAGGTTGCTGCCTATGCTCTCGGATTTCATCAAAATTATCTGAAGATGAACGAAGGTCTTACAGGTTTGGGACTAAATGAAGGTGAGTAATTAATGACAGAAATTTCATTTTCTTTAAGCTTTTCTTAAAAATGGTATGAAAGTTTTTCAAAACCATACAACCAACAAATACAAAGAATATAAAAACTAGATTTTATTGCCACATAAGCAATCTTTCCTCCTCTTTGAATTTTAGACATTGTATATGTTGAAAACAGCGCCTTTTTGGTTCACAACATCCACACATAATATGTATCTAGCATTGGAATGTTTTTTGCTGTATGCAAAGCTTTGATCAGGTAGACACAATTGGGTCAGGAATTCACGAGAAGGAGTTGAAATATATACAAAGGACTAAGAGACACAATGGAAGATACCGCATAAATTATGAAATGAACAATGATTTCTGGATTTGTTATTCCATGTTACAGGTGCAAGAGCAACACTGATGGGAGATTTTCAGGATAATGAATATTTATCAGGAAAAAAGTAGAAATCGTAATATTAGTGATATGAATTCTAAAGATAATGTTTATTGGTGAGATCAGAAATAAGCAAAAGCACATAATGTAAATGTACATTGCATGTATAAAATACTCTCCAGCAGAAGAAAAAAAAATCAAGTACCAAGGGAAAACTGACGTCTCTTGAGACACAGAAACTCATTCCCTTATGCATCTCTGTTCTTACTTTGCAGGCTGTCATGGGTTTGGGCTAATCACTGCACAGGTGTCTGCCTGCGGCTGTCACTCATCTAGCTCACTACGATATGCAAATGATCTTAAATGCCTTTGCCTCTGCTGGATGAATCGTCCAATCCAATGTCATTTTGCATGGATGGGTTTGTGCCAACAGCATCAGTTATAACCTCCCACTCCTCCCCAAGCTGAGAGCCAATCAACCACCATTAATATACACCAAATGTCTTTGTAGATTTCCTCCAGGGCTGTGCCTAACTGTCGACGTCTCCAATTAAGCCAAAACAGAATGTAGACGTCCACCTTCCCTGCCATCCCGTGCAGCCAACGGCTATCAGTAAAACCGCTTACACAGAGGCTGCTTTTGGCTATGTTGCACTAAAACGCCGCTAGCCATGCACTTGACAGTCCTTGCGTATTGCAAATTACTTCCAACATATCAACAGTTCGAGTGAACTAGTGCCATAATTATATACTTAGTCAAATTGTTCAATTCATGCCCAAGTCATATTAGTGAAATTCAGAGTGGGCAGATCGTGTTTAAATTTATTAGTGACTCAAAAAAGCTGGTGTCATATCACTGAGCAACAGTACAACAGTCATCCAAAATATTTCCGGAAAGCAAGAATATATTACAGGCTTTTACTAACAAACTCGTGTCTTCTACTTACTTTAAATGAGAAACATTAATGAATTGCTGTCCAATTTTTCAACTCAGACATCTCTTTCTCTCTCTTAAAGATCACATTGAGGTTTGGGAGACGATAACTAATTACAGCACAAATTTCAGTTTCATGAGGTGGATGGTGAAATGAATGTGGTTCAGAGAGGTGGCCCTGATCAAATATTCCCTTTCAGCCGAGGAAGAACAAAGGCTATCAATGGCGGAGGGATTACTTATGCCCTTTTCCCTCGTTTCTTGTCCAGTTCTCACATTCTCTTTTACGTGAGAAACGGCTTTCAATGTGTAGATAAAAGCAAGACCGGTTTGATTAGAATAACCCGCCATTCACCTGCATGCATGTGACGTTCTGCTGAAGAAAGGAAAATACACTAGAGATGGTTTTGCTCCTGGACCAAGATTTAAGATTGGACATCAAGCAGTGACCCAAGTAACCCATTCCTAATGTAGTTTGTCTCATATTTTCTTTTAAGTTGGGTATTTTTGTTCACAGTTTTCAAAGATGAGGGCATGTTTCGCAACCTGTCCATATTTGAAATGGCTTAATTTGCCAGTTTCTTCCAAGTTACAGATGAATTTACTTTGGAATACTAGGGCTGGGGCAATATATCGATGCATCGCAATTCGTGGATCATTTCTGATATTTTCCAAATGCATCGCATATTGTTTCTGAGCGTGTAAATTTTAGTGGTATCTAGCGGTGCGGTTGCGAACTGCAACCAACGGCATCCCTTTTCAAGCAAAATAGAGCAGCTACGGTGGCCGTCTGGCCGACACAAGTCAAAGATGTCGTCGTCTGAGACAGCAGAGAGTACGTTAGACAGTCAAGCAATGAGGTTTCTTCTTACTTCTAACAAAGAACGCTCTCTGCTGCTAATAAACCAGACGACTACTACTACTACTACTTCTTTGTGCATATTCAACGTAGTGGTGATGCAGGCTGCCTCTAAAAACACAAACGATTTAGAAGAAGAACAACATATTGATGAAACGCGCTCTGTAGAGTGTTTGTCCGTTTAGGGCTGCTGTAGAAACATGCTGGCGCGTAATGACAACTTGACATGGAGGGGGGACCCGCGGTGTATGTAGATATAAATGGCTCATTCTAAGGTAATAAAAACATAACGGTTCATTATGTAAGGTCTGTATACACCACTGAAAACATAGTAAGGTATATTAGATTGCATTTCTGTCAATAGATCCTCCAAAATTGTACACATTGCACCTTTAACCAGTGGAGGTTCTACATTGAACGAGACCCCCTTCGAGAGCCAAAAAAAAAAGTTATTATAACAACATAAGTGAAAGAGAAAATTATATTTCTCAATTGCACAAATCCTTCATTAGAACATTTAAAAAACACACTTAAGAAAATCCAGTTATTTAACTATTGCAATTACAACAGGAAACACACTTTTTAAGGTGCACAGTCTCCACCTCCAACATTGCCAAAAGACAATGAACACAATTCTGCACAAAATATGACAGTATAAGTTATCAGAACTTAAATAAATATACACTTTATTTAAAACCGAATTATTGTTTGATAATTTATTAAAACCGAATTATTGTTGTATAAGCATAGCAAGCATCATAGCAAAAAGGCTAACAAACTTAAGAGTTATACCCACCAATTAACATTAGCCCTTCATTCATGATATGGATACCGTAATAATCATACAGAGAGAACATAGTTGCATACCTTTATCTTTTGCTTGTTTCTCCTCTTCTTCTTTTCTTTTTTTTTCTAAATGGGCACCTGATGGCTTTAACCCTTTCCTGTGCATCTCTGTGTTTATTTAGCACTCGACAATCAACAGATTTCCCATCCCCCCAACACTGTCACTCACGACCAGAAGTCAAGACTAAACCAATTCACCTTGGTGACCACATCATCGTTTTGTATTACCAATTTTTATTAGCCATTTCACACAATTCAGTAAAAAACTAAAATGTGCAGGAACTATAGGCCTCTATTTATAATATTATGAATGAAATGTGTGTTATTTGGAAGAAAGTCAAGGTGTGACTGACTTTAGCCCACTAATTCCATTAGAGTATTGCTCTAGAGTTTTAGAGTTTTAATGACAATTGACATCAACTATTGTTGAAATATATTTAAAGCTTTTTCTCCTTTTAAAAGTTACGCTTTATGTTGTATTTTGCATGATTATATGGTTAGTTGAATGTCCTGTAGTTCAAACAGTAGAGCATGGTGTTAGCAACGAGATGGTCATTGGTTTAATTGACCCTTCGCAAAGACCCACCCCCCTTAGTTACTGTTGCTTTGTCCGACAAGCCATGGCGCTGTCATGCCACATGCAATGAAAAATAGATCGCAAAGCAAAGAGGACACTGACAACACGTCGACAGACAAGACAGAGGAGGTTACTTATGATATTAAACAAAGTCCAAGTTGTGTAATTTGTTAAGAAATTCGAACAATAAAAACTGTTTTGTGGCTCTTTAATGTGTCGTAACATATTGCTGTAGCGCCTCAGCTCAAGCGGCTTGTGAACCAATCATCTCTTCCAACTAATTTATAGCATCAAATAATCATGAATGAACATGAGGAGGAATGTTGTTTCAAACGTGGAAAGACATAAATACACACCATTTTTCTAGTTCAAATCCACCGAGGTTAATCTTCTAACTCCTGACTGCTTTGTCGTGATTGGCGGATTCGGCGTTATGATTGGTTAGATCGCTTGTCAATCAAACTCCCGGCGAAGGGTCAATTCCCAGGGAATGCATAAAGTGATAAAATGTATACTGTACTCTGAATGCAATGTACTGTAAGTGGCTTGGGATAAAAGCATAAAGGCTAAATGTAATATTAGCATTGTTTAGCATTTATTTATGAGTCATGAACAACCAGTTTAGAACCATTGCATCAGCGCCTTGGGATCCTAATTTATTTGGGATTATAAAGCATTACTATTGCGTAAATGTAATTGATGTTTAAATATTACTAAGGCTTATGATACAGAGCGCTAAAGGAAAGCTAAGAAAGCTAAAGGGGACATCACTGACTGGTGTGTCTGTCAACCTCACCTTTAACCTCATTGACTAAAGAACATCCGTGAACATCAGCAGACACTATGGCTAATTCTGTTTATTCCATTTGTTTGTGTTTTGGCAAAAAGCAGCTCTGCAACTATCTTTGTCACATCACATCGTCTCATCAGTGAAACCCCCCAGCCATCTCTCCCAAGAGTGATTAATCTTCTAACACTAATTAGATATTTGCTAATTAGCATCTGACATATGAAAGGAGGAAGAGAAACATTTGCATGCGGACACGGATGGCTGCAGTCTGCAAATGCCGGCCTCAACCTCACCGAAGTGTCATCAATGGAGTTAGAGACACGGCACACCTCGCGGAGCAGGATATTCTGGTGTCAAAATGCCTGCTGGGTGATCTACCTGCATATAAGAGAATGTCAATGTCCAGGGGCTCCGGCATTATTTTATTCATTTTCAAATGAAGTCACCCCCTACGTTTCAAATGAGCACGTCTAGATTTTAATGACCATCGTGGTGGAAACCTGGAGCTGAAAGGACATTAATCTGGATATTGCCAATTTAGCAAGAAGCCTGGTGGGAGAAAATCAGCGGGATTTTGGTCCTCTGTCTTCGCCTACACAGTCTCTTTCTGTCCATATCCAGCTCATTTTATATGCCCTTCATCAATAAATGACGACAGCTTATTATCATTTCATTGTGAGGGTTAAAAGATCGGTAGCAGATGGAGAAATGCTACCTGTGAAATTGATAAAGCTGAGCTATAATCAGACTTGTAGATTATAGTGCGGTATGAATGACTGATTTGACCCTGCTTCACTGAGTGAGAAACAGATGATTTTATACCGTAAACTGGCAATAAATGTATATGATATTACTGTAAACTTGTCCTATAAGAAAAAGAGTCATTCTTGCCAAGGGATGGGAATAGTAAATAATAATTGTAACAGTTGTGTACCTTAATGGTTCAATTAATGATTTTTTTTTTTTTTCAAGAAAAAAAAAATAGATATTTAAAAAGAAATAAGTACAGTTTCTGTCATGTTTTGAGTTTGTATTTGATCTGCTTTTCTGTTCATGTCTGTGCTTAGTAAATCTTCTAATCTGTTAATTGGTTCAGTTCAGTCTTCCTCCATCCCCTGCCTGTTTGTTTCTGTGGTTTCTAATTGGTTCAGTCCAGGTGTGTCTTGTTAATTAGCTCCTCAGTTCTGTCTATTTAAACCCTGTTTTTAGTCCTGTTCAGTGCCTGTCATCGTCTTTGCTACATCATTTAATGTTGGCTGTTCTGTTTCTGATCCTGTTCCCTGAGATTCTGTTTTTATGAAGATTTGAGTTTAGTTATAAATAAAAGACTGCTGCACATATCCAGTTTCTTCTCTGCTGCAACCAGACCCCCCAAAATAAGATAATTTCAATAATAAATACACTACAGTTATAAAGTTTGGGGTCAGTAATAATTTTAAAAATAAATATGTAATTCAGCAAGAATGTATTAAATTTATAAAAAGCTACAGTAAAAACGTTTCCAATTTTGTAAAATAATTTCAAATAAATTGTTCTTTTGAACTTTCTATTCATCAAAAAATCCTGACAAAAAGTATAATGGTTTCAACAATGATTTATGAAGGATCATGTCACACTGATGAAGACAGTTATTTTAAATTGTAATAATATTTCACAATATTACTGTTTTATTCTATTTTTGATCAAATAAATGCGACCTTGCTGAGTATGAGAATGGAAGATCGGAAGACATGCCTAACAATGTTCACGTTCTCCTTACAATCATGATATAGAGGATCCACAGCTAGATCAATGAGTATAAGCCGATTATAACAACCATCATTTGAAGTGTCACAAAATTCTGAAATTATCTTACATTATGGGATTTTTTTCATTATTGATCGTACATCGAACAGATGTCAAAATTATCGTACAAATACGATACTTATCGTATGTCTGGCAACACTGACGATGAGTTCTGTTGGTGTCACGTCCATGGTTGTTTCCGCAAGAGTGATTGATATGACGTCACACTCAGAGCGCGTGCGCAAAAGGTTTAATCGGAATGTATATAAAACACATATAAACGGATATTTGAATCAGATTATAACGTTTAAAGTACATTTAAACAGATCTGCAATCGGATTCAATTCATTTGGATTGATGAAAATCAGTGCATGTAAACATAGCCACTGTCAGTCCAAATCTGATTATTTTTGTATCCGATAGGAATCTGATCTAAATAATTGACTGTCCACACTGTGTATCGCAACTGTTTAGATTCAATTTGTGTGTCCCCTGGAATATCTGCATTAGTTTCTATAGCAGTGAAGTTGCATTGAAAGGCATACACCAAAAACAACAACAGCTGCAATGGGGAGGGATTTGCAATTAAGATGCTGTCTTATTTACAACATGACAATATGTAGCTAGACTAGCCTACGTCTTTTGAGGCAATGGCAGAAACATAGGAGGCTGGTTTGGGTGGATTTATTCTGTGCTGTCGTGGTTCGAACAGGAGGTTTGGTGCCGTGACCCAGTTGTGAGTGAGTGTGACGAGCAGGGCGGGCGAGAGCCGTGAGGGAACGGCGTGAGGCCGGTGACGCGAGAGATAACGAGCTCCACCTGCGAGGCGCACCGGCCTTGAGACTCTCACGGAGGAGCTCCGGGAGCATAAAAGGAGGAGCGACGACAGTGAAGGACGAGAGAGGACCAGGCCTGGATATTATTTTATGTTTTATTAGACGTCCGCGAGGGTCTGCCGGCATTACTTTCATTTTGTATTTGTTTATTTTGAATGAAAGTTTTGTTGAATGTTCGCCGGTTCCCGCCTCCTTCTTCCCGTACATACGAACTGTGTTACAGTGAGGTTTAGGGGGGTGAGTGTAACGGACGTAGGCCGGTAAGAGCTGTGCATGTAAACCTTACTCCCCTGATCTCAAGAGGTGCTCTAGCAACTGCCACATAGAGACTGTGGTCTTTAGCCTCCTTGTTAGAGTGCCCGACTCCCATGCCGACGGACCCGGGTTCGAGTCCCGCTTAGAGCGAGCGATTCAAACAGGAGGGGTTACATGAACACAACTTGCTACACACCGCTGAACACATCAGAAAGGAAATTACACTTCTGTCTCATGTCTTGATACGAATATCACAGTATCGTCTTCGAGATAAAATGACTGATGCACCATCTGTGAGCCCATAAAATGAGGCTGATTCTGACAAGCTATCCGTCACACGACTTCTGGCTGACCGTGGCATGGGCCTGCAATTCAGCTTTCAAGAACCTCTCGATGCGCTGCTAACGATTTGCATGTGTCGCAGGATTTCACAGTGTAATTAAATCCTTAACTAGTGGCAACTTTAGGGGGAGCATGCACTGTCACAAGGGGGTGGTTAGCTGGATGTGTTTGAGTTGGTGAAATATGTGATTTCACAGGGAAATCGGCTCACAGATGTCTCATTAACTTCATGTCATTTGCACCCACTTTTCTACGTCATTATGGAAATGAGCAAATACAGAAAATGATAAGAAAAAGTTTGTACTGTAGAAAGTTCTGACTGTGATTTGTCATATTCATTAGCATTTCTGGCACAGGATCTAACATGCTAAATAATGGTGGTTGTATACAAAAACCATTTATCTGGTGCAATATAAAACAAATCCATTGACCAGATGAGATATTTTTCAAGAAGCAAACAACTGCACACCATTTCAACAAGAAACACCGCCTCTGGTGTACAATATGTGCAAAAACATAGCCAAACGTGCCTCACAGTAATGATCTGGTGTGTGTTTTATTCATGCACTTTAAGCTTCATATTGTGGATGATTTGCATCCAAATTTCCCATCAGGGATCAATAAAGTCTGTCTGTCTGTCTAACTATCACACGTGCTTTTGCAGACTCTAGCTATACCATAATGTGCCACTGCTGTGTGTTTTGTAAACAGGAAGAGCTCCTGCTGACCAAATAAGATTATTCAGAGGACACATTGTTTTTTTGCTTACAGCTCAAACTGTGAACATAATCAGCCAGCTTTCTCTGCCCCCTCTTCACAATCACTCTGAAACACATCAAGGTCAAGTGGCTGAAGACACTGTCATTACAGCAGTGTTAAAAAGAGATCAAAGAGTGTTATTTAACAAAATGATGAAAGATCGGGAGAGCATTAATGAGAGCTGTATTTATGAATTACAGATACAAATGTGGACTTTAAATGTTACAAACTGATCAAATCTACAATTTTTGCCTGGCAACCACCCACAACACCCTATAGGCAAACATCACTCACTAGAACTGTAAATTGATCATAAAATACTGGCATAGAAATATTGATATTTGGTGGTGTTTTTTTAATATTAACAATTTTATTATTTATTTAGCATCAAAATTAATGTGTAGCATAAGCTTCAATATTAAAAATTGCACAATTTTAAGGATGTGAACTACTCTGATCATTTTAAAGGGGCTCTATGTAAGATTTTTACTTTAATAAAGCATAAAAATACCCCGATATGTTTCCAGATATTTAATAAACATGCTAAGTTCACCTACTTGTTTCTCTGAAAAACAATGCTACAGCCAGATATTCTACTTTGAAAATGTGTGTTCCGTGTCGGAACGTCTGTCTTTCCCTGCGTCTCAATTAGCTCCCTAGCTCCCTAGGTCGTGAATCAGTATATAATGAAAGTGAATGTGGCTGATACCCTGATCAGTGCCCTGACTACTGAACTAGGGAGCTGATTGAGACACGCGGTTTGTTTTGGTCTGTGCGAAACCTCGTGCTGTCAGTTTATCCAATAGTATTTCGACATCACAGGTTGCCAGTTGGTGGAAAACAGCACGTATTGCAACCATGGAAACCAGCAAACAAACTGGGTCAGAGAATCGCAGATTCTACCTGACCTAAAAAGCCTCTGAATCCATCTAAATATCTCTATGAACGACAGCATATTGAAACAGATAAATCAACTCATCAGCTTACAGTGTTTAAGTCTCTTCAGCTTTCATTGTCAATTGCACTCCTTATTGTTGCTGGCAACCCGCGTCTTTGAACGAGGGGGCGGGGCAAACAATATTTAGAATTTGGACTGCAGTACCTATTTTGAACCCTGGGTGTCATTATTACATAGAGCCCCTTTAACTAAGCAGCAATGCGTAAAAAAACACAAAGCAGTCACAACCAGCACCCATTCACACCAAGGATGATAACTATAACTATAAAGTTTTAATAATTGTTGTAATTCTATGAGAATAGGTAAGTCCACACCACAACTATAAGAGCTTTTCACACTGCACTTAACCCTTGGTTATCATCCTTTTAAACACCTCTTTTAACCCCGGGTAAAGGAACATTTCACACTTGTAATTTAGAAGTGGGGTTTGCACCACTTTTTACCCGGGGTTATGAAACCCTGTTCCGTTAACCCTGCATTGCGGTGCCAAACTTGTACATTGTGAAAGGATGTGGTGTTAGAATGTTACAGCCAGATGCTTAACAACAGACAACCTATCACATACTCATATGCATGTGCTTTGGACAGTCATGGAAACACCTCGCATTGTATATAAACAGTAAATTCAGCGTTTGAGAGGAAAAATGTCAAATGTTGACAGAAAACGCAACAATCTGAGTGAAGCAGAGACTGTTTCATTCATACCTGCTGGTTAGGTATGTTTTGAAGCATGGCAGATGGTTTGAGCTGGTTTATGCTGGTCCTTAGTTGGTCCTGAGCTGGTTATAAACTAGTCCTAAACTTGAGCTAGTTGCTTAGTACCAGCTTAGGACCAGCACTTGACCAGCTTAAACCAGCTCATGACCAGCTAAGGACCAACTAAGGACCAGCATAAACCAGCTCAAACCAACTGACATGCTTCAAAACATGCCACAACCAGCATACGCTGGTTTTTTCAACATGGGATCAGCTTATGAATATCCAGGATTAATTGTTAACCCTGGGTAAATTATGAGCAGTGTGAAACGTGAAGCAAGATAACCCAGGATTCTGTTTACCCAGGGTTTACAATGACCCAGGGTTAACTATTTCAGGTGTGAAAAGCCATATAATGACACAGAGCAACGATATCCAAAGTCGCTTCCGATAAGAGGACTTGGCAGCTCTGGCCTTTTTTGTGAAGTTATTTCACTCTACAACATAAATAGTAAGTTAAACGCGTCATTCATTATATGCAGTTTTTGTAGTGTTTGATATGATCATGCTCTACAATTGATAATGAATGTAAGACAGAAAAGTTTGATAATGTGCAGATTAGACCTACTGTTAATTACCACTTTTTAATGTCAGTAATCACCCATTTTGGCCCTAAAATTGACATTTGGCTTTTATGTATGTTGTTGTTGGCGTTAAAAAAAAAGAACATACAGGTGCATCTCAATAAATTACAATGTCATGGAAAAGTTCATTTATTTCAGTAATTCAGTAATGGAACTCGTGTATTAAATAAATTCAATGCACACAGACTGAAGTACTTTAAGTCTTTGGTTCTTTTAATTGTGATGATTTTGGCTCACATTTAACAAAAACCCACCAATTCACTATCTCAATAAATTAGAATACTTCATAAGATCAATAAAAAAAAGAATATTTTAAACAGAAATGTCAGGCTTCTGAAAAGTATGTTCATTTCTATGCACTCAATACTTGGTTGGGCCTCCTTTTGCATGAATTACTGCATCAATGCGGCGTGGCATGGAGCCTGTGGCACTGCTCGGGTGTAATTGAAGCCCAGGTTTCTTTGACAGTGGACTTCAGGTCTTCTGCATTGTTGGGTCTGGTGTCTCTCATCTTCCTATTGACAATACCCAATAGATTTTCTATGGGGTTCAAGTCAGGTGAGTTTGCTGGCCAATCAAGCACAGTAAACACCATGGTCACTGAACCAGCTTTTGGTACCTTTGGCAGTGTAGGCAGGTGCCAAATCCTGCTGGAAAATGAAATCAGCATCTCCATAAAGCTTGTCAGCAGAAGGAAGCATGAAGTGCTCTAAAATTTCCTAGTAGATGGCTGCGTTGACTGTGGACTTCAGAAAACACAGTGGACCAACACCAGCAGATGACATGGCAGCCCAAATCATCACTGACTGTGGAAACTTCTCACTGGACTTCAAGCAACCAACATGGTTTCTGTGCCTCTCCACTCTTCCTCCAGACTCTGGGACCTTGATTTCCAAATGAAATGCAAAATTTACTTTCATCTGAAAAGAATACTTTGGACCACTGAGCCACAGTCCAGTTTTTTTTCTCCTTAGCCCAGGTAAGACGCTTCTGACGTTGTCTTTGGTTCAGAAGTGGCTTGGTACGTGAAATGTGACAGTTGTAGCCCATTTCCTGAAGACGTCTGTGTGCGGTGTCTCTTGATGCACCAGCTTCAGTCCACTCCTTTTGAAGCTCTCCTAAGTTCTTAAATTGGCTTCGCCTGACAATCTTCTCAAGCCTGCGGTCATTTCTTTCACTTGAACACCTTTTCCTTTTTCCTTCCAGTCAACTTTCCATTAATATGCTTTGGCACAGCACTCTGCAAACAGCCAGCTCTTTCAGCAATGACCCTCTGTGGCTTACCCTCGTTGTAGAGGGTCTTGATGATCATCTTCTGGACAACTGTCAAGTCAGCAGACTTCCCCATGACTGCTGTTGGGATTACTGACCTAAACCCAGAATGGTAATTTAATAGAACTTGAAATTAAATATTCGAATAATTTGAGATACTGATTTTTTTTTTTTGATGTGCAGCAAGCTGTAATCATCAAAATGAAAACAAAAAAGTCTGGAAATATTTTACTTTATGTCGAATAAATCTAGAACATATTTAAGTTTTACTTTTTGAATTAAATTACAAAAAAAAATTACTTTTTCATGATATTCTAATTTATTGAGATGCACCTGTATTTGGTTTTGTTTCCATTATTCACATTTTCTTGAGAAAATGAAAAAATCTAGTTTAATTGAACACTGTCTAATCTGCCTACAGACACCCACCCGAAACAAACATACAGAGTGATATAAATAGTGCATGTTTTATAATCTATAATTTAGATGCTATGATATTACGCTGTTCAAGTGTGTGCTGTAGGTGTCAATCTCAAAACTAACTCTGCATATCGAAGCGGCCAATTAGTGTGTGAGGCAGGCAGGCATCCACCTAGTGAATCCAATGTGAGTGTGTGTGTGTGTGTGTGTGTGTGAGTGAGAGAGAGAGAGAGAGAGAGAGAGAGAGAGACAGACAGACAGACAGAGAAAGTCGATGAATTCCAACGCCACTTGCTGAGAGCAAGTAACTTCTTTTGGGCTCCTGGTAGTGGACGGTTGCAAACATCTCAGATAAAGCAGAGAAGTAGCTTTGCAGAAAAATCAATAATTCATAGGTGACGATCAGATTTCTTCTCTGCCCGTCGTCAAGGTGAGAGCATGCTGGGCTGCAGGCTGAGCCAGCTTTCTGCAGCGGCCTGGAAAATGACAGCAGGCTTGTCAGGAAGAAACGTGCTATCGACGCCTGCCTGCGTAATGATGTGCATGGCACTGCGCACTCGTGCAAACGTGCGTGTGCATCCTCTCGGTATTACTGACTGACAGGATATTTCTCTCGCTGTGACACTAAGAGCTCCACGGGCTGAAGTTCCAGACACTTTCAGACCACGGTCTCACCGAAATCCAGTCGCAGTTCTGCTGAGCTTCTCGCCAGCACAAATATTTCAGGAGGATTCAAACCACCAGGCCATTACGGAGACCTCTGGCTCTATCTGTCAAAGCGTTTCCGTTTGACTTTGCATCTCAGTGACTGATAGAGAGCGGGCGGACTCGCAACTGGCTCGGTATCAGATCCAGAGATTTGATGCGATGTGACAGGCAGCCACGAAGCTCCTCAGAGACCCCAAGGAGAATTCGACTCATTCTTGCGTCCACGGTTCCTCAAGCGCGATCAACGGACCACAGCCAGATGGCAGAGCGGCAAGGACAACCTACCCGGCACAGGCCACGACCAATCGGGTGTAACGAGCAGAACTCTGTAACGGTATCCATAGAAACGGCGGTTTTCTTGGCCTATGGCACACGAGTGACAGGGAGCTCAGGTATAAGATCTCGCAGCGGTCATCAATCACTTCAAAGCAGAGGCTGCTACACCTCCGCAGTGCGGTGAACTTTAAACAGAGAACAACAAAGAGACGGGCTTTCAATCAATCATAATGACACACTTCTCCACGGCCCTGTTCAACCAGCAAACCTACTCTCAGTCAACTACAAATCACTCTTCATTTAGTGCTTAACGTCCAACCCATCTACTAAAGCATTAATGTAACTCCCCCTCTCAGACGCAGACAGCAATCAAACTTCTGATATGGAAGTGGGCGTGGTTGCGTAGACCGTCGCTGCATAAATAGAAACTGGACGATTGACAAAATGCAAAATTTCCTGTCGTTTTCATTCACATGAATAAAAGATATCACTAGGCATGCATGACATATCAATACCATATCATTCATTGGCTTATTTAATATTTATTTAATTGTCGCAGTATAACTATTATTTAAAGTTAACAAGTAAATAACTGCCAACAATGGAAGAGACTATAACTTGTTGCTTTGCTAGATATACCATTACTAAATCAGTTATTGGCTGATATTTGAGTTTTTTTTTTATTATTATTTAATAGCCATAGTCTAACTCTCATATGCAAAAAAAAGAACAACTACAATTGAAATATCAAGTATCCAAATATTATTGAATTGCAAACATTCTATTGATGCAAGTCAATGAAAGTCAATTTTCAAAACGGAATCTTAAATTCAGTAAAAAGTATAAAGTTAAAAAAAGACTTGATTAATATTCTTGAGGTGTAGGCCGTTAATATACAACCAATGAGATTTCACTGTGGGAGGGGCTTCTCAGCATGAATGTGCAGGAATGCAAAGCAATATGGAAGAGATTATAATTTGTCGCTTTGTAATCATAACTTGTTAGAACATGGTGAAAGGCCAAAATCATGGGTGTCACTAGGCCCATTCTGGGTTTTAGCCCCTCTAAATCTCCACCCAGCCCCCCTACAAATTTGCGATTAACTCTATAATATGTACACTAATTCGTGATTGCCTTAGTCCCCTTTAAAACTCAGGCTTCGGCTCATCGCCATATTTTAGTCTGCGTTATTATATATTATATAAGATTGTTATGATATCTGCATCTGTGTAGTTCTTTGTCATAAATGCAATTTACATAATATGATGCGGGGGCAATACAAGACGGTTTCCCATCCAATGTAAAATCTAGGCTTATTTATTAATTTATTATGAAATTCCTTTCATCTAAATGCCATGTGAATTTCCCTACTCTTGCTATACTTTAGTGCAATAAAATTGCTAAAATTTGTTATAATATTTATTTTATAATAAATCCAAAAGCAAAACAAACAAAAAGAACTATAAAAGGGAGTGGGAATGGTAAATGAGCTAATGAGTGGTCCTCTGCAGCCATCTACTGGTTATATTAGTAATTTCATGTCATTTTTATTTTAAAAGTGTTTGTTTTCCACCAGGTGACAGAAGTCCTCCACTAAAGCATGGCACATTTTCCATGTTATCTTCATGAATGAAAATGATAAATGTAGATCTTCTTTAAAGTTAGTTTTTTTCTGCACAAATGTAGAGTTAAAAACTAATAGTGTTTAAAACATTACATGTGTTGAAATTTTTTTTTTTTTTTTTTTTACCCACATACTGCCAATCTACACATTTACAGTAATATAAAGTTTTGTCTATATTCTTAATGAATATTAATGAATATTAGCTGGTTATTTAAAATGATTAGAAATGAATTCAATATTCATGTGATTGACTTGATAGGTAGTGTAGAACCTACTGTATTGTTCATGCCTACCCTACAAACAAAGTATTATTATTATTATTATTTATTTATTTATTTTTAAACATACCCTCATTGGGGGCTGAGCCCCCCAATATTGAAATCCTAGAATCGCCCCTGGCCGAAATTACAAACAAAACAAATCTACAAAACAAAGTTGGAACAGCAGAAAATTGCCAAGACAAAGAGGAAAAAAAAGAATGTAATAATCTGTTTTAAAATGAAAAAAAAAAACAAACAAATGATCCAATATATTCTCAGCAAAGAAAACATCCAAGTAATATGAAGCGCCTCAGTAAAATGTTCAAACCTAATAATGACTCACTGTGTAGTTTTGTCTGAAGCTAACTGTTTTAACTTGTCAGTACATTCACAAGACTCTATCAAAAGCACAATCATTTAATGCGGCAAGTCGCAGCTGTTGAGTTTTATTTCTGAATGCAAAACAGCATGAGTGATGAAGAATAAAAACAAACATTTGCTCAAAGAGCAACTAAAATTAGATTGAGACTAACAAAAAAAACAAACAACTGGGTAAAAAAAAAAGAAGCCTTTCTAGGGCTCGGCGAGACTTTGAGGAGGATGGCGAGGCTTAATTACGCATGTTGAAGCAGTTGTATGCAGCACACCTTTATGTTTCCCGTTGCCTCTTTACCTGTGATCCCTGTGATTTCTGAGAGAAAGCGGTTGTGCATTTTGGCAGATGTATCAAACAGCATGAGAAAAAATACAGACATAAAAAGGTACAGAAAAAAGGGAAGAGAGATGGAAAGAAAGAAAAAAGAGACAAAGATAAGGATACAAGAACATAGCTCTTTTGATATGGCTGCACTCAACACTGAAGCTGTGCCAGCACTATCTTCAGTGGCACACATTGGCAATGGGGTGTGAATCGTCAGATGCTCCCCAGGCAAGAGCGAGTTTGTTGAGCATGCTCTTATACAGCTTTGAATGTTCCTGTGGATCTCTGTGTCTCCTCTCTGGGCTGATTGAACAGCAGATCTGGGCCACTGCAGGGTCGCAGCACGCTGTGTCCCACACTGAGAGGGTGAGGTAGGGTTACACACCACATCACTTACGGATCAGCAGGCCCACACGGAAACTCTAGAAAACTTTAATTTGTGTCTGTCCTTCACACAAAGATATCTATGGCTACGAAAGACTTCGGAATATAGGGAATGAGTCATATGAACTACTTTTATAGAGCATATTTTTGTCATATCTTGAATGCATAAAGGTATAAAATGACATGAGGGTAAATAAATTATTTAATTTTGAAGATTGAAATGTATTATATACAGTGGGTACGGAAAGTATTCAGACCCCCTTAAATTTTTCACTCTGTTATATTGCAGCCATTTGCTAAAATCATTTAAATTAATTTTTTTTCCTCAATAATGTACACACAGCACCCCATATTGACAGAAAAACACAGAATTGTTGACATTTTTGCAGATTTATTAAAAAAGAAAAACTGAAATATCACATGGTCCTAAGTATTCAGACCCTTTGCTGTGACACTCATATATTTAACTCAGGTGCTGTCCATTTCTTCTGATCATCCTTAAGATGGTTCTACACCTTCATTTGAGTCCAGCTGTGTTTGATTATACTGATTGGACTTGATTAGGAAAGCCACACACCTGTCTATATAAGACCTTACAGCTCACAGTGCATGTCAGAGCAAATGAGAATCATGAGGTCAAAGGAACTGCCTGAAGAGCTTAGAGACAGAATTGTGGCAAGGCACAGATCTGGCCAAGGTTACAAAAACATTTCTGCTGCACTTAAGGTTCCTAAGAGCACAGTGGCCTCCATAATCCTTAAAGTCCCTGTAAAGTCATTTTAAAGTATGTGTTCTGAGTTTGTCACACCACAGAAAAATGTGTTATTAACCACCCAGCCAAATTTGAATGATTAAAAAAATCTGCAAGTAAATGAAATAAGTTATCAAAATCTCGAAAAAATAGGCAGCGCTCTCTGCTCTCAAACGCTGGGGGCGTGAAACCACACCCACTCGCGAGAGCTGCCGTCTCAACTGACTTGTCTAATGAGACAAACATACTGATGCATATAAACAAAAGAATCACGTTAGAGGGTTGCACATTTTAGTAGAGTTACTGTGGACTACCTACTAATTATAACATAAGCACACACGACAACTTACACTCATTGGTGGGCACGTACTGGCGGACTGTTGTCGAGTCTTTAAGCAACAGCTGCTGATGGAACGGCAACGGCAGGCGGAAGTAAACGGTTAAGTGCCGTTGCTAAAGAACGCAAAAATCACAAAGCAACAGTAAAGAGGACGGCGTAGGGGATAATTTAATCATTTGACGAAATACAAAGAAAGAAAGTGATTTTAAAAAGCAAGAGAATGGTTGCTTTGGGTATTTATTGATATACAGAGACAATTACAATGTCACAGGGCGAGGTCTGTTCAGTCACATTCACCAAAAACAGCGGATTATCTGTGAATCCCAGCTGTCTGATGAAAGTTTGTAAAATTATCCGGTGTAAAACGATCACTTTAGAATCCTTCATATCATCGTTTTAGGAAATTTAAATAAGGAGACCGAGCATATTGTATATTATAACAACCATGTAATATGCATTTGCGTGACGAAGGCATTACTAGCTAAATGTGCAAAGGGCTGTATAACTGTAATGACACTCGAGATTGAGCGAGTGAACCGCTGTAGCGTTAGGGGCGGCGCCACGCTCGGTGCGTCATCGACAGTTATATAGTGTTAGGGGAGGGGCTATGCTCGGGGGACGATGTGCGTCATCAGACCCCCGTTATAGCTCTGCCCAAAAAATCCTGAGCAGAGACTTGGTGAAAAACTGTTTAACGCTCTAACTTCACAATTAAGCATTACACAATTCACAGTCTTTGTAATGTGTTTCAGCAATACATTTGTAACATTTATAAAGTGTTTAGAAAGAATTCTCAGAATTGACTTTACAGGGACTTTAA
>RJVU01033627.1:506505-527968 GCA_003731715.1 Anabarilius grahami
TTTAAGGGGGTCTGAATACTTTCCGTACCCAGTGTATATATATATATATATATATATATATATATATATATATATATACAGTATATACACACACACTCTGTTTAACATTGATAACAAGAAATGTTTCTTGATCAGCAAATCAGCATATTACAATGATTTCTGAAGGATCATGTGACACTGGAGTGACAACTGCTGAAAATCCAGCTTTGTCATCACAGGAATAAATTATACTTTAAAATATATTAAAATAGAAACCGATTATTTTAAATTGAAGTAATATTTCACCATATTACTGTTTTACTGTACTTTTGATCAAATAAATATAGCATTATCGAGCATAAGTGACTTCTTACTGACCCCACTTCAACACATTTAAATCTATTCCACAGAATTCCACCTATTTTTCACAAAAAAAAAACCCCAAAAAGTCTGTAAAGTCCATATGGCCCTGTGGATCGGGACTCAAAGGCAAACAGACGAGTTAAACAAACTTGTTTGGAATCCATCGTCTTCCAGGGTTTGTGGATGTGAGGACGTCATGACAGATGTTAAGAAAAGGAAACAGTAAACAGTGTCTAAATGATCCTCATATCATCTTCCGCTCAAATTGTACTTGCGGGGAAAGAAGGTTGATTATGTAACCACAGCTCTTTTGCATCATGAGTAATCCTGAGTATATTTTTTCTGTCTTGGCCCTGCTGCCAAGCTACATGCTGCTGGAACGCTCCATCAACTCAATCATGGCAGCAAGGGGCAAATTTATACATTACACTGCACAAATCCTTCTGTCTTCTTACACAGTGTACTAACTGTGCGTGACGTTTTAAGTGACAAACAATTTGACTGTGCACGACAAACACAAAACATGGTCTAATCAGAAGATATATTCAATGTTTAAATATACACTTATATGGAGCACAATTTCGAACCAATGAAATTTCACAGTGAGCGGGACTAAACAATGCAAGTAAGCGATCAACACAAGGCTCAGTCAACAGCTGAATTGGTGATTTTTAATAAGTGATTTTAACTCATGGTGCTTTATCACAATGGAACAAGTTATTTCTCATTCCAAGCTTCTGTGTAATGTAACAAATAGAGACAATTGGAATGTTTTCTTTGAAATTAATTTTCTTTGTATAAAGAATACAACATGGAAAACATCACATTTTGCCCCTCCGCTATGACTATAACTAAATTTTGGTGTGTAGATGTGAAGTTTGAGGCAGATTGGACATTGTATGCACGAGTTACAACAACTTCCTGTTTCATGACGATAATAGCATGCTTTAGCACTCAGCTAAGTGTTGCTAGCATGTTTAGTACTCAATTGCATATTTTAGTATGTTGCTAGTAGTGCATCAGTGTTAAACACATAACTTCCTGTTGCCAGTGGGTGGCGCCATTACTATAACTGAATATTGTCATGTCGATGTGTTCAGAGCAGGATTTTTCTCAAACGTGTGAAGTTTGGGGCAGATTGGACATTGTATGCCTGAGTTACAACAACTTCCTGTTTTGTGGCATTAATCGCATAAATTAGCACATAGCCAAGTGTTGCATGATTTAACGTGTTTCTAGCGTGTTTTGTACTTCATGGCAAATTTAAATGTGTTTTTAAGGGAGTGAATTACAGAGTAAAGCATGCCATTTCCTGTTGCCAACAGGTGGGGCAATGACTAACTGAATATTTGCATGTAGATGTGCCCAGGCCAGGACTCTTATCACACATGTGAAGTTTAGGGCAGATCGGACATTGTATGCCTGACTTACAACAACTTCCTGTTTCATGGTGAAACATCAGATTTGTCAGGCCGCCACGAACACGCCATTCAACGAAAACTCAAGATCTTCGCAATTTAACGTCACAAAGGCCTTAACATTAGACTGACCAAATATGATGTTGTTCTGGTTAAATCTCAACAAGGAGTTAATCACAGTTTAAAACATGACTTTTCCTGTTGCCAGCAGGTGGCGCTATGACTGTAACTGAATACTGGCATGTAGATGTCTTCAGGCCAGGGGTCTCATTTATAAATCACAACTTATGCGTCGGAACTGGCGTACGCACGTTTCCAGCCCCGTTTTGTGCGTACGCCAGTTCCGACGCATAAGTTGTGATTTATAAAAACAAACTTGACGGGAAAATTTGCGCACTTCCACGCAAACTCTGACCCATGCGTAAGAACATTTTGGAGACAGAGCAGTTTGGCGACACCGATGGTGAGCTGAGGGACTGACGGCAGATGAAGGAAAACCACTTTAAATCCTCATTATGAGTCATAATCATAAATACAGTTCATGTTCACAATAACAGTTTAAATAAATAAAAGAATTATTTAAACTCGCATGGAAACAAGTTCTCATTTGATAAACATTTACATTAATATTACACTTTCACTATTGCCGGTAAGCACTGAAATTACATTATGCAGAAGTTAAACAAACGTGATATGAATTCAGATAGTAGATGTGCTACTTTCGATCACTTTTCCAGCGACACGCTGTTTTAATGACAGCGAGGAGCACTGGGAGCACAATAATTCCTCTTTAAACTACACTGCAGATGTTATTTGGGGGCAGTCGTGGCCTAATGGATAGAGAGTCGGACTTGTAACCCAAAGGTCATGGGTTCGAATCTCAGGTCCGGCAGGGATTGTCGGTGAGGGGAGTGAATGTCCAGCGCTCTCCCCACCCTCAATACCACGCCTGAGGTGAGACCCTTGAGCAAGGCACCGTACCCCCAACTGCTCCCCGGGCGCCGCAGCAATGGCTGCCCACTGCTCCGGGTGTGTGTTCATGGAGTGTGTGTTCACTGCTGTGTGTGTGCACTTGGATGGGTTAAATGCAGAGCACAAATTCCGAGTATGGGTCACCATACTTGGCCACATGTCACTTCACTTCACTTCACTTCACTTCACTTCACTTCACTTCACAAAATATTTTAGCGAGAACGATGATCAGTGATGCACACTTAACTTCGATATTATGGAAGACACTGCTGGATTCGGTAGTCGAACGGTCCGTTGTCCAGTTTGAATAGTTCCAATGATAATAGCTTACTGTATAACCGCAGCTGCAGGAGGTGTTGATGTCGTGTGAAGGATCTTCAAACAATTACCATTTGAAGGATATAATATGAGGAAAACGGTAAGGTTTGCATGTTTTCTTTTTAAAATACTTTGTGAGTGACGCGCCGAGACAGACGATTACACTGCAATAAATAAGTAGGCCTATCTGTTTCCACTAAAAATAGCATTTAAACTTCCTAAAAGATATGTTCATCTTATCAGCAAAACTGCATAAATTTGATTCGAATTGTTTAAAACTATTAAAATACTATTTGGCCAGTGGAAATGAATGAATCAGCTCTATTCTAAAACCTTTATCTTAAGTATTTTATATAATTTTGTTTTTATGGATATGTTGATATATTTATTCTAAAACATAAGAATATTGGATGATTTTTAGCAATGTAATGTGTATGGCACAAATGTTAACCATGGTGTCACGTGGATGGGAATATGCATGGAAATGATATGCAGATGAGGTTATGCATAGTAAAACTAGGCGTCGTAAGCTCCATATATGGTGATTTCAGGGAGGAGACAGGGTGGAGATGCATGTACGCACAATTTTCCACTGACTGGGATTTATAAAGGGATTTGTGCGCAGGTTCTGGCGTACGCATGGTTTTATAAATCAGATTTTTTTTTGTGCGTACGCAAAATCTAGCTTTTGCGCATACGTACACTTTTAGGATGAAATCTACGCAAAGTTTTATAAATGAGGCCCCAGGACTCTAATAAAACGTGATGTTTGGGGCAGATCGGACACTATATGCTCATGTTACAACAACTTCCTGTTTCATAGCGAAACATCGAACTTTGTTAGGCCTCCACGGACACACCCTTCAGCAAAAACTCAATATCTTTAGATTAGACTGACCAAATATGATGTTGATCTGATTAAAGCTCTATGAGGAGTACGTTAAAATACAACATCTGGAAATGGCAAAAACCGCAAAAATTTTGCAGAGAAAATTCAAAATATTTCACTTCCTGTTGGGTTTTCAGATTTTGCACCCAGAGACTTTTTTTGTGGGTATTGGGCTGTTACACGTGTCTACAGAATTTCATTCCTGTACGTGAAATGTAGTGAAATTGAGGGTTTCATGACATTTTTATGGACAGCTATATAAGGGGAGCTTTTGGTCCAATAAGATTTCAAAGTAGGCGGGGCTACCCTGCAAAACGCAGCAGAAATAGAAACCATGCGGTCGACAAAATATCCTACCGCTTATCACTCTTTCACTAATGCTGTTGAAGGAATGTGTCTACGGTGGCCTTCATCTCCTCCTGCTCGCCAGGAAACACTTATCTCCCTGCTGATGCCAGGCCTAGAAGAGCAGAGGTGAGGTAGAAATCAGAGCACAAGTGCAGCCCATGGAATCATCACTCAGGTGGAGGAAGAGATGATAAGTCCTCACATGCATGCTGATACAGCAGACACACACATTCTTGCACAGATTAGCATAAATGGCTTAGCAATGAGAGCTGCATACTACTTCATTCTGTAACATGAACTTATTTTGCACCCAAGTCCATTTTCTAAATTTGGTCAGTAAATCTTTCACAAGCTTCTCCATTTCCATAATAATTGCCATCAAATTGCGCCAGGCTTTATTTGGCCTCACACAATGCCGGAGACTCGCAGGGAGCCACTGACCCGCTCAGGATGGCCTCTCTGTGGGGTACGAGAGAGCGCGCCTGTTTGTCTGTGTGTGTATATCTTCCTGGGAGAAAGCCCGTTAAGTCTCTCTCTCTTCTGCCCTCTCAGCCCCATAAACAGGCCAGCGGACAAAATCATTATGCTACAATTTTCCAATTTATTCAGTGCCTTCAACTTCTCATTAGTTTCTGCCTCCTCCATAAAGAGGGCGCATTATCAGAAGCTGTCAGCAAAGAGCTCACAGGAGCTTCATCATCCATTTGGACTCTGGGAGAAGAGATGCGTTTGACCACAGGACATTGCTGCAGCGACTGCAGAGACTTCCTCTACCACTTGGAGTCAACTCATCATCTGTTCACTGAAGCTAAGTGAGTCAGATTCAATATGCCAGACGTTGATTTTTTTATATAGCTGATATGATACCTGAAGTATTTTATAATCAAACTAGCAAATGCATAAAACAGAAAGAAAGAAAAAAACATTGCAATGTGAAATATAGAGTAATACTGTGAGATATAAAATCACAATAATGAGGAAAAAAAAATGCAATTGTGAGATATAAAGGTTATTTTCAATGACTCGCACCATGGCTTCAATGCACTTCTGAACACAAGCGGCAGGTATTTGTATCCCTCATTTGTGAATCGCTTTGGATAAAAGCATCTGCTAAATGATTAAATGTAAATGTGCTGCGCCAGCTTGACCTCCACACAAACAGCAGTGCAGGGAGCGTCACGGAAGGGTGATTTTATGAGGTTGCCAGGAAGCAAGACAGCAGGAAGTGTACGGAGTAAACAGTGAAAATATTGAAAGCAAATAAAAGAGTATTGGAGTTCAGAGTGGAAAAAAAGACTGTTGAAAAGACCTGTCAAGGTTCTGATACTTCAGTCTGGTTTATTCTTGTTTGGTGAAAGAGCCCTGTGTGTGTGCAGTTTTGAGTTCATTTGGGCCGTATGCTCTTCCGTCCACATAGGTTTTTGTGTGTGGAGTGTGGTGTTTGGTTCCCGATACTTCAGTCAAGTTTGGTTTTGGTTCTGTGCCGGGGTTCAGACATTCATGCTGCATGTGTTTGTCCTCTGTTGTTCACTGGTCTTGTTGTGTGAGTGTACGGTTTCCAGTTTGCTCGGGCTGTACGCTCTTCTGTCTGTGTGTGTTGTGTTCTGTGTAGCACGAGGTTCGTGTTTACGTCGGCAATTTCATGTTGTCATGCTTTGTGTGGACACGCAGTTGGTGAGAACTCTCATTGGCTGCGTGTTTGTGTCAGGTTTTGTTTGAGCACATGGCTTGTGATTTTGTTCACTGGCCATGTGCTCTTGTTTTTGTCATGTTTGGTGTGAGCACAGGGCTTGTCATGTTTGTTTCTATGTGCCATGTGCTGTCCTGTCTATTGTCTTAACTCCGCTCTTCTTGTTATCTGATTGTTGCTTCAATTGTCCCACCTGTCCTTCCTCGTTAACCTCCTCACTTCCTCTCTTACTTATTCTTCTTGTGTTTTTTTAGTCCTGTGACAGTTTGTTGTCATTATTTACCTTTCCTGTTCGGTGATGCTGTTTACCTTGTCCTGCCTTGTCGAGCTGCCAGTCCTGTTTTCCCTCAAAGGGGAGTTATACGAGCATCATTGAGGGTACATTTACACGACAACGATGTATTAAAACCATAAAAAGTCTTTAGTTCACGTACAGACAACAAAACGTTTTCAAAACGATCCCCTTTCACACAGATCCACGAAAACGACTAAAAACGCTGTATTATTCATTCCAGGCGACTAGTTGGTGATGTCACTTTGTAAACGCAAGCGCATGACGTCAGTGTTTTCTCTAATTCGCGTTTTTGTAGTTTATGTGGAGATGATAATGGTATCATTTTCAAAAAGTTTGCATTCTCCGGCCAATAAAATGCCATTGTCGTGTAAATCAGTGTTAAAATAAGTTGAAAATGGTGTCATGTAAACGGCCCCTGAGTCCTCGCTCCTCCTTCAACCCCACTCCCTGACAAGACCAGCTTATGAATTTTCATGTTGGTTCAGGATGGATTATAATGGAGCTAGAAAAATGACAAAAATATTTGAATTTTGTAAAATAGAATTTAGATGTTACATTTAACAAAATAGATTTTTGTGGCATATTTCATAGTTGGTCATTTTAATTTTGAGAATATTTTTGAACGTTTTCAGATGAAGAAACTCAGAACTACAAATATTCCTACAAAATTGAAACTAAGGTGCAATTACATTAGAAAAATTTCATAAAATGTCTTTTCTCTCACACATATTACCCACAAAGACTTGCAAAGCAATGGTAAATGTGATTGCATTATAATTTACAGTGTGAAAATGGATATTTCATTTTGAGTTTTTGCGAAAGATTTGTAACGGCTGGACCAATCGGACACACAAATTATTCATTATATTTAATGAACAATCCGGCAAACCCACTCTCCCCAAGCAACTATGTATTAGAGTTCTATATGTTAGACCATCCCCCGAAACTGTGACTAACATGCAGGAGAAGACTGGTTTATGACTTAAAAGAATGCTCTAGACTCACTTTGAATCAGGCCATAGGAAAGACATGTAAAGCCTGTAAAACAGACTCTTCTGCCTCAATTTATAGATGAACTGTTCTATAAATGAACATGCATCCCAGGACATTGTGTGTATTATTACTGTATTGTATAGTGTCTCTTGTACTGTATTTTGTTTTATGCATGTTTATGATAGAACCAACAGTTAAACCTCATCGATACCATGTTTGGTATCTACAACTTTGTATTTTGATTAACTAAATGATTGTATATTATGCAGCCTGCAGATTGATGTCACTTAAAAGATTCCAGATCTTGCTACATGCTAAGAAATAATTATTTTTCTGTGGTCATGAAAAATTCCCTTTTTTAGAGTTAATAAATACTCAATCCTGAGTGTTTGGTGGACAAACTGATTAATTGATTGTAATTAATTTGGCTACATCAAGTTAATCCAATGAACTGATCCAAATATTCATAATTAATTACAAGTTATGATTAATTATTCATATTTCACCTTTGAGATAATTTGCTACAGATTACATTTTACAATAAATTAAATTAAAAACTCCTTTGAGTTGTTGTTGATGTGAGTCATGATAGAGGGTCATAATGACAATCAAAAAGCCACATGAGGAAGGCAGTGTCTCAATAGCACTCTGATTATCCTGTCAATATGTCGGCCTATCACTGGAGACAAAGTGGCATTGATCTTTGAAAGCATTTCACCAAATGGCAGCGGTAGTTGTCAGTCATTCTCATTATCTTCCATCAAATCCATTGTATTCTATTTATTTTCAACTACAATCATCAACACACTTCCTTTGTTTTTCTTTTTACTTTCTAACTGTTTCTTTGATTGAACAGAACAAATGAAATGTGTGCCAAGGATGTAGGCGTGAAGAGTGAGACTCCATGCTCTCTGTGGTGCTGAGCTCTGGGAATTGAATTAATGGATAAATTTCCCCTTAGAAAACAGGCTCTTTAAAAACGAGAAGGCAGCATTGTTCTCTGTCTGTTGGCTGACGCTGATAAATGGCCGGACACACCTGTAGAGCTGTGGATCGATCAGGTGGATGTCTAAATTGATATGGTTCTGCAGAAGAACCTATATGATAGCAAATTTGGTGAATAACTTTGCTTCTTCTACTGGTGTATGGTGAGCTGATAGGCAGTATAACAAGAGAGGACAATAGAACTTTACCTTTTTATCCAGTTGTTTATCAGTGAAATTTCGAAACACTTATGACGTAACGAAGCCTAGCTTACTGAAATCACATGACTTTGGCACTCCGAACCACTGATTCGAAACAAAAGGTTCGTAAAGCTTCAAAGCTTCATGAAGCAGTGTTTTGAAATTGCCCATCACTAGATATTGTTGAAAAAAGTCGTTATTTTGTTTTTTTGGCACACAAAAAGTATCCTCGTCGCTTCATAACATAGGTTGAACCACTGTAGACACATGAACTGTTTTAAATATAACTTTAGTACCTTTCTGGGCATTTGAAAGTGTAAATTAAAACTTGCTTTCAATGCAGGCCTCACTGAGCCAACGGATTTCTTTAAAAATATCTTAATTTGTGTTCTGAAGATGAAATGAAGGCCTTACAGGTGTGGAACGACATGAGGGTGAGTAATTAATGACATAATTTTCATTTTTGGTTGAACTAACCCTTTAATAGTCACCTTTAGTCATCAGATCCTCTGTAAACACAACAGATGTCGTGAAGGTCGCAGGCGCAAAGATGCAGCTTTAATTTAACAGAGATATAAAGCCAATAAAAATCCAGCTCACTCACAAACAATCATTTCACTTATTTAATTTAATAATTTTCATCATAAAATTGCCTCACAATAAGTTCATTTGGATTGAGATGTGACTAAAAGTGGTGATTTCCAAGTGGGTTAGTGCAATTTTGCAACTGGCCTATCTATTTTCACCAGATTGACCCATTTAGTTAAATTTTGATTAAATTTGGACAGGTTGTGAACATGAAAGGTGGCCCTTCTTTGAATACTCTCACATAATTTTTCATCAGTATTTCATCATTCCAACCTCAGATTCTCACTACTTTTAATCCACTAGAGTCTGAGGTGTTTTTTAGGCTGTGGAGATGTTTTGACATGCTCCAACATTTGTGCTTATTTCAGTTACTTAGAACATTTTAATGACTAAAATATAATTACACTTTGCTACTATAATATGTGAATAACATGTATGTATATGTTTGCCTTTTTGGGAAAAGTGTATGCATGGTTAGTAAAAAAAAATATTACTGTAAATGAATTCGCAGCAAACAACACAATGTTCTGACAAAGTTATTTGCTTTAGTCTATTTAAAATGCATTGAACAAGAAATAAGTATAGTATGCGAATCAAAATATATAAATATGTAAGAAAATATATTACTCAGAAAAAAAGTCAGTTGTTTAATTCTGCGTTTTTTTAATGAATTGGTTGTATGAATGATTCAATGACTCATTTATAACTGCAGTCATTGTTATGTAATCACATGTAATCAAAATTGTCCCTTTTTACTCTGTTAGGGCACATTACTAGTATTGTGGTGAAAATGAATGCAAGTAAATACACAGATAAATAATAGGTTGTCTTCATAATCTTTAGTTAAAATTCTGAAAACTTGACTCCCTTTTGGAATGGTGTTCCTTCTCTGATGACAGAACAGAACATCCTTAACCACTCTACTAAAGCCTGCTGTGAGCTAGAGATGGCGAGAAGATACTCTAAATTCAAGTCCATTTAACTCAGAAATGAGTTACAATACTGAAGTAAAGTCGTTCGCAACATCCGGTTCATACAGACTGTAATGTGAAGTCCTTTAAACAGCGTTTTCTACTAAACAGCATTACTCGAGCCACTGTCGTTCTTTTTCTACAGGCTACTAAAGTTCTCAGAATAAACCCAATAATCTTCTCACTACAAACAGCCCCACTGACAGAGGATTTCATATTTGGCACAGTGTGAGTGGGCTAAAAGAAATGCCTCGACATGTTTTGCATTTCATTTATGACACATTGAGGTGTCATCATCCACGCATGATGTTGCAGTGTTTTTTCCTCCTTTTAAGTGAGGAAGCAATGGAGGCAAATGTGCAAATATCAAAATAGAATATTTAGACGTTACATAACTGACAGATTTAAATCCACAAATTAATGTTTTCTCTAGCTTGGAGTCAGATGAATGAAGCCATGGCCCATGTGTAGCTCCAGAGCGATCCGAACACCCCTTTAATGTGCTGCCAGGGCAATAACACTGGGACAGAATAAACTCCAAACGTGCCGCACAAACCCAGTTCTTATCATTTCATATGACCTTCGGGCTTGAATACACTGAACGTCTGTGAGCTCGAGAGCAAGAAAAAGGGAGGAGGGGGACTGAGCGACAGAGAACATATTTCATATACGAAACAATATTAAGATGATACAATCAAAGAGTGAATCACATGGTGCATTAGTCTGTGTACGGTAAAATAAACTAATACTTCATTGGCCCTTACAAACCCAGTCACAGTTCTGGTGGGTATTTTATAATATATGTCTTCCATCAGTATCTTTCATAAATCTTGCAATTCATAATCAACACAAGGTGGGCTGCAGCTCCATTTCTTCATAGCTTTTTTATATTTTAATGGTTTCAGCATTTTAGTAAGGTCAAATTTGTTCAAAATTGCTTGAAGACTCTAAAATGATCATGGTTGGTGAATTATTATGTGCTCATATACAGATTGTTTGGTCCTTGCCGCTCTCACTTCATTTCCCATGTTTCTCAGCACAAACATTTATCACGTCTTCGCATGCTGTAAGTGTCATCATTCCAGCCGGCATCTTTCCTTCTAGTAAATGATGACTGTCAGTAGCTGACAAGGGCATTCTGTAAGTTAACTTAATAGCCACGGTTTCAAGGAAATTGCTAGTTTCACAACGCTAGCACCAGGTAGATCGGTTTACTATGATAATATCATCCACGCTCTCTTTTTTATGGTTCATTGGAGAAGAATATGTTTCTTTAAATCTACTTCTACCACTAAGTCTTTAAAGCCACTTCACTTCTGTGTCTATACAATCTCACTGTAGAAGGGGTGAAAATGAGACTATCGCTTCATAATTGAGTGCCAACCATGGACGCCATTATGAACAGATATTATTCCTGACCTCATTCACACTCATTTTGAAGCTCATTATGTTGATATTGAGGTCAAATGGGAAGTTTGTTCAAATGTGAGAAAACGAAGGACGAATTCAATATGAGAAAGGAGAATTTTATTAACACAAGAGTCATGGGTGAGCATGAGTGTTTTGAAAATCATATTCAAGGTTTGTTGTGGGTCCATATCAACCTCCATTAAAAAAAAAAACTGTAATAATAACACTAATAACTACAGCAACAAAATGGCAGATGAGAGCTTGGGCTTTATTACATTATATTACACTGAATATTTGAATACTTTCATACAAGTAAGTAACTCAAAGGTTAATTGTGTAATTTTAAAATGGACACACACACACACAAAATCTAACAGGGTTATTCTGTTTGTAAAATGGGCCTTTCAGGTTTTTAAATGCCATCTAAAAAAAACTATAAAATGACTTTTCAAAGACAGTTACTCATGTTATTGAGAGAAATGGACTGAAGAGACTGGCTTTATGCCATGTGAGGCTAATTGGCCTTGGGTTTGTTTAAGGCATTGTGATTAATGAAGTTTCTAATGAGAGCTTTATGATGAAGGCAGCAATCTGTCAGCCGGTGACTGCAGCTCTCAACAGGGATAGAAATGAACAGTTAGGAGGTGATTTGACAAAGGGAATTCTTCTGACACAAAAACACATTTTTTTTAACAAAAGCTTTCTTAAAAACCCATCGCCATCCAATTTGTAGCACTTTCACTAATAGCTTTAAAGTCTGAAAAAAAGAAATCTGTGACTTATTTTAAAATGGCTTATTATCAGATTTGAAAGCTGAATAAAGATGTTTTTATGGCACCCGTGATTCCCATTACACACAAAAACACTAAAACAAATATGTATGTATAAAATATGTATAAACACTCACCGGCCACTTTATTATGTACACCTGTTCAACTGCTCATTAACGCAAATATCTAATCAACCAATTACATTCATTCATGGGGCGAATTCCAAACACTGTTTTTGCACCCTTGAAGGGCATTTCGTGAAGTGGATGCCATTTGAAGGGCCCTTCTACAAGTCCGTTAGCGAAGGGTACATACTATGATCACTTCAAGGAAGTAATTTTATTGTTTCATGTGACCCAGGATTGAGTATCCAGAATAATTCAAGTTGTTTTGTTTTGTTTACAAACATTTTTTGTAATACATTTCATATGAAATGTGTTAAAGGGATAGTTCACCCAAAAATTAAAATTCTGTCATTAATTACTCACCCTCATGACGTTTCAAACCCGGAAGACTTTCGTTTATCTTCTAAACACAAATTAAGATCTTTTTGATGAAATCTGAGAGCTTCTGTCCCTCCATAGACAGCTACGCAACTACCACTTTGACAATTCAAAAAGTTCATAAAGAGATCACAAAACTAAACCATATGTGCCACCCAGGTTGAGTTTCTGTTTATGTTCGCTGATCAATGTTTATATGTGAATTAAAGCCTAAATTAAATCTGTTCATCGCATAAAGCAATCGAGTCTCTTCAGAAAATTTGGACTAAACTCCTCAATTCATTAGTTTTATGATCTCTTTATGAACTTTTTGAAGCGTCAAAGTGTCAGTTGCGTACTGTAGCTGTCAACAGAGGGACAGAAAGCTCTCAGATTTCATCAAAAAGATCTTCATTTGTGTTTCGAAGATGAACGAAAGTCATGGGTTTGGAACGACATGAGGGTGAATAATAAATTACAGAATTTTAATTTTTGGGTGAACTAGTAAATATGTTAAGTAAATGTCACACATCCAGGGTCCAAAAAAGACATTGCAAGTTTAAAAAAATAAGAGCAGAGAGGGAAGACACTGACACACACATGCGCAGATTTTAAAAACAATTTTTTGCAACAATTATATTAACAGCAATAAAAACAAATTTGTGTTGTAAGGACTGATAATGGGGTGATAGACACCGTGCTGTGTTGTCATGGTAACATTTCATTGCTCCCTTTGCCAAGTGTGTTCCAAACCACTTCATTATGACACACAAGTGCCCTGCTCCCACCAAAGTCCCCCATTTCAAGGGCTCTGCCCTTCGGAGTAGGGCACAGGGATGCTCACTTCCTATTGGAATTCGCCCATGGTCAAGACGATCTACTGAAGTTTAAATTGGGTGATTAAGTGATTTTGAATGTGGCATGGTTGATGGTGCCAGACGGGCTGGTCTGAGTATTTCAGAAACTGCTGATCTACTGAGATTTTCATGGACATCCATCTCTAGGGTTTACAGGGAATGGTCTGAAAAGAGAAAATATCCAGTGAGTGACAGTTCTGTTGGCGAAAATGCCTTGTTGATGCCAGAGGTCAGAGGAGAAATGTCCAGATTGGTTCAAGCTGATAGAAAGGCAACAGTAACTCAAATAACCACTCGTTACAACTGAAGTCTGTAGAAGAACATCTCTGAACACACAACACATCGAACCTTGAAGTAGATGGGCTATAGCAGCAGAAAACCTCACCGGTGCCACTCCTGTCAGCTAACAAGGAACTGAGGCTAAAATTCACACAGGTTCACCAAAATTTGACAATAGAAAATTGGAAAAATGTTGCCTGGTCTTATGAGTCTCAACTTCTACTGCAACAATCAGATGGTACAATCAGAATTTGGTGTAAACAACATGAAAGCATGGATCCATCCTGCTCTTGTATCAACGGTTCAGATTGGTGGTGTAATGGTGTGGGGATATTTTCTTGGCACACTTTGGGCCACTTACTACGAATTGAGCATCGTTTAAACACCACAGCCTACCTGAGTATTTTTGCTGACCATCTCCATTCTTTTATGACCACAGTGTACCCATATTCTGATGCACCTAGTTGAATCTGTGCCACGAAGAATTAAGGCAGTTCTGAAGGCAAAAAGGGGTCCAACCAGGTACTATCAAGTTGTACCTAATAAAGTGGTCAGTGAGTATATATGTTTATGTAAAAATAAAGACACAGCAAACACATAAACACATTGAACATATGGTAACTTACTGAAATAGTAATCACCAAACAGATCTTCATCCTCGTCATCAAAGTATGCTTGTAATGAAAAATGAAATCAAAGTAAAAGGATAGCAAATTATAAAAAAACAAATGCAATGAACACACAAACACAGACATGAAAATAAACTAAAATTAAAAGACCTTGGAAATCAAAGAACTAACCAGAAACAGAAATCCCAGTTGTTCTTTTTTTCTCTGAACAATCTGACTCTGTGAGATCAATGCTCATAAAAACCCTCCTCAAGTCGTGTGTGTTATTTGTGGGGAATGTTAAGAATGTCCATATTGAGGTAAAATGCCAAGCATACTGCACTGGATTTATTTCAGTTCAGTGTGCTTCTGTGCAAACAAAGCATATGTTGACTATGCCAGAAGCATAATTTATGCAACAACAACAAAAAAGGGTAATTTATGTGTAGACTAAAGCATGTAAGCACAGAAATTGTAATTACAGTGTGTCTATGCATGAGGCAACCTGATGAATGCAACATGCAAACAGAACAGATCAACAGTGCACTGCATCAGCGGCACATATTATTTACTCAACCGTTATACTGTTACCTGCTATTCATTTTTCTTTCTGTAACTGGCTTTTGACAGAGCCGATTCAATGTTTAAGTGTTTCCACTTTAATAATCAACAAATATTGACCTTAATAATCAACAGAATTTATTAGATAATGGATACAGCAATGTTAGTGTATTTGGTCTTGGTGGACTAGATTTGCTACACGCTGCTGCAAAACAAGTATGGACTTGTTACTGCCAAGACATACACAGACTATCAAGTAGCATGTAAGATACGCTGCTGCTGCATGAATAGGCACATAAATCCCATAGCCGATCTAGACAGGTGGAGCTGGGGGAGGTGGAGGATTTCAGAGGAACTTACAGCGAACGCTGAAATTTCATTGGCTGCAGAATTATCAGAGGCCAGTCGGGCCAATGAGCTTGTACCATTTAGTAAATTATGTGATTGCTAACAGATTGCATGTAAAGGACCATCAGCCTGTGCCATCTAGAGTTTTATGACTGAACTATTAAATTAAAGGGTTAGTTCAAAAATATCTTAATTTATGTTCCGAAGATGAACAAAGGTCTTACAGGTGTGGAACGACATGAGGGTGAGTAATTTATGACGATATTTTCATTTTTTGGGTGAACTAACCCTTTAAATAACAAATCATAATGGTTCATAATGTCCCAAGCCGATCTCAAGGATTGGGATTGAGACAGATTAAGCATTTTTTTAAACGATGGGTATAGCCCGATCCTTATTTTTACATCAGCTGTCATACCGGTGTTGTGCAGTAGGTGGCGGTATGCACCTTCAAGTGGTTTTGCCAACCAGCGACCGCCATTAAAAGGAAAAGAAGGAGCTCAGATGTGCAATCGTGACGTGCGAGAACAAATGAGGTTTGTTCTAGTGTGTCACACACACTTTCAAGCTTTCAATGTTTAGCATTTGATGCAAACTTTTGTAAGGAATGACTCGAAAGTCATTTATTTATCATTTATATTTAACTGCCATTAGACTATCTGAAACGTTGTTGCCATAACGTGTTCCTGTGGCTTGCGTCTTGCTTCAGACTTGATTGACAAATTGGCATTGTGACACCTCAAACTTCATGCTTTCTAACCTTAATTCCACTTTTTTTCTCTTTATGTTGCAATTATTCTGCTTATTGTACATATAAAATACAAAAAGTTGATATCAGTAGTCCCATAGTCATAATTGAGACCAGCTGACCACACAGTCGGTTTACAATGTCAACATGTTTACATCTACCAATGTCTTTATATAGTTATGCATGTGTGTGTGTGTGTGTTCTTGTATACATGGTTTATGAGGACACAAATGTGTATAATGACATGGGTATTACATCGTAAACACAGGAAGTGTCCTCATAAACCAAATGGCTAAACCAGACAGTTTTCTGTGATGGGTAGGTTTAGGGGTAGGGGTAGTGTAGGGGGATAGAATATACAGTTTATACAGTATAAAAATCATTACGTCTATGTAGAGTCCCCGTAAACCACATATACAAGTATGTGTGTGTGCCTATAAATATAATTACTGTATAGTAGTAGTAGTTATATTGGAATCACTCTGTTGTGATAGATGCCCCTTTTTACATTTGAGCCCCTGAGAAACTCTCTGCACATCCCTGAATACAATGAATTGATTTTAATAACTTTAATGTACTTGAAGTGTGTAGGATGAGTAGGATGTCCAGACAGAGCTTCTCTTTCACTACAGGCTGAGATGACTGTGGTCTTCGGTTTTACACTGGACATTTTGTAAACTGTGATTTATTTAATGAGATATTAATTTATTCCGTAACCTGTTAATAGTTAGACATAGATCGGGGTAACATTTTGATGCCAATGACTCTTAAATATGATGATCCTCTTACAAGGGACGTCTTCCCAAAATATAAAGGCATTCATATATTTTAATACATAACACCTATTTATAAAGTGTAAGAAAAATATTAAGTCTGATATTACAAAAAATGCTTTTTATATTGTCATTGTAAAGCAAATAGTTAACGTTGAAAATAAGTATTTTATATTTTATATTGACATTTTAACTTCTGAATTAGCAGAGCAGAGAGCTGTGGTATCCAGGGTAATGTCGGCATACCACCACGTAGGATGAACCACATCCAACAGGAGTAATTGACGACACAAGTTAAAGCTGTCTGAAAGGGATGTTCAGGTACTAACCTGGATTGTATCCAAAAAAACATAAAACCACAGCTGCCCAACTCACTGGAGAATTAAATGCACTCTCCTGTTTCCACCAGAACTGTTTGTCGGAAGCTGCACAGTCAATATTCATGGTCAGGCTGCTATTGCCAAAACTTTGGTCACCCATGCCAATGCCAAATGTCGGTTTCAATGGTGCAAACAATGTAAATCTTGGGTTGTGGACATTGTGAAACATGTATTGTTCTCTGATGAGTCCACCTTTACTGTCTTTCCCACATCCATTGTGGAGAAGACCCAAAGAGGCTTAACACCCGAACTGTTGCTGCTCAGAGTGAAGCACGAGGGTGGATCAGTGATGGTTTGGGATGCAATATCATGGCATTCCCTACTGTGCTTGATGGGCGCGTCACTGCCAAGGACTACCGAACCATTCTGGAGGACCATGTGCAGCTAATGGTTCAAACTAGGGCTGCACGATTAATCGGAATTAACCCGAAATCGCGCTTAAACCGATTTGGTTTAGTCATTAATAAAAAAATTAGTTTTGCTAAATGGAAATAGGAGAAATGGTGTAAAAGTCCACACATTGCATTTAAATGAACACGCATTTTGATTGGTAAAGACAGTTATACATCATTTCATAATGACAGACGTAACGCGACACTGTCATTATTTTTACGCCAGCTAGAGGGCGCATGACTTTAAAACATAAATATAGGTCATAATAAGGTGCTTGAAAAACTACTTATAGGGTCGTTTTTTTTTTTGTCAAAAAGCATTGCATAATAAATATACTTTATTATGATGAAAATACCCGAGAAGGCTTGAAGAACTCAGACAAACCATATATTGTCATAGATGTGTGTTTATTAGTCATGTTTAATCGATCAAAGCGTTTCAATCTTCTGTTTATTCAGCGATAGTATGATGCCCATAAAGATTTCTTCTGCAGGGCATATTTGGAGTTTCTGCGTGAGAGCGCCCTCTGGCTTTCAGATGGAGCAGCATTTACTACTGATCACAGAGCCGTGCTTCACTGACAAGCTGCACCTTCAAAAATAAATAAATAAATCGCAGCCTTTGCCAAATCGCGTTTGGTTTATTTTCGATTAATAGTGCAGCCCTTGTTCAAACACTGTACACCCTGAAGGGGTTGCCGTGTATCAGCATGATAATGCACCAATACACACATCAAGACTTGTGACAGAATGGTTTGATGAACATTAAAGTGATGAACATCTCCCATAACCTGCGCAGTCACCAGATCTAAATATTTTTGAGCCACTATTTTGGAGGAGCAAGTCACAAAACGTTTTCCTCCACCAGCATCACATAGTGATATGGCCACTGTTCTGGAAGAGGAATGACTCAAAATCCCTCTGGCCACTGTACAGAACTTGTATCTGTCAGTCCCAAGACAAATTGATGCTGTATTATCCGCAAAAGGAGGCCCTACACCATACTAATAAATTATTGTGGTCTAAAACAAGGTGTTTCCATTTCATTGTCAAACCCCTATAGTATGGAAGCTTGTTTCCACCACTAAATAAAAAAAAAATAAAAAAGGTAATTGCAACTTTTTGTCACAATTCTGATTTAAACTCACAATTGCTAGTTTTAAAGTCAGAATTGCATGATATAAAGTCAGAATTTCGTGTTATAAAGTCAGAATTGCGAGTTATAAAGTCAATCGCAATTGTGTTCATCACGTATTCTGACTTTTTCTCAGAATTGCAATATAAACTCACAATTGCTAGTTATAAAGTCAGAATTGCATCTTATAAAGTCAGAATTGCGAGTTTATATCTATTTTTTCTCAGAATTGAGTTTGTCTCACAATTCTGACTTTACAACTCGCAATTTCATGTTATATGCAATTGATATAAACACAAAAAACTTTTTTCGTCACAATTGGACATTATAACACGCAATTGCGACTTTATATCTCACAATTCTGACTATAACTTGCAATTCTGACTTTATAACTCCCAATTCTGACTTTATATCACACAATTCTGACTTTATAACTAACAATTGTGAGTTTCTATCTCACAATTTTGAGAAAAAAAGTCAGAATTGTGAGATAAAAACTCGCAATTGCGAGAAAAAAGTCAGAATTGGAAGATTTAAAAAAAAAAAAAGCAATTTCCTTTTTTATTTCATGACGGAAACAAGCTTCCATACTATAGTGCTGTCAATATTAATTAATATCTAAATTTCACACATTAACTTTGACAACCCTATATAAACAAAAAAATTAAAAATCTCAAACAACATTACAGCCCCCATCCTTCAATTTGAAACTAGATAGAAACTAGATAAAATGAGGAGTATTGAGATTCTCAAACCTTGGATTCTTTAATTTTTATGAGTAACATAACATTTGTGAATAGTATTTACTTGAACAACGTATCGTCCATTTCCACATTTTCAGTTGAAAGAAACAAACAGTGCACCTCTAACATTGCAGGCTCAGGAAATGTACTCAGGCTCTAGTATCATCAGCTTCTGCTGCATTTGTTGAGGCTGTGCAGCAAGCTGGAACTAAGAAACTTCCCTCTACAAAGCTGATGCTTTGAGGTGACAAAAGTGAGAACAGATTAAACCACAGTAACGTGCTCTGTACAATGACTCAGATGCGGACGACACCCCTGAACACTGTCCCGCTATTACCACTTCTCACATCGTCGGTTTGTCTTGTGCAAAGGACAAGGGCAGACCCCATTAAGTGGCAAATTGCCGTCTCACGGCTTAATCAGGCGGCATCAGCATTCTTTAGGGAACATATGAAAAGCCATTATGGTCAAATCAATTCTCAATTACCTCTTTGCCGCCACCATCGACACGTTAAATAAACATTCTGCGCTGTCACAGCTATTTCTCCTTGTGAGGCGACGATGAAATAGCTGCGCACGCGTTATTTGAGAGCCAAGCGAATGCTAATGGATTGTAAACAATCATGAAATAACAGAATGATGTGAAAGTGGGACAGATAAGTATCGGAAGGAACAAGCAGCATTAGGAGATTCATTAGAAACGGTCACACTCTGACCCGAATAACTGCTTGCCGGGTGTTTGTCACGATGTACCATGCACAAGCACAGAAACATACACACACATGATGACACAGAAATGCTAACACACATATAGAAGACAACATCCCTTTAGCCACAGGCAGTATTAGCAAAAAGTAGGACACTCAAGTTATGTAAACGAATGAAGGAATTAAGAAATTAGCTATACATTTGTGTTAGCGTAATGTAAATGTACTGTATAACTGATTAGCTACATCAGTTATACATTTGTGCTTTGAATATTTGAAAAATACATGTCCTTGTGCTGCAATATACCAGTGCTATTTTCACTTCACCAAAAACCATGGTAACAAATGAAGAGTGGAAATATGGAACAAAGGAATACAGGTAACTGAGAGAAACAAACTAAAAGTCCATGAAAATTAAAGTAAACAGGCAGAATGTGACATCCTGTGTATCTGAAATTGTATTTTTAATTTGGAAACATCCTTTAAAAAAAGTACATGTGTATTTTGCTTCAGTTTAGAGTCAGGTTGACAGACACTAAGAATGAATGTGTTGTTCCCTTTCGAAGGGAACTCCACTCTGCGTTTGCAGTAAACGCATTGGGGAACGCCACGTGACCCAGGTGTCTGAAAGCACTATCCAAAAACTCCAATTCCTATTGGCCGGCGACAGCCTATGACGTCATACGGCGCGACCCGGAAGTATAAAGGAGCGCCTGGAGAGACAGCCAGCATCTCATCGTCTTTCGGTCCTGTTCTGTCTGATTGCATCTATACCAACTCCGGTAGGGTTTTTATATATACCTTACGAACGTTCATGAGAGTGTGTTTATCCGTGTCCCAGGGTTTGACACTGGATATACATATTTTTCTGGCCGTTCTCTGTCTGGAGAGGAGCACGCATACACAGTGCTTGAGGGCACTGCTGTGTGTTTGTCTGTTGTTTACTCTGTTCTCGTTTGGCACTCTTCCCGAGGGAAGAGCTGTCTGCATCTCTGCCTGGTGGTTCTGGCCCCTGTTTGTGCTGAGGCTTAACGGTGGCTGCAACCATAGGGCTCGTAGACGAGCTCGTTGGGAAGTTTGAGAACGTTTTATTCTCTCTCACCTTCCCTGGGGCTGGCGAGAGCGACCGGATGACGATGACGTTCGTGTTTGACGTCATCACGTCCGGCGGCGAGCGCTCCTCTGGCTGGTGTATGCGAGCTGCTGTGTGTTTGGGAAGCGCTCTCGCGGCAGCTGCAGCTGCCGGGAAAGCGCGTTAAGAA